>JAJPGS010001265.1:172500-575000 GCA_028654335.1 Alnus rubra
CGTGTCCTCCTTGAACCATAAGCATCCTTATGTGAGACTAATTCATAATGTCAACTTCACTTTACAAATTACCTAAAAAAAAAAAAAATCACTATGCAAATCAATGTGAAAATTAATAGAATAATAATCAATGGGATAGGGGTAAGGTAGATATTGAAAATTAATGTCGCCAAACAAATCAGTACACCATACCATTCCATTGTCCACTCATATACTAATTTTGATTTTGATTTGGATGTTGGAGTGGAGGCGATCATATTGATTATATAAATTTGTAATTTGAATGAGACATTCTAAAGGAACCTGTATAATTTATGGTAGATCGATAACTATAATTAACTATGAAACATACATTAATTGTTCAAGTTATATGGCGAGGAAGTGAAATTAAATACATTAATAAGAGAAACTCAATAGAGCGCCGCTAAGACTGCTATAGTCTTTTATAAGTTGGGATAACTTTACAAAAGAGTATCGAAGTATCGGCTGTTTTGAAAAAATGATACTGAACTTTTAAACGTTTTAAATTAGGGTATCAAAGTTTCCAAACGTCTCAATAAATGGTAATTTATTAGGATTTGCTGTTAAATCCTACCAAAATTTTCAAAATACCCTATATTTATTTTTTTTAAAAATTGTTATAAAAAGTTTAAAAAATTCAGGCACGTGTATTTTTACAAATTTTGTTAAATTCTGACCAACACTTAAATCCTAGCAATTTTTTTTTCCTAAAAAAAAGAGTGATATTTTGAAAATTTTGGCAAGATTTAACAGCAAATCTTAACGGATTACCTTTTAGTGAGACATTTAGAAATTTGGATATCCTAGTTTGATATGTTTAGAAGTTCAGTACCATTTTTTCAAAACGGTCAGTACTTCGATACCCTTTTGTGAAGTTATCCCTTATAAGTTTTTTACAAACATACATGATATTCTACACCATTTACTATGTCAATTACTAAATAATTAATTTTCTTTTTATGAGCAATACATTAGGAAGGGGAAAAAATGATACTAAATAATTAAATATATTTAAAAAATGATACTAAATAATTAAATATATTTGTTAAATTACATTCTTAATTTTTTTTATTCATATTATATCACAAGACGGATTGAGATGTCGAGCAATTAATTACCCAAATTACTAGTAATTTGGACAATATATTATGAGAGAACCCATATAAAACCCATCAGTCCAAATAAACGTTGGGCTACCCGGCCAACTACTTAAACCGGTGAATCTCATATGGACTTGTTTGGTAAAGAATTTTGTTATAAATTTTTTGTTTGAATAATAATTAGAAGTTATTGATGTGGATCAAATTATGTGATATAAAAGTGAAAATGAATTTGAATTTTCTAAGGCACCCAAACGTAAGTGTTTTTTTGTTTTGAGAAATGATCCCTACACTCATTTTTCACAACAACCCCACAACAAGTTGACGTGGCTAGTAATATTTTATTATTTTTTTACAAAAGAAATGAAAACAAAACAAAAAAATAATAAAATATTGGGGAGTGATCTTTACACTTTTTGTGCACAACAATGGCACAACACCAATGCACATTAGGGTGGGGCCCAATGTAGGGGGTCAATGGGAAAATGTTAAATTTACAATACCAACACAACAATCACACAACAACCCCTCACATGATAGTGGACCCCACACACTGGGGCCCACCCTCATGTGAGGGGTTGTTGTGTGATTGTTGTGATGGTGTTGTGTATGAATCAAATCCCGGGTCAATGGGCCCCACCCCAATGTGCTTTAGTGTTGTGTAATTGTTGTGCATTGTGAGTGTTTTGATCATTTTCCTAAAATATTACCAGTCACGTCAGCTTGTTGTGGAGCTGTTGTGAGAAATTAGTGTATGGATCATTTCTCCTTTATTTTTGGTTTTTTCGTAAGATTGTTGACGACAAAGAAATATAACGGCGAGGTGGCTTAACATTATTGGCCCGGAATAGAAGACAGAGAATACTGCGGGATTACGTGAATAGTTTCCCCAAAAAGAAAGTCATCTGATATTAATGACCGTTGGGGAAGTTGGCAACGCCCAAAAACTATTAATGAAACTCCCAACTGCACCCCATCAATGCCTGCCTCTCTCTCCTACTCGTCTTGAACACGGCAAATGTGAACCGAGAGACAGCTAGCGAGCTGTGGTTTCACCATTTCCTCGCCTACATGCCCTTTTCGATCACGCAGTTTTGGCTTTGTCTTATGTGCGGCATGTTTTGCTTTTCTAAATAAGCTTTTCCTTCCAACAATGCCGGCTCTGAGAGTTAAAGCGTCTGTGGTGGGTCTGGACTGATAGCCGATAGGAATGCAAGTGAACGACCCCCCCCCCCCCCCCTCTTCATTGTAGACTAAGCTTTGTAGTTACCGACACGTATGAAAGGTTTGACTTTTTTTACTTTGAATCTTTAAAGCTTTACTTTTTTTTTCTTCTTTTCTGTTTGTAGTTTTGGTAGATGAACTAACTCGGACGGAGAAAACAAAGCTGTATTTGAATTGTATGCGTATTTCGTTTTTATTATGGGCTGTCTAGAAACTCTCGAGGAAATAAACAGACTGGTCCTTTTCTTGGGTTGTTCTATTTCTACTGAATTTGGGGTAGAAGAAAAAATCTTGATTGGTAGAACTGAATATCTGAGTGGGAATGTTTTGGTGAAAGAAATCTACCAATAAGTTTGTTTCTTTCGATGCTTACGGATCTTACGGTAACTTGGGAAGTGGGATTTGCCGTTTCAGGTAAGCTAGGATATATGAACAGTGGGGCTGGGAGATAAAAAATAAAGAGATGAAAATTTGAGTTGGGTTGTCCTTATAATTCTGGAAGAGTTGAGAAAGTTCTATCATCAATCGGAATTCGGAGCTTCAAATCAAAGAGAACTCAGAAAAGGGATTTGGGTCTTCTATGCTGGTGTTCATTTACTGATTTCTTGGTGTATGTTGATTTTGCCGTGAAGAAGATGGTGGGAAACATTGAGACAATGGGTGGCAATTTATACTCAAACGGGTCTATTCAGAACGGTAATGGCTTGGAAGAGAAGCTTGATGAGTTTCGCCGCCTTCTTGGCAAGGCTGATGGCGATCCATTGAGGATTGTTGGTGTTGGGGCAGGTGCTTGGGGGAGTGTTTTTGCGGCATTGCTTCAAGATAATTATGGTCAATATAGAGAGAAGGTACAAATCAGGATATGGAGAAGGCCTGGAAGAGCTGTCGACAGAGCCACAGCTGAACATCTTTTTGAAGTGATCAATTCGAGGGAGGATGTGTTGAGGAGGTTGATCCGGCGGTGTGCATATTTGAAGTATGTCGAGGCGAGGCTAGGTGATCGGACTCTGTATGCGGATGAGATTTTGAAAGATGGGTTTTGCTTGAACATGATTGATACACCACTTTGTCCTTTGAAGGTTGTGACTAATCTGCAGGAGGCTGTTTGGGATGCCGATATTGTGGTGAATGGCTTGCCTTCCACTGAAACTCGTGAGGTGTTTGAAGAGATTAGTAATTATTGGAAGGAGAGAATCACGGTGCCTATCATCATCTCTTTGGCAAAGGGAATAGAGGCTGCATTGGATCCTGTTCCCCACATAATAACTCCCACGCAAATGATTAAACGGGCAAGTAAGAATTCTCTCTCTCTCTCTCTCTCTGCTTTGCAAGTCTTCTTGTATGATACTTCTTACCTTTATCTGCTTATTATAGATAAAAGTGAGCAGATCTTTTGGTGTCTTTTTGCAAGGAAAGAAAAAGATCTTACATGCAGTGGTGATCAGCGTTGATTTTTTTTTTTTTTTTGAAAGAGCACGATCTTTTGAAGTTGTATCACTAACATAAACAATTATTTTTCATGAAACTAAGTACATCAAGAACTACCGTTTTTGAATAGAAAATGGTATGAATCAGTTAGTATACTAGTGATAGGAGCTCCAGGAGTTCGTAGGCTCGATGGGAGTGAAAAGCAGGATCTCTTAGTTTGTTAGGGAGTAAAGTTGAAGGGAGGAAGACTACAAACTAAAAGGTATTCAGAACTCTTGGTGGATGTCGAGCAGTGGAATTGGCATGCTTGAAAACACGAAGTTTCTCTAGTTTTGAGTTTTACAATTTTGGAAGGATAATGAACACCTCACAAAACTCGCTCTCTGATCAATAACAGCACAAATTTGGTGTGGTCTGAGAAATTTGTGGAGCTTCATCCCCCTTCAGGTTTTCTGTTTTTTTACTTCTTCTTTTTTCCCTATTCTCTGGGTGTGCTATAAGATACTTATAATATATGTTGTTCATATATGGTGATGCTAATTCTATATTACTATTTACCTTTCTTCTTCTTTTTCAATGTTGTTCTTGTACTTTTTTTACTTGCGTGGTTATCTTTCTCCTTTTCAATTTGACTTGGTCAGACAATGTTTCCTCTAATTCCCTAATCTTTAGTTATATACCTGGCAGTTGGAATACCTATGGAGAATATACTTTATCTTGGTGGGCCAAATATTGCGTCAGAAATTTACCATAAGGAATATGCTAATGCTCGAATCTGTGGAGCTGAGAAGTGGAGGAAACCTCTTGCAAAATTTTTAAGGCAACCCCATTTTACTGTATGGGATAACAGTGATCTTGTCACACATGAAGTCATGGGTGGCCTGAAGAATGTTTATGCCATTGGAGCTGGTAAATTTCAGAATCTTTTTAGGGTAAACTAGAACTTCTATGCCAATTTTGATAAAACGATTTTTGATTACCTCTTGGGTGATTTTCCTATTCCCTTGATCAGTTTTTTGCCTTATCTTTTATAGACATTGAATAAGGTTGTGATGTTCTCCTGTCAATTTTGCTGACTGTGAGTACTCTTTAATTGGAGACTAGTGGAAATGCTGACAGTTTAATTGATAAATCTCCCCCTACTGCATCTATTGTATGGAACATATTCAACTGTATGCTCCCCTCTGAAACTTTCTGATAGTGAAACACTGGATACCTATAACAATATTCTTTAGAAGAACCCTTTGCTTCCCACTCTTTTGCGTACCTATCAACTAAATTCTTCCTTCATTTGAGAATTTGGTTTCATGTTTCATCAATAAAGGATTACGAGTTAATGCACGGTAGAACAATCAAATTTGCTAAATTATGTTTTCAGGGCCTATTCTGGAATATAGTAGTGCGTAAACCCTCATAGCTGTTACTGCTGGTCTTGGGGAAAATAAAAGTTCCTACATAAGCAGTGACGATGAACCCTACTCCCAAGGAAAAACTGAACCGTCCAGTAAAAAGATGAAGTTAAAAAACATTTGCTTCCAACCCCAATAATAACAGAAAGATTGCCTACACGCAGTAACTAAAATTGAAAATAAGAAGAAGAAAAAAAAAATCCTTGAGTGAACAAAATTTGCCTCCACCTTTTAGGTGTTTTAGGTGGTTGCATTTCATAAAAAAAGAAAAAAGAAAAGGGAATTGATTGAACCCAAACATTTATAAAATAATTGATTTTATATTAGATTAACCATGAACTAAGTAGATCATAGACATATATAAAAAATTTGTCTCTATATATATACATACATATACATCGTACAAGCATCACACAAATGACAAGGTTATATCAACAGATAGTGCATGTTGACATTTCTTTATTGATTCCCAATGGCATCTAAATGCATTCCCGCTCGAGATATTTTCAGAAGTCAATGTTCCAGTACTAATGCTTTACAGAATCGCCACCACTCCATGAATTAGTTATCTGAAATCTTACCGTGTCATAACTTTCATCTTTTGTTTGCTAGAATCTCAACTTCTTGACTAGCTTCTAGTTCTTGCTCAACAATGTGATTCCTTCTTCTTATTCGATGCTAACTTTTATAAGAATTTCTCTGAATGGAACAGTCTTTTGACACTGTACTCCCTCATGGCACATTACTCATTTTTGACATATAATTACCATATATTTCTACATGAATAAGTTTGCTATTTCTTCATTCTATACTCTGCTAGGCAACTCTTGCTGAGTCCAATTTATCCCGTAATTATATTAGGTTAGTACAAAATGCTGCAACCTGTGCAATAATATATTTTGATCACTACAAATGCTTGCCTTTACTTTTTCTCCTTACGGGAACTTCAAATGCTTGTTAGTGAGATTATGTTTATGATCCAGAGCTTACATTGCCACTTTTCCATTTTTGGTTTTCTCAGGAATGGTGGCGGCCCTTACCAATGAGAGTGCTACCAGCAAATCAGTATATTTTGCACATTGTACGTCAGAGATGATATTTATTACCCATTTGTTGGCTGAAGAACCCGAGAAGCTTGCAGGGCCTTTGCTGGCTGACACTTATGTGACCTTGTTAAAAGGCCGTAATGCATGGTATGGCCAGATGTTAGCCAAGGGTGAACTAAACCTGGATATGGGTGATAGCATCAGTGGAAAAGGAATGATTCAGGTATTGATTCTGATTTTAGAGATGCTACATGCAATCCCAAGTGCACACTCCCTAACGTAGCAGTGAAAATCACCATTGAATTTTGGATCCAATGATGATTTTCATTGCCACACTAAGAAGTGTGCACTTGGAAGTGCATGTAACATTTCTCTTATGATTTATTACTTTCTTCAGAACCTATTTAAGATGCATCAATTTCTGCAATTATGGACCGTCTTAGGCTGTGGCAGTACATTAGGGCGACTTTGGGTGCAACCTGAAGCAGGACTAATTGGCTTTTGAAGGTTAATGAAAGTTTCATCTTATAAGACGTAAAAACTAAATATGATGATGGCTATATATATTTTCCCCAACCAACCAGTACATACTTCTCTTTCAATTCTTGAACAGGTCTATGGCATTTTTAACCTTTTTGAATGTGCATTTACCATTATCATGAAGTATATTGCATGCAGATTCTACTGGCGATGGGATTGACACGTTCCTAAGTTTCTTTTGAAGGCACCATTAACATTTCTAATAATTTTATTTGCACAACTAGTTGTGTGTTATTCGCATTAGTTCTGGGTGGTTGTGCTGATTCAGATCATGCTTTATTCATGTATAACATGTAAGAAATTCATGTAACATTCTCAGCTTGATCTGAGGGATCTTGCTTTCCAAATATAACATATGTAATCTCCATTTTGCATTCTGTTACTAATAGCTGCAATACTTGGATATTTTCCCACTAAATGCATCCCAAAGGAAATCATGAAGAAATGTCTTTATCGCATTATCTGATCATCATCAATTTTATTGGAAGTACAAGAAATAAATACCTTATGATTGGAGACCATAGGCTTGCTTTCTATCAGTAAAACATAAAATCTTGGAAACAGATGGAAATGGCAAATTTCAGAGGAGACGTACATAGCTTCTTATAACGAGACGATTCCACGGCAATGGATGCTAGATGAATATGAATTTTCTGTAAGACCTATGTCATAGATTTTTTGTGTCCCCTGGTGCATCAGTTGTACAAAAAGTCTGGACTTTGACAGGAAAATGATTATTTTTTTCCTTCTTAGATTCATAATTAGTAATATTTTCTTATTTTTTGTCTTACTTGCATCTTACACATGATAATGCTATATCTGCCCTGTTATTCTCCAGGGTGTCTCTGCAGTGGAGGCATTTTATGAACTTCTGAGTCAGTCTAGCCTAAATGTACTGCATCCTGAAGCGAACAAGCCTGTAGCTCCTGTAGAGCTTTGCCCTATCTTAAAGACACTATATAAAATACTGATCGCAAGGTAAATTTCCTGCAACTAATAAATCTCATTTGTGATCTTAACCTGCAATGTACTTGTTATTTACTCATTTTGGAACCCTAGTTGTCTCAAATGGTGCTTAAAAGCAAACTATGCATGAGGAATAACAATCAGGGTTCAGGGGTCTTGAATAAAGTTCTGCCATGACTAAAAACCACACTGCTCTTGAATTTAATTCCTCTGTTTTATGCATCCTCAGGGAACAGTCATCACAAGCTATTCTACAAGCACTGAGGGATGAGAACTTGAATGATCCCCGGGAGCGAATTGAGATTGCACAAACTCATGCTTTCTACAAGCCTTTACTTCTTGGACAGCACTGATTTTTTTATTTTTTTTATTTTTATTTTCATATGGAAAGAAAGTTATGACATAAATCTAAAAAGCATTAAGTTCTATGAATACAAGGTGAGCAGAAGCATATTATGGGTATTGTAATACATTCTGTATTGATTCAATTTCCTTATATATTAGAGTGAGTAATTGGATTTATCTTCAGCTTCCAATAGGATAATGTTGAGTGGTGAAAACCCTAAACAGAATGGCATCTTCAAGGATTCTAAGCACTTGCTAGGTTTAAATGGTGGCCACCTCCCTTAAGAGGTGGTCAGCCACCCTTAAGATAGTGGTTAGGGTGGTCTAACCACCCCCTCAGCCTTTGAGAGGTGGTTGAAGTGATCAGTCATTCACAAGGTGGTGGTTAGAGTGGTTTAACTACCTCTTAAGTTGAGGGTAAAGGAGTGATCAGACCACCCTTGAAACTGCTCGGCTGGCCCTTTAAATGGGAGGACAGGATTGTTTTTGGGTGTTCAAATCCAGCCCTAAAATCCACATAGGAGAGTGTTTTTATCTCCTAAGAAAGGGAAAAATGCCATAAAAGTCCATTAGATATCACTTTTTTGTCAAATCACTCAATGAGGTTTAAATTTTGTCAATTTATTTCTTAAGTTATTAATTTGTATCTTCCATTTGGGTTTCATTAATTTTTTAATGTCTATGCCACATAATAAATATCCAATCAAATCCTACCACGTGTCACATAAGCACAATAAGCATGTCTACGGCATGACTTTTTATATATAATAATAATAATAATAATAATTAAAAAACAGGTTTGTGATGAGTGAGTGTAGGAAATTGAAAAAACACGTTGATTGTGCTCTTGTGATAGGTGGTGGATTTTAATTGGATATTGCATGGCATGAACCTTAAAAAAGTAACGAAACTCTAACTAAATGATCAATTTTATACAGAAAAAAATAAATTGATAAAATTTAAACTTCAAACTAATTTGATAAAATATGATAACTCGGCTACCTTAGGGACATTTTTCTTTAAAACAAAAATCAATTTATTAGGGCCATGGGCTTAAATTGTTTAATGTTACATTGAGGCGGCTCGAGAGAACATTTGGTGGAACATACTATAGGGAGTACGTTTGAGATTTTGATTTTGTAAGCAAAACGTGCAATTTTAAACTAAATTGCGGAAAATAAATAGTTTATAAATTGCGTTTTAAAAAAATTGTGATTTGAAAATGCAGAAAATCTGTCTTTTCAAATTGCAGGTAAATGTGTTTTTTTTTAAAACGAAGAATTTTAAAGGCTAACATGCGATATTAAAGGCAAAATTGCGATTTTGTCAAACGTTTAACTGCGTTTTTAAAAATCGCACTTTTTGAAAAAACCAATTTCTTAGGGGCCATGGCCCATGGGTTTAAATATTGAGGCAGCCCGAGAGAGAACATACCAATGATATTTCTGTAAATTGTTCCACTCACTCTTGCTCACTTATAAAAGCGAAGCAGCACGCAGACACAATTGACAGTTGAAGAAGTTGTTCTAAGCGCAGCTCCGTTCGTCCGAGAAAGAAAAGAAAAGGGAAGATTATATTTTAGCCCCCCAAATTACTACCCGTTTTGCAACTACCTCCACAAATTGCCAATACTATGACTCTGGCCTCCCAAACTACTAAAACCTTTAAAAAATGCCTTATTTGGTGAAATATCTCCATATTACCCCTGCCACGTGTCATTTTTCAATTAAAAAATAAAAAAAATAAACTAAAAAAATAAAAAAGTAAACTAAAAAAAACTTCAATTTTATTTTTATTTTTTCAATTAAAAATAATAAAAAAACTAAAAAAAAATTAAAAAATTAAAAACTAAAATTTTATTAGTATTTTTTTAAAAAAAAATAGAAAGGAGGGTATTTTTTTTATATAAAAAAAAGTAAACTAATAACTAATTTTTTATTATTTTTTTAAAAAATAAAATAAAATAATTTTTTTTTTTTTTTCAGTTTACTTAATATTATTTTTTAATTGAAAATTAACAAGTGGCAGAAGTAATATGAGGATATTATTTTAAATTGAGCATTTTTTAAAAATTTTGGTAATTTTGAAAGTCCGAGTCGGAGTGTTGGTAGTTGTGCCTTGTAGAGTTAGTTGCAAAAAGGTTTGTAATTTGAAGGGTTAAAATGTAATTTTTTCAAAAGAAAAAGAATAGGAGAATCTGAGGAACGAAGCGACGTGGAAGAGAATTTGAAGCCCTTCTACCAAAGAGCTTCCGAGACCGAGGTTTTGATTATTTTCCATTTCCTTTTTTTCTTTTGTCTTGTTATTTTCCTGTTCTTGAATTCCGATTTGGTTTCTTGTGATCCAGCTGGTTCATTACGCGTTTTCTGTCTTGGGTTTCTGTAACCCTTCGTGTTAGGGTTTATTTATTTCCCGCTTTTGTATATGTATGTATGTTTCTGCATCTATATCTGTATTCTAATTTCTATACGTATCTGTGTGTGTGTGTATTGTTGGTGTTGGCTAACACAAATTAAAAACTAAAGCTCGTTGGACGATTTTAATGTGTTTTTTTTGTGTGTGTGTGTGTGTTTGATGTAGAAAAAACTAGCCTTGTTGAACTGGTAGATAATAGTTAGAATGCATTATGCCAATAGAAAAACTGGCAGTTGTTGTTTTCTCTAGACTTGATGATGGAGAAATCTATCAATTGAAACCCTATTTCCTTTTCACTTTGATTCTTACCTTTTCTCTGTAATGCAGTAGAGCATTGAGGTAATTTAGTAACTATGATTAGTTTATAGGCTCATCTTGTTCTATTTTCTTTTTCTTTATTTGCTTAAAATGGAAATAAGGTTGTTATGTCAAGGCCTATTTGATTCTATGTACGTGGCCTTGTGTAGGGTAATCGGTTATGTGAAGAGATGCCTAGTTCAACAAGGCTAGTTTTTTCTGTGAAGAGATGCCTAGTGATTATGGGAGTAGTAATTATAATCACTACTGCCATAAAGGCATCATATGCCTACTCCCATTAGTGATTATAATTTATTTCTGTGAAGAGATGCCTTATGGTGTATGCCTTGTGATCTGTGGTTTTGCTCCCAGAATTATGAACATATGATGTAAGATGGCCGATGTTTCGATCCTGGGCAGCAACATTAGTTTCGTTTTTACCTATCAGGCCGATTCGATGACGGACGCTCCTTGGCCGTTTCCTATGTGAATGCATATTGTAGAGAACTTGATTCTTGAAACTCATGTATGCTATTATAGATTGTAAAACTGCTATACTTTCACCATAATCTTGGTGATTTAAGGCTATTGTTAACCTGGTACTTTAAAAGTGAATTGAAAAGGATTAGAGACTCAAAAACATTGACTAGACTTGGGAAACCATTTCCAACTATCAAACATTTCTTTGTGCATCTATGACCCTAAACTTGACAAGACAAGACAACTTCCATGGCAGCTGGATATTCATGCCAGCAGATGGGTAGCTATTGGTTCAAAAGAGATTTGGGCATGCTTAGTTAACAGATGCAATGCACCTTAGGAAGGTATGTGCTTGTTTTTTTCGAAAGGTAGGATAGGATGGTATACAGGCTGCTTCTATGTTCACATTTTTGTTAGTCAGTATTGTGGCTTTTTCTACTGCTGCTAAGCTGACACATTGTGTTTGTGAATGATGTAGGACAAGTTGTATCCTAATTTCAAGTGACGAATTGGATTTTTTTTTCTGCTTTGTTTTATTCCCGTTTAGGGTCTTATAGTAACTTTAGGATTTCAATGGCTTTAGGTTTGTGGCCTATGTAAAGGCTAGTATTGAACTTAATTTCATGAGTGAGTTATTATTAAGCTTGTTATTGAGTTGTTTTAAGAAAAAGAGATTTTCTCCCTTATAGAGGGTTGCTCTTGTATACTTCATGTGTACTCGGGTTGCGCCCCTCTGCGCTTAAAATGAGATTGAATTACTTATCACAAAAAAAAGGAGAATTTATTGTTTGTTCTTCTTTGTTGTGATATTCAAGGATTCAAAAGAGAAACACATTCTTCTCTTTTCTAGTGCTTCTGCTACATTGGTTAAGTTCTCTCAATGTGTTAAATGACTTCCAAGATTTACTTACAATGGTCCAAGGTTTACTCAACCGGGGTGGGTACACAAAGTAGCCCTGCCCTGAAGTAACCAATGGTTTCATCTTTTTGTCCCATGTCCAATTAAGGGTCCTTTTTCTTCTAATGGAAAAAGATTTGTCACAAAGTTTAAATGTAGTTTCTTCTCATTATAAGTCCAAATATCTCAATGGTATTCTATGGATTTCATATCTTTATTAGCTTTGGGAGAAAGCATCACTCTACACAAATATGTACACTATTGTATACATATTTTGTAGGAATTTTATTTTATTTATTTTTTATCAAAGCAATCAGGAAAGGAAGTGGATAAGCTTGAGTTTAGTTTTTGAGCAAAGGATTCTGTTGCTTTCATGTCCAGGAATTATATGGGTCCTGTTGGGGTGCCAAATACAACTTTGATATTTTTGCTCTCTTCTTATGTTTGGCATTATATATATTTGTTTTTTTTGCCACATTGTCATAGTAGTGACCATATATTGATGAGATATGAATGCCTGGTTTTTTTATGTCTGCTGGAAATTATCCTCATTCCAAGTTTCTTCTTTCCATTTAGAATTTCCTAATAAGATGAGAATGACATTGCTTTTAAGTTCTAATTTATGCCCATAAGGACAATTTGACTTCGAGGTAGCTCTTTTTTTCCTTAGACTTTAGAGATGCTTAATAATGTTTCCAATGTAAATAACCTGCAATAATGTTTATCAATTAGCAACATTTATATTTTATTTCCCCGTTTCAATTTATGCTGGAATTTGCTAACGACAGATGTATATATGACAGGAACGCTTAACAAGACTTGAAGCTGTCCTTGCAAGTAAGAAGAGTAAGTACTAAGGCACTTTGCTAAACCAGTAATATTTGCAAGCCATAAATTGACTCCTAACTACTTTGTTAACAGAAGACAAGGACACAGCAAAGAAGGCAGCTATGAAGGAGTTTGACATCATTGGAAACACTCTTTATCTTGCTCTCTTCACGGACGTCACCAACTCCAAGTATGTCTCTTTCTCTCTCTGTGTTTCTAATTTTCTGTTATTTGTGTTGGGTTCTCGGGAAAATACTTGAATTCAGTTCAAACTTTTTAGAAAAATTAGATGGGTGAGGTTTTTTTTTTTCTTCTGATTTTCGGTTCTTCTGTTCTTTTTAGAGAAATTAGGTGGGTGAGTTCTCTTTTTGGATTTTCAGTTATTCTGTTTTTACCATAAATAAGACGAGAGGATAAATGGTGCAAATTCGTGTCCTGTTTGTAAAGGATTTTTCTGCCTAATTTTCATGTTAATAATATTATTAGCAGATTTTCTCCTTAATAACTTGGCAAATATTGTTTCAAAAAGTTTTCGTTCATAAAAAACTGCTTCTCTTGCTTTGGATTTATGTGGAATCAGGGGTCTATGTTTAGTTATTGGAGGAATTATGGATCGGTCTAGAAATTTTGGCCTGTTAATAGTCGATTTTGAAGTCTTGTAATTTTTTAACTGGAGTTTGGTTGTCTTTTGATATATATATAACATTGGCTAGAAGAAGGTCAATAGGAGCACACATGTTCATACCTCTTGGATAGTGGATAGTGGATAGTGGAGAAGGCTGTTATTTTGTTTGGAGTTACTCTTGTCGTTGTACATGTAACTTAGGGTCAATAGTTTAGTTGTGGGAGGAATTATGGATCGAACCCGCTCACCAAGTGGTTGAACCACTTGCCTTCCTAACCGAAAACAACCCGCCTCATATGACAGTAAAGAACTCCCCGATAAAGCTATGCCTTTTCATTGCTGTCATAGGTTAGCGGGAAGGGAGTTAATTGATGAGAAGCGGGCCGCACCTTCATTGAACTCAATCTGTAGCTACTAGCCGCAGAAATTTCTCTGTTTAAAGAACCAATTTTGAAGTCCTGTAGTTTACGGGGAAGTGAAGTTTGGTTGTCTTTTGTTATGGAAATATAACATAGGCTAGAAGGAGCTTGATAGTGTTATGGGGAAGTGAAGGTTGGTCTGAGGAAGTAGCGGTGGTCAAAATCGAAATGGAGGGAGAACCCAATTCATGTATAATGCAAAATGAGGAGAAATGGATCCAACTTTCTGCATTATCTTAACAGCCCGTTTTAGTTGTTAATATTGTAAGTGATGCTTAATGAGACCATTGCTTTATTGAAATCTTCACTTGCATTCATATAATTCTGTGTCTTTCTCAGTTCTTGTAATCCTAGTAGCTATCTGTATAAGTCAAGTATCTGCCCATAGGTTAAATTGCCTCGTAGAAGTACAAAAGTGGAGCATGCCTAATAAACTCATTATTTTGCAGGGAACTGCTTGAATCTATGCAAGCTGGAACACTGGAACCAGAAGTTGCATTTCTCAATGCATCACTTGTACATCCTTTATATACTTAATATAACCTACCTCTCTCTTTTTCCATTCAAATACATTTCTTGCTCTTTTATAAGCTACACTTTGTTGGATTTCTCTTATTTTGCCTTTATTATGAATCAAAACAGATTCCAGATGTTTTTCCTGTTCTAGCAGCTGCACATAAGACACTTGTAGCCAAGTCACGGGAGTCATTGACAACACATACTCTTCATTCTGAGCTCGTATACAATTACTCAGGATCTAAGCATGTAATGATTTTGTTCTAGTTATCTATTGTGGTTTGTTTGCTGAATTTTCTACTGTTTTGGTTGGATAAACTCCTAGGCTTTGATTATGAATAGATTACAGAATCTTTGAAAAGGTGTGGCATCTCTGATAGCACAACTCACATCCTTGCCGCTCGTTTCAATGCTACGCTCGATGAGGTGAGATCTCTGTTCATGAATGATGCAGCAGATCATGCTTTTGTGTTACTCCAGTAAGTCGAAACAATGGGTCATTTTGGTTTTGGTAAATTCTTGGTATTCTGCCAGATGAAAGCCATAGAGAAACTTATCAGTGGAAAAGAGATTGCCTTGGAGGAGTTGGAGGGAAGAGCAAACCAGACCCAGATACAAAAGGTTTTAAGCAAATGCAGTATCTTGTTCACTTCTTTTTTTATCAGGTTTCCTTCATTTTGCTTCCAGTGACTAATGGTCAATGACTTCTCATTTTTTAGCACTATAAGATATCTGGCCAGGAACTAGGGATATCCTCACTTGCAGATGCTATTACATGCCGGATCGCTGCTCGGGACGCCTTGTGAGAAGAAAGAAGTACAATTCTTATTTTAGTTTCTTTTTGTTTTCTCTAATACCCCCACCTTCTCTGGCTCCATTGTGTTCTCTCATTGAGTTAAGGTTTGTATTTGTGATTTAAACAAGGAATTCATGCTGCAATATTTGTAAGGTGGCCAAGGGAGGAAGAAAAACTGTTATCTTTGGTTGAGCGAAGTCCAATTAGACCCATCCGCAGTCACATGTGGCATTTTAATTAGCAAAGTGAAAACTTAAAAAGAAGGTTAATGTCATTCTTAAAAATGCAAATATATTATTATCATAGGTTTATTCGTGTGCTGTTGGATGTGAGATCACAGCAAAAATGTCAAGAATCAATTGCTGATGTTTATTTGGACTGTTGAAACCATTTCAGAACGCCACAAAGTATTACTTCAGTGCGTTGATGCAAATCTCACTCTACATTAACCAACTTCTCTAAGGACCAAGTTAGTTTGAGCTACAACAAAATAGGTCGCTTGTTACGGATCTCGAACTAAGTAAATATCCTATAGGGGATTGAAGTATCTTACCATTCCAAGGAATTATAGGGCCTACAATTTCGAAGGCTCCAACCGTTCATTTTGCTTCAATTGAGTCAAAGAAATGGAAAGAACTACTGGGTTGCCCGGCAACCCTTATGTGGATGGCCACTCCCTTGAGGTGTGGCCAATTATCGTTTTATCCTTTAAATAGTGATCGGCCACCTTGTTGAACACTTGGGTAGTTAACCGCCCCCATCAAACGGTGAGAGGGTAGTTGTTCATCCCTTGGAATGGTTTAGTCATCCATTAGTTTTTTTAATTTTTTCTTATATTTTAAAAGTCTAGATTGTTTATTTTGAATGAGCGGTCTGAATGTTTAAAATTGTTAGTCCCTTGCAATTTCTACCTTAGTTCGTGATATAGTTGACATATTCAGATCTATAGGGTATTGCATGGTGTGCAATACATTTTTCTTGGACCGTTCATTTTAAATGAACAATCCAAATCTTGCCAACAATACCAAAATGCCCCCCCCCCCCAAAAAAAAATAAAAGAGAAAGAAAGAAATTGAGTTTAGTGGTTTGGCCAATCTCGAATCACCATTTTGAAGGTGGCTGTAGGGAGTAGTTCGGCCACTCTAGACCGGTAGTTTAGAACAAGTTGGCATTAATGGGGGTGGTCGAGTAGGTGGTTCCTCCAGCAAATTTTTTATTTTTTTTGTAAGTATCAATCCATAGCTAAAAAAAAACATAACTGATCATTTCAATGGGATAACCAATTAATCTTTGTAACAATGGGAGAGTGACAGCAGCCTAAGTCAAAGGTTACAATGCATGGTGAAAATTAGTCTCTCTTCTGGAATTTTCTCCGTTTAGGTATATGTATGTATCAATAATAAACCATATAAACAAAAACATATATTGGTAAAAATATATCCAATGGTAGATTTTAATAAAAAATTATTAGAATTATATAGAAATTGTAAAAGTAGTATATATTTTTGTATAAAGGTAATAAGTTTAATGTTACAAAACCATTTTTATATTTCAATTAGCGTAAAATAAGAGCACAATGTGCATGTCTATTCGACTTTTGAACACGTCAACTTGTCACCTAATGTCATGTCAGCATGACATGTCATCATCCTAATTTTTTATTTTCTTGAAAGAAAAAAAAAGTCACTGTAGACATGCTAACTGTGCTTATGTGACACATGGCAGGCTTTGACTGAATGTTACATGGCACATTAAAAAACGAAGGAAAATCTAACAAAATGATCTATTTTATAGAGATAAAAAGTAAATTGATAAAATTTATACCTCAAACTAATTTGACAAAAAGTGATAACTCGGCAACCTTTGGGACATTTTTCCCTTTAACAAAAAACAATTTCTTTCTTCGGGCCATGGCCCATGGGTTTAAACATTGAGGTAGCCCGAGAGGGAACATCCAAGGGTATTGCCGTAAATTGCTCCACTCACTCTCGCTCGCTTAGAAAAGCGAAGCAGAACGCAGACGCAGTTGACAGTTGAAGAAGTCGTTCTGAGCGCTGCTCTGTAACTTCGTCCGAGAAAGAAAAGAAAAAGAATGGGAGAATCTGAGAAACGAAGCGACATGGAAGAGAATTTGAAGCCCTTCTACCAAAGAGCTTCCGAAGCCGAGGTTTTGATTATTTTCCATTTCCTTTTTTGTGTCTTATTATTTTAATGTTCTTGAATTCCAATTGGTTTCTTGCGATCCAGCTGGTTCATTACGCGTTTTCTGTCTAGGGTTTCCGTAACCCTTCGTGTTTCTATACATATCTGTGTGTGTGTGTGTGTGTGTTGTTGGTGAGGGTTTTTTCTGTGTGTGTGTGTGTGTATTTGATGTAGAAAAAACCAGCCTTGTTGAACTGGTAGATAATAGTTACAATGCATTATGCCAATAGAAAAACTGGCAGTTGTTTTCTCTAGACCTGATGATGGAGAAATCTATCAATTGAAACCCTATTTCTTTTTCACTTTGATTCTTACCTTTTCTCTGTAATGCAGTAGAGCATTGAGGTAAGTTAGTAACTATGATTTGTTTATAGGCTCATCTTGTTCTATTTTCTTTCTTTTTTTATTTGCTTAAAATAGAAATAAGGTTGTTATATCAAGTCCTATTTGATTCTATGTACGTGGCCTTGTGTAGGATAATCGGTTATGTGAAGGCAAATAATTAAATTTCATTGAGTTTACAATTTTCAGCAAACTTGACCACTTATGTTGGTTAAATAGAATTTGTTTTCTGCATCTCATTTAGTGGAACATATTGTTTCAAATTTCTTATGATTTAATTTCATACAGGTACTTTAGATATATCTAGATAATTTTTTAATATAGATTGTTGACGGGTTAGGTCCGATTTGGAATTTTTGTACATTCTTGGAATTAACACAACTTGGTAGCTTGGCATCTCTAATTCCATTATGGATATTGAGCATTGCGCAGACCATAAGGTCATGAGTGAGCACTGTCATGCTTTATTGATCCCTTCCTCTAATCTGTACATCTTCAAAGACATGGAAAATCAGTTAGTAGCAGAACATGTGTCGGCTAACCTTGAAATTCTGCAGCCAAAGGCTTTTGTACCAGTGTACATGTATGATTCCATAGGCGTTGATGAAATATCTTTTAGTTAGCATGAATTGGTTTAACAACGGCCACTAGCATCCTTCCCCCTCTTGGGAGCAATTCCTGCACATTTCATTTGCAGGTTTTGTACTTTGATTTTGCTTCTCTCAAGGCTAGTTTCTGGTTTATTAATCCTGATTCTCCTCTGCCAAAGTATGATTGGAAGAATTGGAAAAAGTAGTGAGATAGATGATAAAGTGGAGGTCCTAGTGGAGGGCTCCAATTGGAAATGGCCCTCCTCCCATGTATGTCAGGACATTATTATCTCTACTCAGAGTTTTAAGCCCAATGCTACCCTTGAAGATAGAGTCAAATGGGCGGCCTCTTCCAATGGTAAATTTTGCACCAAATCTGCCTGGGAAAGCATTCGTCATAGGGGCTCCATCAAGCAATGGAACGCCTTGTTTTGCATAGAAGGGCTATTCCCCGGCATGCTATGATCCTTTTTGGTTAGCAATCTGGGGTAAACTCAACTCTCAGGACAAGCTGATATCTCAGGGTGTGTCTTTGTCAGAATTGGGTTGGGTTGATTTGAATTTTCCCGGACTTTATGGGAGTAGTGATTATAATTTTATTTCTGTGAAGAGATGCCTTACTTATGGTGCATGCCTTGTGATCTGAGGTTTTGTTCCCAGAATTATGAACATATGATGTCTTATCAAAAAAAAATAAAAATTATGAACATATGATGTAAGACGGCCAATGTTTTGATCCTGGGCAGCAACTTTAGTTTCGTTTTTACCTATCAAAAAAAAAAAAAAAAGATGGCCAATTTGGCGATTCGATGATGGAGGTTTTGTTCCTATGTGAATGCATATTGTAGAGAACTTGATTCTTGAAACTCGTGTATGCTAGATTGTAAAACTGTAAATACTTTCACCATAATCTTGGTGATTTAAGGCTATTGTTAACCTGGTGCGAATTGAAAAGGATTAGAGACTCAAAAACATTGACTAGACTTGGGAAACCATTTCCAACTATCAAGCATTTCTTTGTGCATCTATGACCCTAAACTTGACAAGACAAGACAACTTCCATGGCAGCTGGATATTCATGCCAGCAGATGGGTAGCTATTGGTTCAAAAGAGATTTGGGCATGCTTAGTTTAGAGATGCAATTCACCTTAGGAAGGTATGTACTTGTTTTTTTCAAAAGGTAGGCTAGGATGGTATACAGGCTGCTCCTATGTTCACATTTTTGTTAGTCAGTATTGTGGCTTTTCTACTGCTGCTAAGCTGACACATTGTGTTTGTCAATGATGTAGGACAAGTTGTATCCTAATTTCAAGTGACGAATTGGATTTTTTTTTTCTACTTTGTTTTATTACCGTTTAGGTTCTTATAGTAACTTTAGGATTTCAATGACTTTAGGTTTGTGGCCCATGTAAAGGCTAGTATTGAACTTAATTTCATGAGTGAATATTATTAAGCTTGTTATTGAGTTGTTTTAAGAAAAAGGGATTTCTTTCCCTTCTAGAGGGCCGTTCCTGTATGCTTCATGTGTACTCGGGTTGTGCCTCTCTACGCTTAAAATGAGATTGGATTACTTATAAAAAAAAAAAAAAAAAAAAAAAAAAAAGAAGAGAATTTATTGTTTGTCCTTCTTCTGTGTGATATTCAAGGATTCAAAAGAGAAACATGTTCTTCTCTTTACTAGTGCTTCTGCTACATTAGTTAAGTTCTCTCAATGTGTTAAATGACTTCCAAGATTCATTTACAATGGTCGAAGGTTTACTCGATAGGGATGGGTACCCAAAGTGGCTCTGCCTTGAAGGAGTTCCTAGGTAACCCATAGTTTCGTCTTTTTTGTCCCATGTCCAATTAAGGGTCCTTTTTCTTCTAATGGAAAAAGATTTGTCACAAAGTTTAAATGTAGTTTCTTCCCATTATAGGTCAAAATATATCAATGGTATTCTATGGATTTCATATTTTTATTAGCTTTGGGAGAAAGTATCACTCTACACAAATATGTACACTATTGTATACATATTCTGTAGGATTTTATTTTTTATTTTTTAATCAAAGCAATCAGGAAAGGAAGTGGCTAAGTTGAGTTTAGTTTTTGAGCAAAGGATTCTGTTGCTCTCATGTCCAGGAATTATATGGGTCCTGTTGTGGTGCCAAATACAACTTTGATATTTTTGCTCTCTTCTTATGTTTGGCATTATATATATTTATTTATTTTGCAATAAATAAATATATTTATACTTATCAAAAAAAAAAAAAATTATTTATTTTGCCACATTGTCATGGTAGTGACCATATATGATGAGATATGAATGCTTGGTTTTTTTATGTCTGCTGGAAATTATCCTCATTCCAAGTTTCTTCTTTCCATTTAGAATTTCCTAATAAGATGAGAATGACATTGCTTTTAAATTCTAATTAATGCCCATAAGGACAATTTGACTTCGAGTTGGCTCTTTTTTTCCTTAAGACTTTAGAGATGCTTAATAATGTTTCCAATGTAAATAACCTGCAATAATGATTATCAATAAGCAACATTTATCTTTTATTTCCTGTTTCAATTTATGCTGGAATTTGCTAACGACAGATGTTTATACGACAGGAACGCTTATCAAGACTTGAAGCTGTCCTTGCAAGTAAGAAGAGTAAGTATTAAGGCACTTTGCTAAACCAGTAATATTTGCAAGCTATAAATTAACTCCTAACTACTTTGTCTATATATCCAAACTTGTTCAGATGCTGGAAATGAGGACCACTTGAGATTGATAAGCGAACTTCAGTCACAGCTAGAAGAGGCAAGTGCAGAGCTAGTTTCAGAACGAGAAAAGGTTACCCATTTATATCTTCTTCATTTGATATTTGGATAGTATTACAGAGAGCTAAAACAGTATTTGCTCGCGACTTGCAGGCGCAAAAGCTTGCTGAGGAAAATGCAAAACTCCAATACCGTATAATCCATATCATCAGGGCAGCCAAGGAGGCTGATCTCAAGTTGGAGAGCAAGTGAGTTTTAGTGATTTCTCAACCTCCTTCCGCATGGTGAAACTAAAATATCAAAATTATTGGAAACTAGTATTTTTGGACTTGGTGACCCCAAAAAAAGAATAAGAAAGGAAATCGCCTGGGTCTGTCTTGCATATACATTTTCCGGATATGATGTTCTCGAGTAGAAAGATAGCTTTCGAATGTCTATAATACATTTCAACTTTCAAGGGCAATAGTTTGTATTGATTATTATTTAGAATGTTTTCTTTCACCTTCTTTACCCTTAATCCTCTCCTCGGCAACTGCAATTAGCAATGGGATTATATCCCAAATTTTAGATAATGCAAACCCTTTTTGGGGTTATGTGATTTTGATTGATATATGATATCAGATCGCATAATTGACCTGGTGCGTGTAATTTCTTTTGTTAGGTCGTGATAGTGAATTGGATGGGGAGGCTTTGAACTGAGCTTATGAGCTGAGACAAACAATTTATGGCAATATTTCAATGATGGCACTTTATAATTTATAATGTTAATGCTGATGCCCCCGCTTGTCATCATTTTCTTTTATATATTCTTCTTATAGAAGTGGTCTAATTATGCATTTCTGCCATGGTCCTTGTTATTAATTTAAACCATTTAGTTTTTAGTTTCATATTTTCCCTTAATTAAAATCCGTGCCTCCAATTCAGTATTCACGATGAAAATCTTACGCTAAATAAAAGAGGATGTCATCACGTAGTTAGTTTTAAAACCTATGAGAAGTTGGTGAGCAAAAAGATTGATGCCACATCTGACATACAATATTTTCGTCATTATGAGTAACTACTTCACTGTAAGATATGAAACACAATGTCATGAAATTTCTAAATCCTGTCAGAACCACGTCACTCACTGTAAATTTCTTCCTTTTTTTCTTTTCTTTTCAACCTTTTCTTGAGTTCCCATTACTGATGATGGAGATTTACCTCAAGAGTCCTCTGTAGAACAACTGAACCATTCAAAATCGTCGGAGACTCGGACGGTTAGGAAGGATGGCATCTATAGGAACACCTATGAAAACAAGAGAACAGGAAAATATGTACAACTTGTAACTTCAGCAATAACCCAGTCCGCCCAAATGGTCCACTAGTTGTTTAACAAGCACCTGTTTTGGAAGCTTATGATACTCCATCAATTTCTGTTCCTTGGCAATGGTCCTCAGATCAATTAATTTCAATTTCATCAAGTCAATACCTTTATAAGGCAACGGAACTGAAGCCGTACTTTGGGAATCGTCATACGGGACTAAAGCCTTACTTTGGGAATTATCATGCAGAACTAAAGCCTTACTTTGGGAATCGTCATTGGAGTAGAACTTGATGATCTGAAGATTTTCCTTACTTCCGTTGTCAGTTGCATTCCCAGGCAAATTTGAGAGTTCCATATGAACAGCTGAATCTTCGATCTTTAAGGTGCTTGGAAAATTTGTTCTCCTTCTTTTCTTCCGTGTGCCTGAAACAAAACTTTTGCTGTCATCATGAGCAACACTTTGCTCTTTGGCTTCACACTGACAAGAGTGAATGCCCAAATGGTCCACTAATAGTTTAACCAGCACCTGTTTTGGAAGCTTATGATACTTTATCAATTTCTGTTCCTTGGCAATGGCCCTCAGATCAATTAATTTCAATTTCATCAACTCAATACCTGTATAAGGCAACGGAACTGAAGCCATACTTTGGGAATCATCATACGGAACTAAAGCCTGACTTTGGGAATTATCATACAGAACTAAAGCCTTACTTTGGGAATCATCATCGGAGTAGAACTTGATGATCTGAAGATTTTCCTTACTTCCGTTGTCATTTGCATTCCCTGGCAAATTTGAGACTTCCATATGAACAGCTGAATCTTCTATCTTTAAGGTGCTTGGAAAATTTGTTCTCCTCCTTTTCTTCCGTGTGCCTGAAACAAAACTTTTGCCGTCATCATGAGCAACACTTTGCTCTTTGGCTTCACACTGGCCAGAGTGAATTAGTCTCTTTGGGACCTTCCTGCTCAAAGACTGATTGAAAACGACAATGTCAGTGCTGACTCCAGATTTTTGTTTGCTTTTGGATTTTGAAATAGAAGAATCTGAAACAACTCTGATAAAAGGGAAAGCTGGTTCTTGGAACTGAGGTGTATCTAACTTGATTTTCCTCTTTCCCTTCTGCTTCTGCGGCTTCAGAGATACATTCAAAATTGAATTCTTGCCAATAGTAGCAACTTCAACCTTCTGAATATCTTTTGCCTGTGACTTTCCCCCCTCCATTATCTGCAGCTTGCTTGCTTCTTGTCCCCTTTGATCTTGCATCTCTAAAAGTGAAGTCGAGGAGGAGCATCCAGTTTTAGTAAAACCAGCTTCTTGAACCTCCACTTTTTGTGAAGGATTTTTCCTCTTGCAGTTTGTCTTCACAGACGAACCCAAAGCATCAATCTTATCCGCTGGAGCAATCTTTAATCCTTTGACACACTCTTTACGCTCAATTTTCGCAACAAAATCCCTTAGTTTTAGCTCTAAATCAGAATTTCCACTTTCTGTCTGTCCCAAAGCACCTAAATCAGAATCAGAACCTTTTCCCCTCCTGTTGAGGCCAGTTGCATGTCTCAGTGCCTCTGCACTACTGCTTGTAACAGTAGCATTTGTTCGCTGCTCATCGAATTTAAAAAAGAAAAAGAAAATAGAAAAAGGCAGTATAAGCTAATGAGTTGAGCTTTAACATGTGATCTCACTTTTTTTTTTCTCCTTCTACTTGGTAAGATTTGACCCTAAGGCTGGGCCCAACCTCACCCAACCCCTTCACTACTTGAGCCAAGGCCCAAGGGAGTGACGTCTCACATTCAAATTATATACTAATCAACTGATTCAAATTAAGTGAAGAAAAGAGCTTCTTGTACCTTGTCTGTTTTCGGAAGATTTCCCTCGCCTTTAGGGTTTGAAGATGAATTTAAGATTTTCAATTTATCGGTAGCAGCAGAATTGTACTCTCTGACTTCCTCATTTCCACTAACATTCCAGTCACATTCGCCAAGGGGGCGGCCAGCTGCATCCCTAATAGAATCAGAGCTCGAACCTTTCCCGATAGTTTTTGCATGCTATTCATTGTATGCGGAAAGAAGAGGGAATAGAAAATGTTAGGATCTACTAAGGACCCATTTGATAGTGTCATAAATCACTAGGAACACCAAGTCTGAGAGTTTCAGTGTAGTAATCCAACAATCAAGCTAAAGCTTTGCTGAAGTGGTAAAGGGTGGGATGGGAAAAGGGAAGGTCCTAGGTCTACCAAAAGACCAAAGAGAAAAAAAAAAACAGAGAGGATATAGGCACCGGTAAACTAAGAGTAGAAGAGAGCAGGCAGTACCTTGACCTCTTTACCATGATCTGTTCTCTCTCCCTCAGGGTTGGATGATGACCCTAAAACAATATCATCCACCGTAGGTATGGAATTGTGTTCTTCAATCTCCTCACCCATGATTTTCAGATTAGGACTGCTCAACTTTTTCTTCTTGTTGGAGTGGGCAATTGTATGCGGAAAAGCATCTTCACTTGAATTTTTTATTGTACTGTCTTCAGACTGATCATTGTCAACAAAACAGTGCATCCACAAATCAATATCCTTATGCAACAAGTATTGATACTGTAATCTTTCTTTTTTGATAAGTATATTGATACTGTAATCTAAATGGAAGACAGGTTCATGCAATAACCTACTAACGAAAATTATCAACACAACATTGAGGGAAAAGGAATGAAGCTGCAAATTACTATCACCAAATTTTAATTCATAAAAAAAATCAAAATTACTATCGCCAAATTTGGTTTCAGTGCAAACTAAAAAGATGAACAAATGAAATGAAAACAATGACTCAAGGGTTAGGAGTTAGAAATCCCTAAATAACCAAAATAAAATGACTCAAAAGGGCATAACCCCCCCCCCCCCCCCCAACCCAAAAAAAAATATATATATATATACACTAGTGTTGATCTACCTAGCGTGGGCAGTAGTTCTTCAGTGATGCTAACAGTAATTGCATGACCCCCATTTTTTATTTTTTATTTTCTGATCCTGCTTCAAATATTCCAAAACTGTTATGGATTCACATGCCCTAAAATAAAAGTGTGGAGTAACCCGATATAGATACCTAGCAGAGGTCACAACATTAACTGAACAAGAGTCAATGGTTGCAGTGCAGTATAGCACCCATTTGATCGATGTCTTCAAATCCAGAAAACCTTTACCTGGAGTTTTCAAACTTTTGAAACAAACTTGCAGAGAATCATGCACTAGTGTAAATTCAAGCAAAGAGGGATTGAATGGACCTTAATTGTTGCTGGATAATTTAATTTCTTCTCTTGAAGCTCCAAAGATAACTTTGAGCCAGAACATTTTCCTGTAATACTGGATTCCTTGGTTTCTTCCTTTATGCTGATACTCGAATCAATATTGCTCGACATTTCATTCTCATCCAATAGGCTAGCAGCATGTTCTGGAACATTTGAGCTCGAGTCCAAGGCAATGGCATCAAGAGGCTGTTCAATGTAGAAGAACATAAACTATCTAGATCACTTGAGCAAAAAGTATAAAACAAACATTCATATCACATTTGCCAAGGGAGCGGCCAGCTGCATCCCTAATAGCATCAGAGATGGAACCTTTCCCGATAGTTTTTGCAGACTATTCATTGTAAGCGGAAAGAAGAGGGAATATAAAAGCTTAGCATCTACTAAGGACCCCTTTGGAAAAAAAAAAAAAAAAAAAAAAAAACAGAAGATAGTGGGCAGTACCTTGACCTCTTTACCATGATCTGTTCTCTCTCCCTCAGAATTGGATGATGACCCTAAAAGAATATCATCCACCGTAGGAGTGGAATTGTGTTCTTTAATCTCCTCACCCATGATTTTCAGATTAGGACTGCTCAACTTTTTCTTCTTGTTGGAGTGGTCAATTGCATGCGGCAAAGCATCTTCACTTGAATTTTTTATTGTACGGTCTTCAGGCTGATCAATTGTCAACAAAAACAGTGCATCCACAAATCAACATCCTTATGCAACAAGTATCGATACTGTAATCTAAATGGAAGACAGGTTCATGCAATAACCTATTCATGAAAATAATGAACACAACATAGGGGAAGAAAAGAATGAAGCTGCAAATTACTATTGCCAAATTTGGTTTCAGTGCAAACTAAAAACATGAACAAAAGAAACGAAAAACAATTACTTCAGGATTAGGATTTAGAAATTCCTAAATAACCAAAATCAAATGACTCAAAAGGGCATAAAAATCTCTAAAAAAAAAATAAAAATACAATAGTTCTCCAGTGATGCTAACAGTAATTGCATGACTCCCTCTTTCTCATTTTTTTTGTTTTCTAATCCTACTTCAAATATTCCAAAATTGTTATGGATTCAGGTCCCAAAATATAAGTGTGGAGTAACCCGATATACTGAGTAACGATAACAGACATAACAAAGTACAGATACCTAGCCAGAGGTCACAGCACTTAAAAAACTAAAGCTGAACAATAGTCAATGGTTGCGGTGCAGTATAGCACCCATTTGATCCATGTCTTCAAATCCAGAAAACCTTTACCTGGAGTTTTCAAACTTTTGAACAAATTTGCAGAGAATCATGCATTAGTGTAAATTCGAGCAAAAGGGCTGAGTGGACCTTAATTGTTTCTGGATAATTTGATTTCTTCTCTTGAAGCTTCAAAGATAAATTTGAGCCAGTACATTTTCCTGTAATACTGGATTCCTTGGTTTCTTCCTTTATGCTTATACTTGAATCAAAATTGCTCAACATTTCATTCTCATCCAATAAGCTAGCAGCATGCTTTGGAACATTTGAGCTCAAGTCCAAGGAAATGGCATCGAGAGGCTGTTCAATGTAGAATAACATAAACTATCTAGATCACTTGAGCAGAAAGAATAAAACAAAACAAAAACCAAAAATAAAGAAATAAAGAAATAAAAGGAAAGAGGGTACGAAAGGTAGATCTGAAAAGGGGGTTGGGAAAGAGCACCAAGTTCTGAGGAGAACATTACAGACTATAGTTAACTAAGTTCATATTAAAATTGCAAGGGTAGAAGAAAGTATATTAAACTTGATGCCAGGTTTTGACAAGAGAACATGTCAGAATATTGAGGGAAAAGTAATGAGAAAGTTTCCAGACTCACACCTGCTCATCTTTCTCTTGGAAATAATTTGTGAGCAGAACCCTCACTATTTCATGTACTCTCTCAGCAGGTTCTTTATGCATTAGTAACTGAACCTCAATATCATTCTCATCTGTATTCTTCAAACTTCTTATTGAAATATCAAGGCAATTAATCTTCTCTGTCAGAGCATTACAGCATAATTCAGGCCATTCCTCGTGTTCAGCCAAGGCTAGTTGACTTTGAAGGGATACAAGATCTTGTTCAAGTTCATCAATTTCAGTATCTGCCTTTGTTATCAATATCCTTAACACTTGTATACAAGATTTCTCATTCAAAGCATCCTCTTCTATCACATCTACAACCACAAGAAATGGGTAGCAAATGTGGAAACAGTGCATTGATATAACAAGGAACAGCACGAACAAAAAATGCAGAGAAAAGAAGGTAAGGAACATAGATATACCATATCCATAACCAATGTAGAAGTCACACTGCCATCCAGGAAGCATACTGTAACTGCTTTCATGTGCAACTGGAAAGTGATAATCCGAATACAACATAAATTACAATAAGGATAACATAACTAATACGATGCATAACTCAAGTTGGACCAATACTAATACAAAATTGACAAGGGAGATCTCGAAAACCTTGATGATATGATGAGCCCCATAGATCCATATCCATGATTTTCAAGAACTATCCTGAAATGCAAAGAATGACAACATCTTGATGCATTCACACATATAGGAGAGCAGATGGATATTTCACGTATTTGACAGAGGAATGTGGAGGTTTCAAATAGATGCCAATATAACACCTCAACAAATTTCAATTATTTCATAAAAGTAGTTTACAGAAACACTAAATTTATCATTCATTTGGAAAACTATATTTCATATGAAAATCTTGTTGAACAAAGCTGTTCAAGCCCAGATTACAAGATTTCCACAATCGTGTCAAGAAACCCAGTAGCTTAATCATGTACACAAAGTGTGCTCAACAGGACACTCGTTTAACACCTTCAAGATGAATACTTAGACAATGTATTGAGCATCTTTTTCTTTTTTGATAAGAAACAATGTATTGGGCAAACATTAATCAGGATAATAGAAAAAAAAAATTAAGTAATAACTCAAATTAATTAGGGACAGGGCAATACAACTAATCACATTTAGGCAAAAGTTACAGTGTTACACCATTTTTATTTATGATTAAGTTAAACTTTCTTTTTTTTATTAGTAATTGCAATTTATAAAAAAGCGCAAAGGGGCGCAACCCCTTATACATGGGAAGTATAAGGGAGAACCCCTAAAAGGGACGAACAAATAATAAATTTAAAAAGTCTACATAATTAAAAACACTCGAACTATGATGGGGCGCTATCCAAAAAAATAATGTATTGAGCAATAACAATAACAAAATATTATCTGAAACAGAAAGAATAATCGACAAAGTTAATTTCAAGATTAAACTCCAGAAATTAACAAATTTTTTAGGAAAGA
Source organism: Alnus rubra (assembly GCA_028654335.1). Classification (NCBI taxonomy): domain Eukaryota; kingdom Viridiplantae; phylum Streptophyta; class Magnoliopsida; order Fagales; family Betulaceae; genus Alnus; species Alnus rubra. Next base: position 201,655 of record JAJPGS010001265.1, read on the forward strand.
TTATTTAGGCATGGCAAGATTAGGAAGGATTTTAGGAAAATAAAGGGCAAGGAATATTGATTAGATACATTCAGGAAACATTAACAGCCTCAACAAGGTGTTAAGAATCTCCAAAACAGGAGCATATATTAGATGAGTCCGAAAAAAGCGCAACGACACAACATTCAATAAATCCAACTAATAAAAGAACTCGCAGAAACAGAACAAGCAAAACATTCATCAAAAGAAAAAAGAAAATGAACACGTAAAAGAAGTTACAGAATATACATAGCCAAGCAAGCATTTTTTTTTTATCATTTAAGAACATCCAAATTAAAGAAAAGTAACAAATTGTTGGACTTAAGGAAAAGAAAGAACTACTTTTGCTGTTCAATGTCGAAAAGGACCGAGAAAATCCACTAGAAAGCTACCTTTTCTCGGGGACCAAACAAGTCACAGACTTCTTCTCTGATGAATGTGAGAAAATGGAGAAAATGTACCTTTTCTCGGAGACCAAACAGCAAAAGAAGAGAGAATATGTGCACACGCATTTACATCATAGTCTCATAGAGAGTGTTTTGTGACTGAGGAAACAAATGGCCAACTATGATTGACCGGAATACGCGAAAAAGAGAATTAATTTCTAGGGTTTCGCAATCTCGCAGTTAGAGAGAAAAAGTGAGATTTTTCTTCTTTCAAGAGGGCTCTGACGCTCTCCCTGACTGAAAGCCATGACCGTCCTCTTTTGGAGAGATGAGAGTGTGAGAGTGGGAAATAATTGATTCTACGAGGGCAATATAGTAAATTTGTTTAGTATCGGGGCAACGTGCGTGGCCCCCACCAATGAAAGAGAGATTCTTTTGGACGTATTACATTCATACTTACGCGATTCTAGACCGTACATCTCATTGGCTTGTGAGACGGTGTACATCGGAGGGCTGAAATTCAAGTTGTGCTGTGTAGGGTCCACGTATCTTTGTGACCAGTAGGCCCGACTGGCCGAGTTAGATGAAATCAGAGCCGTTTTGCTTTTGACAATGATGCGTTTCTTTTCAAGAGGATGTGGGTAACATGGTAAATAAGAACAAAAGTACGTGCATTTGTAATGTACGAAACTTCGCTTCTGCTTAATGGGTACCACCGGTCGTACTAGTGGATTTTGTCCTTTTCTTGGCACGTGTCGAAAGGATATATATGCAACGTGGCATTCAGGTTGGTTATTGTGTGCTGCACCTTCCACGGTAAAATCACTTCTTATCCAATCATGGAGGGCCAGGTTTTCTCGAGGGACAACGAGTTGGCTGTGTTCAGAGGTAATTGGAATGGAAAATGGTATTTGTATACATATAGTACATACACTCATAATTAATAAGTATATAATCTATGCATGTGAAACCCATCTGTCACACTGACGAGTCCTTCTACACATGAGTCTTTCATCCTCCCTTCATCCCCCTTTGATAATAAAAAAATTAATTTTTATTAAAAAGTTGTCTCTGATGTGACATCAGAGACAACTTTTTTCTTAAAATCAATTTTTTTAAGGAAAAGAGGGTGATGAAAGGAGGATGAGAGACTCATCTTTAACATTTCCCTTTTAGTATTCATCTCTTGGTAAAATATTTTGTACTTATAGCATTTCTCAAATGTAAAACTCGTATCTCTTTTATATCCTCTTAAAAGTGATGTGACTTTTAAAATTACCATTAGATTTGTGATAGCTCACTACTAGCTTTTAATCCAATAATAATTTTAAAGGGCGTATCAGTTTTGGATGACACAATGGGGCGTGAGGGTGACATTTAATAATTAAGTAATGCTAGAAGGAAGACTCACGTCCCCCAAAATCGATGTGACTTATAATTTTATGGTAATTTTAAAAGTCATATTAGTTTTGGACATAAGAGTGACATTTAGCATTATTCAAAAATTACTATTTTAACAAAATTCAGTGATAATTTTAGAATTGAAGGAAAATCTAAAAGACTAAAACCAGAAAAAGGGACACCACTGCAAATACCTATAATCACTTGATCTTGTGAGCTAGGAATTAGCAAAATGTCTTTCACCTCCTCGAACCAATTGGTCATCACCGAGCGGCATGTTGACATCAATAGGGGGCATTTTGCATATCAACAATGGTTGATTTGGGGATAGATAAGAGTCAATATTCGACCCGTAACGATCCGATTGACCATGTTTCCATCTATAATTATACCCGCACCGATCTGATTGGCTCCCTCTAACTCCGTCCCGGTCTAAACCCTACACGCCACAATAAGTTTTACTTCTTCTTCTATAACAATGGTAGAGAGCGTTAAATCACTATTTATCTCAAAAAGACGGCGATTAAATTTTGTTTGACTTTAATTTTATCATTTAGGTTAGTTGGCTTAAAGACAACAATTAGATTTTGTTTAGGGATGCTATTGATATGACATAATCTAAACCACCATACACGAATTCTGATAAAGATAAAGAAGAGGAAAAATGATTTTTGCACAATCAGACGTACACAACTAAGATGCATCGGTGGGATTCATATATGTATGTCACATCATATATATATATATATATATATATATATATATATATATATATATCCTACCAATATGTTTTAATTATATAAAAATTGTGTGCTTTTAATTATGCAACTAATACATCCCTCACAAGCGAGAGGGTAAAGAGTCAACATATCATGAAAGAGATAAAAGATGAATGGGCAACGGCAAAACAAACTGATAGTAATGTTGATGTGACACCGATTATTAGATTTGTGAGACTTAGAATGAACAACGCATGCCAGATGGCAGCAAAATGATTTATAGCATTATTCTTTGCAGTCACAAGGAATCCCAATCTGATTTCCTTTACCATTTTAAACACTATAATTAGGTGGAAAATGATTACAATTAAACACGTTAGTCTATGGTAGAAAGAAAAAGTTAGAAGAAAACGTAAGAGACTATAAAGAGGATGGGGGAACAAAAGTTTCTTTTTTTTTTCTTTTTTTTTTTCTTTTTTTTTTTAATTACCTTTTCCCCATGAACTACCAGTCAATGTCATTTTGCTCCCACGAACTACCACTTCGACCAAAAGAGAGCATCAAACTACCATTTTTATACACTTTGCCCTATTCCGTCAGGAATTCCGTTAATTTTGGATGGAATATGTCATTTTCTACCGTTAATTTTGACTTAAAGACCAAAATACCCTCTACAATAATTAATAAAAAATATTAAAATTAATATATTAAAAAAAAAAAAAAAACCAAAAACCTGAAGGAAAATGGGTGGCGGCAGAGGTGGCCGGGTGGCCTGCGAGCCACCCCCAGAGGTGGCTCCGGCCACCTCTGGGTGGCTCACGGCCCACCCCGGCCTAAGGGGTGGCCGCACGGCCTCCCCAGAACCTGGGGGGGCCGCGCGGCCACCCTAGGTCATTTCTAGGGTGGCCGCGAGCCACCCCAGAGGTGGCTCCGGCCACCTATGGGGTGGCTCGCGGCCCACCCCGCCCTAAGGGGTGGCTGCACGGCCTCCCCAAAACCTGGGGGGCCGCGCGGCCACCCAGCTTCCGGGGTGGCCGCGAGCCACCCCAGAGGTGGTCGGAGCCACCTCTGGGGGTGGCTCGCAGGCCACCCGGCCACCTCAGGGGTGGCGGCAGCCACCCCTTTTCCTTCAGTCTTTTTTTTTTTTTTAAATGAGGGTATTTAAGTCATTTTTTAAATTGATTTAGGGCATTTACGTCTTTGCATGAATTAGACTGACAAAATGGGGTAAAGTGTGTAAAAATGGTAGTTTGATGCTTTCTTTTGGTCGACGTGGTAGTTCATGGGGGTAAAATGACACAGGCTGGTAGTTCATGGGGGGAAAAGGTAATTACCCATTTTTTTGTTTACATGTCCATGCACGAGGAGGAATGAGAGATTCAAACTAGTGACCTCCGTTTTATGAGGCGTATTCTCCGCTCGATTGAGCTACCCGTTGAGAACGGGAACAAAAGTTCGTAATTTCTAGTAAAAAGTAGCCTTTCGCGTATAAATTAACAAAATAAATATATGTCAATTTAATAAATTAAAATGTAAAAAATAAAAATAATCTGCCCGATTTCAAGAAAAACTTTATCTTATTTTTATTGCAATGAAAGTATGTGGTTTCTTAAATGTACAGACTCTCGACAATTATTGTATAAGTTGTCACCGGAGGTATATGGATTAGGGATATGATACGTTCATAATTTTTATACTATTTTCGTGTAACTCTAATAATATTTTTTAAAATCAACTATTGAATATGTATGACTCACATGTAGAAAAACAGATATAATGGTTGGTTTGAAAAAAATTTGTTAGAGTTGTGTCAAGAGTTGTACAACAATCATTTATTTATGGGTTAAGGTAAACTTTGTTGGATAGAGATTTTTCAGTAATTTTGCTATTTAGATTGTTAGCAATTTGAAAAATAAATATGAAAGAACTCCCAAAAGATTCATTTGCCTGAACACCTACTAGAACAGATAAATTATATAAAGACTCACGTTTCTACTTAAATTTCTATTGACACATGATATGTCAAACGAGAGCCACATAACATTAATTGATTGGTTTGATGTGGTGTGCTATTAATTAATTGGACGGTAAGTTGACGTAAATAAGAGAGAAACCTAAAAATGTAATTGTTGAAATAAAAAAACCAAAGATTATATTAAAATCATTGATTTCTTATGAGAGAGAGAGAGAGAGATAGATTTAAATGATGTTGAAAGGGCAAAGTTAGTAAGATAAGAAGCTTGTTTACCTAAAAAAAAGCTTTTTTGGGTAATCAAAATAAGGATGCATTTGAGATTGCGACTTTAAATCAAATCGTAAAAAATAAATCTTTTAGGGATTGCATTTTTAAAAAAATTGCGATTTAAAAACGCAGAAAACTGCTTTTTAAAATTGCAAGCTTATGTTTTTTTTTTTTTTTTAAAACGCATAATTTTAAAGGCTAACTTACAATTTTACATGTCAAACTGTGATTTTGCCAAATATTTAATTATTTTTTTTAAAACACACATTTTAAAATTATACTTTTTAAAATTACAAACTTAAACAAACCCTAAATTTTGCCTCCTGCTTGGCCATGTACATCTTTTAAAGCTATGGCACATCAATTACACGTAAAGTATTGGGTCCTCCACGTGGTTCCATTTTTCTGCACTCTTTTAGGCCTTCCATTTGTGAAAACTTAACACGACCTAATTATCAAAGTGACAAAGTGGATGATAGCTGGAACGGATCTGCGTTGGTTTTGGCATATTGCAGAACTCTCACTCTCAGAGTCTCAGCATAGATTTGAAAGGGTTATTGAATAAAACAGTCCATAAAATTGTTCAAACAGAACAATATATATATATATATTTTCAAATTCACCCATGATTGAATATGCGAAGCCCAAATAGATTAGGATCCCCTACAATTTTTCTTAAATTACGCAATTTTAACTGTTTTTAAGGATTGAACCGCTTGAAAAATACCACATATTAAACATGTGATTACAGTAAAGAATTTAGTATATATTCACGATGTTCTTATTCTTTATGTTATAAAAAAAGTCTTGAGTAAAAAATTGTCTTTTGATTTTATAAATAAGAATCCTCACAGCAAAAGTGAAGATGAAGTATTTTGAGAGGAAAATTATTTTTGGTTGTCTCGATAACATGCCACATTTTAATATGTAACATATTGCAAGTGTTTCGATGCTTCGGTGAGAACTTACAAATTCTTTAAAATTTGAGAACTTACAAATTCTCAAAACACCAATGTACAGATTTTCTGCGAATAGCAATTTTTAAAAACGCAATTTTTAAACGATTTAGGTTTTGCGATTTGGTTTAAAATTTTATTTATTGTCTACAAAATCGCAATGGGTAAGTAAGAAAGAAAGAAATGCCGAGAGAAAGCAAGAAAGAAACTCTCAATAAAAATGCACTCCGATATGACAGATGGATTCTCCGTCGAACTCTCTCCTCCTCGGGCACATGAGTGACATCAAATATGTAGAGCACTGAACATAACCACAATAATGATCATCAGCTACTTGGCAATGTAAAATGCAGAACCTGTGATTCTCTACTCTCTAGAGAGCTGCTGATATTATATTATATGATATTCCATTTTGTATGGAGGATTAGGTAAGGCTTCCCATACGTTAGCGACGGGGTCAAAAACATACATCAGCATACGCGGCAATGGATGATGTATAATCAGAAGCCAGAGCATACAGTTTAGACCCTAATACCAATCTGTGAGGTTTGCATCTGGGAGAGTTCATCGATGGAGCCTAGGGCTGCCAAGTTAGAAAACGAAGAAGGATTTCCTTTCCAAAATGGTTTGATCGGCCGTTTCTCACTGATGACCATACCGTCCGCATGAACCCCAATGGCATACCTCCAACAAACCGGAACCTTCCCAGTTCCCCTTCCCCTCCCCTTGCATGACAGGCATATACAGACAGCAATTTCGTAAGCACGGCGAGTTGGGCCTGGCATCGCCACCGCCATGGAGTATTTGTGATGGGTAGATATCGATGGGCAGCAATTGTGTTACAATTTGAAGGGTCGAAGACGAAGAGATGTGGGATTTTAGGATTTGTTCAGAGAAGAACGTAGATAATATATATATATATATATATATATGGAGTCTGGAGAATTGGGGGATTGCCAAAGTTGGGGGATTGCATTTACGTAACCAAATTATAGGGGATATCAATGAAATTTTGAAGCTGACAAAAATACCCAAGGAGGGTCGTCGTCAACGAGGGGTAGTGAAGCCACAAGGCCATTTTCATGTTCCGCTGGGATCTCCATGGCCGCCGACTTCTCAGAGCGCGGGGATCACGGCGTCGTCGTACTTGGACGACAGAGATCTTCTCGACTACCCCTGGTTATGGCTCTGCATCGCCGCCTGCGGGTGAGCGATTTGGGGGTGGGGTTGAACGCTATGAAGTGCAAAGAGATTTGCAGTTTGGATCTCTCTCATTTGCCGGTAAGTTACTGTTTGGCAGCTAAGAAAGCTGAGGAAAGCAATTAAAAGCAAAGGAAAAGGGAAAAAGGTCACCTTGATTAATTAAGATTTAAGAAGTTTTCTTAGGTTATTAATTAGTTATACATTCCAGTAGATGAAGTTCTTTTCTTTTACAAATTGGGTTTTTTTTTTTTTTTTTTTTTTTCCGATCAATTTGCAAAGCTGACCAAATTTGCTAGTATGAACAACGGTTGATTTAGGTCCAAAAGTTACATTTTTATCATTTTCCTCTTTAAAAAAAAAAAAAAAAAAAGTCAAAAAAGAAAGAAAAAACTAAGACTTGTTTTTGATTTAGGTCCAAAAAATGTCTTTCTTTCCTGTCTTGAAATAATATATATATATATATATATATATATATATATATTGGAAGAATTTCATTAATAATTCATAAACTTTCACTCATTTTAAAAGAATGTACTTATATTTTAAAACGTCTAAATTTAGAATATTTATTTTTCAAAAAGTTTCAATTTTAGTCTTCCGTTAGAATTTTTCGTTAAATCATTTTAAAATTCCCAAAATAACGCTCATTTTTTTTACAAAAAAAAAAATTGTTAGGATTTAGGTGTTGGTTAAAATTTAACGGAATTTGCAAAAATACCAAAAACAGAATCTTTGAAAATTTTATATATTTTTTTTAAAAAAAACAAACACATGAGTATTTTATAAATTTTGATAAGATTTAACGAAAAATTATAACGGAGGATTAAGATTGAAACTTTCTAAAAAATGGATACCCTAAATTGAGATGTTTTAAAGTTTAAGTACCTTATTTTAAAATATGCGAAAGTTAAGGAGTTATAAGTGAAGTTCTCCATAATTTTTTTTAAAAACAAAGTAAAAAATATATGGAGAACGTTGTTTATATTTGTTATTTTGTGTCCGTTAAGTGTTAAGGTATACATTTTCAATTAAATGGGGCATCCTCTTAAACCGATTTTTGGAATGGCACTCCTGAATTGAATATCTGCATCATTTTAATTTTTTGGTATTCAATGAAAGAAATGTTTTTGCAAAAGATATGAATTGTTCATACAGAGACAAGTTTGAGCATATCAGGGGACAAGTTGGATGTTCCTATTTCTTGGAACTTTCAGGCCTTGGACAACTGTTTACCTCTAAGAAATTAAAGAACAAAAAAAAAAAAAAAAAACATTAAGCAGGGAAACTGGTAAGGAGTAGTGTTGTTGTTGTTGTTGTTGCTGCTGTTGTTTTGAATCTTTCTTTTGTTTTCTCTTAACTTCTTGTTGTTGTGAAGTTAATGTAAGGTGGCTGGTCTTTCAAAGGTTTCATGTTCCAGAATGGTAAGATGTATGCTTTTGCCCTGCAGAATGCAGATCACTGAGAAATGTCTTTCACCAATCCTGCAACTAGAGCATCTTGAAGATTTGGGTTATGATTGGTAAGCAACATAACAATTTTCCTAATTTATTTTCACTTTTTTAAAAAACAATCAACTTTAATATTGAGATTTTCTGGCAGAAGCACAATTCTGTCTTCGTGTGCTTTGCCAAACAAAGCCCAACCTTGAGTTATATTATGTGGTAAGATGAGCACCAAGGAAGCATGTTAAAGCAGATAAATCCCAAGTGATATCTATCACAGTTTATAGTTATCAAAGTAGCTTTGTATTTATCAAGAGTCCTACTTAGAGTTTATATTTGACTGTAATTCTATAATAGCAGTATATCTCGGTTGTATATCTGATCAGCTATCATAGCTATAGAGTTTCATTAGGATAGTATCTTAGTGTTCTATTAGGTTGCTATTACCTTGACAGCAACGCATGTAGAGTTAATCTCCTATAAAGACTGTGTTTGTATTTCCTATATATATGAATATAAACCACATTCAGTGGTAATGAACAAAAGAGGTTTTTACACAGAAATTATTATAGTTCTATTAAAGCAGATGAACAAATGGGATGGAAATGGGACCTATCATTTATTTTAGGTCCTTAAATAGGACCCTCCTTATGCACCAAGTGCTGAAAAACCTTTAAAAAATAATAAAAAATTATTTGCATGTGGGTCATCGATCAATCGTTCAATGGGTGCTACCTACATCGATCGGTACCATGATTGATTGATGGTCGCAGAATTCTTAAAAATACTAATTTTAAAAAACCGTTTAAAACATGAGTCACTCACTGAACACTTGTACATGTATAGACATGCATAAACATTTTAGAGAAGTTTTTATATATGAATAGTAGAAAATTTATTTAAAAAGTCTCGTGATTTTAAACCGATGATTATTTTTTGAAAAAATAATTTGTCACATATTTAAGCGAGGCATTACAAACTCACAAGTCTCTACCAACATTTAAATAAGTCTGAATCAAATAAATAAGTCATTTTTTTTGGAAAAAAAATAAAAATAAAATCATTGAGATTGCTACATACATCAATGTTGCGAGATAATCCCTGCTCATAATAGATATAATTCAGTACTAAAAAAAATAAATAAATATATTTAAGAAAAAACATTTTAGATGGTGAAGCAAAAGCTTAAAGGAGTGCAACAAAAGTACGAAAAAGGAAAATAGTATGTAAAAAAACTCAACACACGAATCGGACGTTTCCTCTCTTAACCTCAGTCTTTGTGCACATTACCGACAATAATTCTCCAACACTCGCAACGGAAACAATAAAATATTCCCAGAAAATAAAATTATAGAAAGCAAAAATAGAAAAGCGATTACGGATTTTCCGTTGAAGTTCAAATGCGAGCTTCTCCTTCAAATCCAAATCCAGACACCCTTTGAGCCAAAAATCTTGTAAAAATGTCTTCCCAAAAGCAAGCGCTTTTCATATCCTCACTCGTCATCCTCTGGTACTCCGCTAATATCGGCGTCCTCCTCCTCAACAAGTTCTTGCTCTCAAACTATGGCTTCAGGTTCCCAATCTTCCTCACAATGTGCCACATGTCAGCCTGTGCCGTCCTCAGCTACATTTCCATTGCCTTCCTCAAGCTCGTGCCCCTCCAGGCCATCAAATCTCGCTCCCAGTTCCTCAAGATTGCGACTTTGAGCGTTGTCTTTTGTGCGTCTGTGGTGGGTGGGAACATTTCCCTCAGGTACCTTGCGGTGTCCTTCAACCAGGCTGTCGGCGCCACGACGCCCTTTTTCACGGCGCTGTTTGCATTTTTGCTGACCCTTAAGAGGGAGGCTTGGGTCACCTACGCTGCTCTTGTCCCAGTTGTTACTGGGGTTGTGATTGCTAGTGGGGTATGTTTTTTTTTTTTTTTTTTTTTTTTGTATATTTGATCATTTTTTGTTGATCACGATTGATAGATTTATTTGATTTCATTATTACTTATTATCTGTGTACAAATGTGAGTCTGTGGTACTGTCAGATTTTTATTTTTTATTTTTTTGTGATTGTTTTTGGAACCGAGACATTTATATCTTTCGGTTGTTTTAGTATTTTAGTTTGACAGTTAAGGTTTTGGTTATGCCATAAATGCCAATCCAGATCTGGTATTCAGTTACATGGGTGTTAGTTACTGATAGTTTATGCACTTTCCATAATCTATAAATAGTTCAAGTTATGAGCAGTTTTTTGATGATCTACAATGTGCAATGGGTGATCAAATGGAGGTGAGGATCTCAACAATTACAAGAGATATTTCAAATAATAGAATAATTCTGGATAAAAAACTGACAATAGTCAATAGATCACTTGAATAAATTGATTTTGGAACTGTATGCAAGGACATGGTCATGCGTTGAGTGATATGAGGTAAGCAATATGGGACCACGGAAGGCTAGTTTATCAGTGCCAAAACTCATGTTTGATGTACTTGTTAGCATATCTGAGATGGCCAAAAATGTTATCCTCAGTAGAATATCATAACATATATAGCATAGATGGAGTGTTATAGTCGGAATATAACAACAGAATTACTTTCATATTGACTGCATAAGTGTTCCTGGTAGAAAGATTGTTGAATGTTATGGTAGGAGAAGAACTAAGTCGTTGTTGAGCTATCCCATGTAACTTTTGACAATCATGCAAGAGATGTGTACTTGTTAAAACACTGAAAATGAACACTGCCTCTTTGTTTCTGCTGTAATGTTTGTTCTCTCTTTCTTCTTTTCCAACCACTGCCTTAATTGACTGCAGAAGAATTAATCTCCTTATCTCTTTTATCTTCATCTTTTATCTTTCTTTCTTCTTCTTCTTCTTCTTTTCTTTTTTTTAATTTCCTTTTCCTTATATAGTTTGATCTAGTTTTCGTGAAGTTATAAGAGGTTTTGGTTGGTGGCAGGGTGAGCCAGGCTTCCATTTGTTTGGATTCATTTTTTGCATAAGTGCAACTGCTGCAAGGGCGTTTAAGTCTGTTCTTCAGGGTATCCTACTTTCTTCTGAAGGGTAAATGCTTTGATCTATTACCTGATCATTTATTATCTTTCAGGGTAGATTTGTTTTGAAAATTTATCTAGTTATTATCTTCCATTTCACACCATTAAGTATGGAATTGCTTTCCCTCTTCTTATTGTAATTGTATGCATATTGTTTAAATCTAATGCATGTCAGGTGATTTCTCTTTATGTAAATCATGCGCTAATATAGAATAGTGCAGCATTCATAATTGTTCTAAAGGGAAGGACTAGAGAAATCTGATCTATTGTCTTTGTAAGGTAGATAAGAAACTCTTGTATACACCCTTTTTCAATGGTTGGGAGGGGGCCAAACTGAGCAACAATATGTAACTAAGGTCATGCCCTCAAAGTTTTGCTTTCTTCTAGTTGAGGCGCCACAGGTTGTGTTGTAAGAATTTGATCAAGCTTTTCTGGCTGAAACCAACTCAGGGCTTGCCTTTACGCTACTTTCGTGTTTCTGTTCTTTGTTTTTCGGGGTCATGCTGTTCATCTGCTGCTTGTGCTGGAAATCTCTCTGCACTGTCAATCCACTCGCAACACTGTCAATCTCTGAGTAAGTTCCTCACCCTAGAGTTCAAACAACACCAATCCACATGATGGCATCCCCACAAACTACAAACTAAACTACAAGACATGATCTCCAACTTAGTTTCTTGAAAATATACAATATCAACTTTCCACACTCTGAGTAAGTTCCTCACCCTCATGCATTTATCCTGCTCTGTTTTGTTTGATGTGGTGCATTTGGAGAGGAAAAAAAAAATGGAGCTTTGAAGACGATGAGAGGACGGTGGCAGAGCTAAAGGCCTTATTTTCCCCTACCTTGTTTCTTTGCTAGGTAGCGAAAACCAATAGCTTGCCCAAAGAGGGATATTTGACAACTCATGCCCATGAGCAGTAAGTATGAAGAATATCAGAAAAAAAAAAAAAAAGCCCGGAGGCCCAAGTGAAATGAAAGCCTTAGAGACTATGTAGCCAAGGCGCTTGTAAACTATTACACACAATGACCCAAACAAATTGTGGATTATGATCACTGGTATGACCCAGTTGAACCAGGTTCAAGTGATTCTAGGTGCAATGGTGAGTTGCCCAATAATGCCCGAGTACACACTTAAAGTTGGACTTATGTGAGAGAAAGACAATCCTTACACAGATACTGATCATGGAAACTGCAAATTTGACAATATTGGAGCATCGGTGGCTAACTTTAGTATTGTCTCCTTATATGAAGATCAAATTGCTGCTAATCATGTGAAAAATAGCCTTCTTGCAGTGGCTATCAATGCAATGTTAATGCATATATACATGAATGCCCACACATGCACTTAAAATAGCTACTCAGAATGTGTTATTGGTGGGCTATGACCTAGTTAGCTTTGCTCCTATTCTAATGAAGGAGAGTTGTCAAACAAGAAAAAGAATAGGCTAATCTACCTGTGAAAGATATTACATGGGAGTCATTCCAGAATTCGTTAATGCCCTACCTTGAGGACAAGGTTATCATTAAGGGCGGGGGAGTGATAAGATCCCATAATTTAAGGGTTTAAATAATTATGCATTAATAATTAAGAATCCTTGCCCATTAGAATAAGCAATTCTTATTTGTCATTGTTAATTAAGAATTAAGAATTCTTACCCATTTAGAGTTGGGAGTCCTTATTTGTAATTATTAGAATCCTTGTCTACTAGGGATTAGAATCCAAAAAAAAAAAAAATGGCTGATTTTCATAACCACATCATCACAGTTTAATGACTGATTTTTCACTACCACATCATCAAGTTGTATGACAGTTGTATAATAGTATACTAAATAGCATTACTCAAATTTTAATGCCCTATAAGCTTATTGTTATGAGAGCAATAAAATTGAAGTTTTTGCTTAAGAGAGTAGATCCCCTCAAAGGGATCAAAAGGCCAGGATCTCTCAATGTGATCACTTTTTTGTCTTTTTCATCACTTTTTTGTCCTTTTCTTTTCTTTTCTTTTCTTCTTTCTTTCTTTCTTTTCTTTTTTTCATTTTTTAAATTTACATATTATAGAACCCTAGAGTAATATCATTCTTATTTCTTATTTCCCCACTATTTTTACACGCAACACCAATCTACCACTATGAAATTCCGCTTCTTTAAGTTATCTATAGTGAGGATCTTCCCTAAAGGCTGACCAGGCAAAGAAAACCACTCTCAAAGGAATCTTGCTCTGCCAAATACTCCTCCAAGGGAAAGGGGCACTTTCATGGGGATAAAGGCATTATAGAATGATCTAACCTCAAACAACTTAATGGTGTCTTTAAACTATAAATTTGGAATACTTTTGTTTTTATAAACTCTTTAGTCTACCTGATCCATTCCTATTCTAGAATATATAGTATTCATTGAAAGACGGAAGAAGAATACCAAACCCTTGGAGCTTTTCACTTCTAGAAGTTATGAAAAACACTGTAAATGGATCATAAGAGCTAAGAGTATAAAAAAAAAAAGTAATGAATACTCTGTACAGTCTGAGCCATGGGCTGTTATTGTATCATTTGCTTAATCATGATGAAGTATTTGCTCTTAATAAACACTTGACGTGTCCATCGTTTGTAAAGAATGATGATTTGTGCTATGTAAGTACTTCACCTTTTTGGCTCATTTTGGAATTTGGAAATTAATCTTGGTAGAATTAATTTTGTTCATCTACAAGATATATTTATTCTCTTTAAAACCAATGCATTTATTGTTTCTGTTTATTTATCCTCTGCTTAATTTGGTTGACAAGGCCAAGTCTATTTGGGGTGTTGTGGTTGAAAAGATTGAGCGTTAGTTAGCTAGTTGGAAGATGATGTATTGTCTAAGGGATAAAGAGCACCCTTCCAATTTACCTACGTACTTCATGTCTCTTTTCCCCCTTCCTGCTGGTGTTGCAAATCGCATAGAGAAGGTCCATCGAGATTTCTTATGGGGTGGGATAGGTGAAGAGTTCCAATTTCACCTGGTTAGTTGGTCCAAGGTTTGCTCTCCAATCTTTAAGGGAGGGTTAGGGGTTCAAGCTTGAGGATGTTCAATCGTGCTCTTTTAGGGAAATAGTTGTGGTGTTATGTACATGAGAGAGAGGCATGGTGGAGAGTTGTCGTGGATTCCAAATTTGGTAGTTCTTGGGGTGGGTGGTGTTCTTTTGATCCCCCTGAGCCATATGGGTTAGGGCTATGGAAGAATATTAGGAGGGGTTCGAGGATGTTTTTTAGTCATACCCGATTTGAGTTGGGAGATGGCTCCAAGATTAGATTCTAGTATGATGTGTGATGTGGGAAGAAGGCCCTCAAGGAAGCTTTTCCGAATTTATATAGCATTGCTTGTGTGAAGGATGCTTCCATTGCAGTTCATTTGGAGCTTTTTAGGGGCTCCCTTCAATAGAACGTAAGTTTTATTAGACCTGCTCATGATTGGGAGGTGGACATCTTGGCTTCGTTTTTCAATTTAGTTATACTCTTTAGAGTGAAAAGGTAAGGTGAAGAGACAAGCTTTGGTGGACCCTTTCAAACAAAGGGGTGTTCGATGTTAGCTCATTTTTTGTAATAATGGCATTCCTTTTTGTTGGAAGACTATTTGACAGACCAAAGTTTCTTTGAGAGTGGCTTTTTTCACTTGGTCGGCGGCTGTAGGGAAGATCTTTACCATGGACAATCTTAGGAAGTGGCATGTCATTGTAGTTGATAGGTGTTATATGTGTAAGAGAGATGGAGAGTCCGTTTACCATCTTCTCCACTATGAGGTTGCTTGTGTCTTATGGAATGCTTTTTTCAATTGCTTTGGGCTATCCTGGGTTATGCCTAGCCGAGTGATTGATTTGTTTGCTTACTGGTGGATTAGTGGTAGCTCTCAAAGTGCTGTTGTGTGGAAGATGGCGTCCTCTTGCTTAAGTCCTTTTTATCTTTTTCTTTTTCTCCCTGTATCCTTGGACAGCTGCGTTTGTAGCCCCTTTGGTGATTAATTTTAATGATTTCTTGTTCTTTTTTCTCCTTCTGGATAGGCGTTTCTTTTGTATACTTCGTGTGTACTTGGATTGCGCATTGTGCTTTTAATAATATTTCGATTACTTATAAAAGAAATTTGGTTGACATGGAATGGAGAATGGACAAACTGCTCAGAAGAGTGAAATCTTTAAATTTTGCAATGGTTATCATTTCTCTTCTCTTTTCTAATCATTTCCTCAACCCAACAACCGCATTCTTTGCTTGCTTTAGTGTCCATTCAATTCTTGGTATGTTTCATGCTTACAGGGAAAAGTTGAACTCAATGAATTTGCTGCTATACATGTCACCAATTGCAGTTCTTGTTCTATTGCCTGCAACACTTCTAATGGAGCCCAATGTCTTAGAAGTTACTCTGCCGCTTGGAAAAGAACATAGATTCATGTGGCTGCTTCTTTTGGTTAATTCAGTGTTGGCCTATGCAGCTAACTTGTCAAACTTCTTGGTGACAAAACATACAAGTGCACTAACGCTTCAGGTTCCATTTAGTCTTTCATATTCTTCCCTTTCTTTTTCATTTTTCCTAATTGTTTTGCACAATATACCCTCTAGATTTCTTAATTTGCAGCAAATCAATGTTCTGATTTTCTAGTTTCTGTCAGTCATGATGAGTAGAAGTAAATATAGAATCATATTTTGTATACCAATATATTACAACCATGTTAGGATAAAATGCAAACACTGTTCATTTTCTCGGATTACTTTGTTGTTTCCCTCTTTCCTTCTAACTCTCAAACTCTTCTTTGTTTCCCCTCGGAATTATGCTATCACTATCAGGTATTGGGAAATGCAAAAGGTGCTGTTGCTGTTGTTATCTCAATACTCTTGTTCAGAAATCCTGTCACTGCTGTAGGCATTGGTGGGTACACAGTAACTGTTTTGGGGGTGATTGCATATGGAGAAGCAAAGAGGAGGTTTAGATGAATGGTTTGAGGGTGGTGGAATTATTACATGGCCGTAGATTCTTGTTGAATATTGTTGTATTTAGGAAGAGAGATGGAGAGTGTGTAATTTTTCATGTGGTCTTTGTATTATTTATTCTTGTGTGGACAAACACATATTCTTCTAATCATTTTATTTGTGATTTTTTTGGTAATAACAATTCATCATTTTTCTTAATGAAGCCGAGTATTTAATGTTCAAGTCTGGTTCGTTTAGTTTTATTTCAAACATGAGCATAACTTAAACTTATCATCGAGTTAGATAATTTGTCAAATTTTAATTCACTTATTTTTCGAATGAACTCGGACTTATTCACAAATTAACTTGGTAAGCTTATTTATTTTTTTATATAAACTAAATATTGTCACTGTTTATATTTTTTTTTGTCATAAATTCATGCTAATCATTAATTACTTATTACTCTAAAGATTTTATCATTCGAGTTAATTAGATAAATTAATTTTTATTTTTAAACTTATAAAAATTAACTTTACTAACCTAAATTTCTAATTAATCATAATTTTTTATAATGAAATAAAGTATTTATGTTATATCTTATAACCTTATTTTACTTCCAAAATATATATATATATCTCTTATTTAGAATCTTTAACAATTCATACACATATCTCTATATCAAACGAACAGTCACAAGAATTAAAGTATATCGACCACAATAGGAAAAGAATTTCCTTTCATATTTTTAAATACTTAATATACTCTCTTTACAAAATTAAAAATAATATTATAAAAAATAATAAAAATGAAATTATAAAAGTTTATAGAGCTTCTTATACGAGCCAACCCGCATTTATTCAAACTTGGTTCATTTATTAAATTAACCAAACTTGAATCGATTTTATACAAATTGAGTTCAAACGAGAGAGATAAGGAAATTAAATCTGGACAATTGAAAAAGTTACAACATATTTACATTTAATTTGAATCCCAAAGAGTAATGCTATACACCACCTCACACCCGCTCCCGTCCTCCTAAGACCTATGTGGCATGGTCCCCTATAAAATTGGGGGTTGATACTGATACACATACAACCCCCACTCAACTATTGCACAACTCTAAGACACATTGGGGTGGAGCCCACACATGGGGTCACACTCCAATGTGCCTTGGGGTTGTGCAATAGTTGGGTGGGAGTTGTAATTTTAGCATTTTCCAAAATTGATACATGGAGATTGGTTTTTTGGTTTGGAGGACTATGCCACATAAGCTTTAGAAAAATGAAGGGGTGATGTATAGCATTACTCAATCCCAAATAATATCAATTCTAACAGCCTAGTCTTGGACGCAGTTCAATAAAAACCAGCCTCTGAGAAATCATATCCAGAAAGTATTTCAAGAACAACTTTTAATAGAACAGTTGAGTGGTAGCAAACCACCTCACTCCACCCGCCCAAAAAGGGGGAGGGGGGGGGGGGGAGCGACTAGTAAGGATTTGAATATTATATATTTTCATGCCTCTACCATCATTCACTGTATGTACAATTATATTTCCCTTATTAAAATTGATGGTGGTTTTTGGTTGAATATAGAAATGCCATTTCACTTCAAAAAAAAAAAAAAAAAAAGCCATTCGCCTCCTTTTTTGTTGCTAATATCTTTAACATATACTCTTCGTTGATTTGATTGAGCAAATCCGTTTTAGGTATCGAAATGCTTGAAAATACTACCTATTAAAAATGTGGTATGTTATAATTGTGAATTAAGCATATTTTCGTAAAATTCTCTCTATATTGTAAACAAGTTTTGAGCAAAAAAATTGTCTTTTAATTTTATAAAAAAAAAACCTCTCAAACGTGAAAATGAAGCCTTAGAGGAGAAAAATTCTTTCTGACTGCCTCGATAATATGCGATATTTTTAATAGGTGACATTTTTCAAGCATTTTGATGCCTAAAAAGGATCTAAATTGCATAGTTTGAGAATTTAGGAGATCATGATTCGTTAGGTGTAAAAGATACATATGCTTCTATAATAAAATAATCACAATCTAATTGGAAATCCAAACATACCATGTCAGATAAAATGAATAAAATAACGATAAAAGAATAATGTTCAAGTGCAACTTCAGAAACGTTTCTTTTGTAATTCTAATGTCCCGAAGGCATTGAAAAAAAAAAAAAAAAAAAAAAAAGCATTCCAAAATGAAATATAATGTCCAAGAAAAAGAAAAAGAAAAAAAAAAACGAAATCGTAGAATTTATTAAGAGTTTCTTTTAGCAAGAAAAGGGCTAGGCTGAAATCCTGAAAGGTAATGTGCCCAAGTATAGAGAAAAAGAGGCGAATCGGGTCATCTTTATACGGGTCAGTGCAGTCACTACGAAAGGAAAATCCACGATCCATGTCATTCTACCGTCTACCAGTCAGTTGGTCTACCTCTGAAGTTGCTTCAAAAAAGGGAAAAACAAAAGCTGTATCTCCTCCTTCCCCGTCTCAAGCCCGTTCTTCGCCTGTGGGGAGCGCATCGTAACCATCATGGTGCTTAGCTGTATCTCTTCCGACGGGGATGCATTTTAGGATAACAGCAATCGGCAAGCTAACCGATCCAAGTAGGACGCAGAGTAGCCATAGTTGCCAGCTTAGTGGCACAGTGCTTGCAAAAGTCCCCAGAAACTCAACTATGATTACTTGGAAAATCACTGTGGAAACCATGACTCCTAGGAATATCCAGCTGTCAAATATTCCTCGTAATATGTTTATCTTCTCTATATCCCGGCTGTTTATCTCATTAAACACCTGAAAAGAGTCAAAAGACAAACCCCCCCCAAAAGGAGAAACAACATGCTCGTATTATCAAACACCAAAATGCATATTTCAAAAACAGTAGCCCCTGACAGACTGATACCGCATACCTGGCAAAACACAAACGAGTTGAATATCACAGTGTTGAGAACCTCAGTTGCATCAGACCCACTAAATTTTAGTAGCCGCTCCCCATCAAAATTGAGAACTCCAAGGACAGCAAGTTGATATATACTTTGACCAATAATATTTCTCCACATGGCCATGGTGATAAAGCTCACACCCCTACCAACTGGGGGCCTCTTCAAAAGACCTTCATTTGGAGGTTCTGTAGCCAATGCCAGCGCCCCAAGAGTGTCCATAATCATGTTTACCCAAAGCAACTGGACAGCCGTTAGGGGAGCAGATCCTGAAAGTGATGTGAAAAATTGAAAATTAATCTGCCATTGCCCAAATTAAATATAATGGTTTTTCCTAATCCAACATACCAGAGATACATGCAGAAACAAAATTCAGCACCAGGGCAACGACATTAACAGTTAACTGGAACTGCACAAATTTTTGAATGTTTATATATACCGCACGCCCCCATTTGGCTACATTTACAATAGTCGCAAAGTTGTCATCCAATATAATGACATCAGCATTTTCTTTGGCGACCTGAACATTATAACCATTAAGGGAAGATTAAGAATAAAATAAATATGGAATAAAATCAAACCACTGTGTGAAGCAGAACAACAGATAGCATTGATAAGTATAAAAGCCCACGCTAAATACGGGAGGAGAGAGAGGAGGTTGGGTGGGGATGGGGATGGGGGGGGTGAACTTTTCATATTACAGTCTAGTGTGAGGATTTAGAGGATATAAAGACACTAGAAGATTCCGAGAGTGCGCAACCCATTAGAAAAGAGAAGGGAAGGTGCATGATTTAGTTTTCCATGGCCTTTTTTATATGAGAAGTGGGACAGAGATATTTATAATATCAAAAGGACTAGGAACAGAGATCTAAACAGTAGGTATTGATTCAGCATTAATTGAAAGGAGAAAGTCAAGTAATATCCAACTGGAATCTCAACTTGCTCAAGTCCCCAATAAACGTGATATAACATGCAACTCGTATTTATATTTATCATCACATGCATCCTACTGTCCTGGACCCTGGCGCTTCAAAATATTAGAGAACAAAAGAATTGAAAATTTGAAATCATACATCTGAAACTGCCACCACAACCAGATTAACATAAACTACCTATATCTCAGTTTCTATTTCTAGACAAGTAAATACAACTCTGCCCCCCAATAGGATTGAACCCGTGATTCAGCCGTTCACCCCTAGTTTAAAGTGGGAGGAGATGTCATCTGATCCAAGAACCAGTGGCATATATCTCTGTTTCTATTTTGTAAGAAATGGATAAATAAGTTGGTTTCTACAAAAGCTGAAATAGAAGAGTGTGCTGCGAAAGGTAAAGCAACAATGAAGGTGAAAGCTAATCCAAAGGAGAAGTTTGAGATCATCAGACTACGAAAAGGTTTCATATTGTAACAACATAGACGTAAGTTTTGTTAAACTGGATACTCAGTCAGAAAGGAGTTGTTGGCTAATAAGTTGGTTGATTAAGATTTTCTCTCATAGGACCATTGGATGCAATGGTTTAAGCATATGTGATATGTTTCTAAGTACGCTACTCTTCAAAAGAAAAATAAACAGTTTCAGTTGAGTTATGCATTAAAAGTTTGAATCCACGTAGTTGGAAAGAAATCTTAAAACTTAAGACATTATTAATGAATGATACTATCCAGCACACATACATCTTCATAATGCTTCATTTCATATAAGAAAGCATGATGCGGAAAGAAAAAACTAGGATTTAAGTATTAAAAAGACAAGAAGCTTATGTGGCAAAGCTAGTACGGATCATCAATATCACACAAGGGACGGGAAAAAGAAAAAAGGCAGAGACAAAACCTCTGTTCCTGCTATGCCCATTGCAAGTCCAATGTCTGCCTCATGCAAAGCAGGGGCATCATTGGTCCCATCGCCAGTAACTGCAACAACCTCACCAAACATACCCCTCAGATGGGTTACCAAGGTGTGCTTGTCCAGTGGCAAAGACCGAGCCATAACCTGTATTCCACGGTAAGCAGTTAGGATCCACAAGTAATATCTACCAGCACACATAGTTAAAGGTCAAACCTTGCCAAAGCAAAAATTTAAGAACCTGAATTCTTGGTATAATTTCCTTCATCCGCTCAAGAGACATGCTACGAAATTCTGGTCCTTCTATGGCCACTCCATCCTCTGTGAGTATACCACACTCTCTAGCAATGGCCTTAGCTGTATTTATATTGTCACCAGTGACCATACGAACAGTTATTCCAGCAGCTAAACAAGTTTGAACTGCTTCCTTAACCCCACGGCGCACAGGATCCTTGATTCCAACAACTGCTATCAATGTATAACCATTATCAGGGATGTTGTTCTCACTGGAAGTGTTATCTATATCTCTAAAAGCCAAGCATAGAGTCCTCAGAGATTTGGATGCAAATCCATTTATAACATCTGCGATATTCTTTTCCTGTTCTTCAGGAAGAGGAACAGATTCTCCATTGCTATCTACAACTCTGTCACACATTCCTAATATCATTTCAGATGCACCTTTGCAAAATGCACGTACTCCTCCATCAGGAAGAGCAACAAGCACAGACATCTTCTTCCTCACTGAATTGAAAGGCTCAACCTTAAGTATCTTAAATTCTCTGCGCTGGGCATCAAAATTGCCCCCCAAAAGCAAGCCAAATTCTAGGAGTGCTGATTCTGTTGGTGTTCCCAAAATGGTATCCTTTCCACTTTCATCCTTAACCACTTCGGAGCCAGTATTTTGAAATATAGCCTGCAATAGGATGCCTAGAACACTCCCAGAAATTTCCGATTTCAACACATCATCACTCGCATTACCTTTTACCTCCATAATTTTTTCAGAGATCCATATTTTTTCAACCACCATATGGTTTGTGGTCAATGTTCCTGTCTTATCCGTGCAAATACAACTAGCAGAACCCATTGTCTCACATGCGGAGAGATGCCTCACAAGTGCCCTTTCCTCCATCAATTTTTTCATTGCAAAAGCTAGGCTCAAAGTCACTGCCAATGGTAATCCTTCAGGGACTGCAACAACAATAATGGTTACTGCAGTAGCAAAGTAGTTCAGAATCGTCAGTGCATCACTTGATGACCAATCTGTGAACTCATTGTTAAGTGCTTTTTCCAATAGATACCTCCCTACCAATACCAAAAATGTCAGCACAGCAAAAGTCAAGCCAATTTTACCAATAACTGTAGCAACACCATTTAGCTTCACCTGCAATGGAGTCTCATCTTCTCCCCCCTCGTTCAGAGTTTCCATCAACTTTCCCCATTCAGTCCTCATTCCAACTGCTGTCACCAACATCTTTCCTGAACCATCTTGCACCTTAGTTCCTGAAAGAAGAAAAGGTTTCTCCTCATGTACATTCACTGGCTCGCTCTCACCTGACAAGCTTGATTCATCAATCAACAAACTGTATCCTGATATATAAATTCCATCTGCTGGAACTTGATCACCAATTGACAAGTGAACTATATCTCCAACGACCAATTCAAATATAGAAACTTTTTTTCTTTTTCCATCTCTAGTTACGTTTATAAAAATCTTCTTCTTTTCCCTATCCAAATCCTTGAATTGCAAGGACTGCCTGTAGTCACTGATGGCAGTAACCATGACTACCAAGAATATACTAATAATAATACCCAAACCATCATATATGCCTTTTGGCCACCCTTCAGTAGGAATTCCTACCGCAAGAGACACCAAAGCACAAACCATAAGCATGATTAGTGTAAGGTCCAGAAATGCATCCCACATGAACATCAAAAAAGTTCTGGAAGGTTTTTCTGTATACTGGTTGAATCCATAAATTTTTTGCCTAGTGGGTAAATCGTTTTCACTGATTCCTTCATTCAGTGAGACAGAGACTTTCCTCGCAATCCTCTCAACTCCACCATAGATTTTCAAGCCCTTAAAATCATGACCACGAACAATTGATGCAAGTTCATCTGGGTGAATACTAAAACCTGCTTCTCTAGCCTCTTCCGATAGCTTGTATTCAGCTCGACCACCAGCTGCAGAAGAACATAAAATAACCATACAAAGCTCACATGAAAGAGATCTATTGGTTCAGAATTAAAGTGAAAACTACAATTTCATACCATCAATGAACTGTATTGCTGCTTTTTGAACATAAAGTGCGACTCGTATCTTTTCCTGGGGAAAACAAGAAATGGGAATGGTAGAATCAAATATAAGTCATAACAAAAATGGAGTTGTAAAAATGGAGCATCCTATGGTCTAGTTGCAAAAAGAGTTACTTAAGCGCTGTAGTTCTAGGAGCTTCACCAACCAAATGCATCAGTGACCTTCACAGTGATAAAGTAATGCAATTCAAGTAGCTAAATGTTGTCTTTGGACATCAAAACGAATTATATTCTAAACATTAACATAGGTTGTTATCAGCGGATTTTAGAAGACCAAAGGCTTAAATTAATCTTCAAAACATTAAGATGAGCTCTGTTTTTGGTGAAAGAAGCATCTTCTTGCTAATTACATTCAAGAAATGTTTCTGACTTTTTTAGAAAGACAATGTTATTAGATATGGAACGTTTGCCACTGAAACGACCAATAACTAGATGCAAACAAGGGGTTTTTTTTTTTTTGATAACGAGGACAAACCCCGTATGCAGAGCTAATCACATGAGAATTATATTGTACTTATGAGTAAATCCTAAACACTCGAACTGTCCCTGACCCAAACTCTAGTTTAGTCAGCGGATTTAAATCTTGAATAAAAATACTGGTAGCATACCTACTTGCCAGCTCATGTAACCCGCACGAGACGATGCAAACAAGTTAAGAGAACAAAAATCTTGAATGACATCATTTGCTCTTCCGATAGTTGGCAGTCATATGCACAAAGAATATACCTGTGGTTGTGGGGAGGCTAGCATAATTGAAGAAAAAACCAAAAAAATAATTTCTAAACCAGGATCTACCAAAAGGCAAAACAATTGGTATTCAGCGTCAGACCATGCACCCTATCTCAAAAGGATGACTTCACTCAATCGGTTTTTTCTCTTTTAAATATTTTAATAGTTCTTGAATAAAAGGAATTTGAAGTAATCACTTTAACAAGATTGATTAATTCATATAAAACATGGGGAAAAAACAAACAGATATTTTCTTAAAACTTTGGTACATAAATTTGTTCAAAACACAAGGTACAAGACTACTTGTTTCCTTAAAAGAAACACTAAACCAACGAAGTTAAATACACAACACAAGTGTTTATTAAGTTGCCGGGTTTTAATACTAATAATTCTAACAATAGCAAAAACGATACTTTACTTGAGAGTAGGGTTGTAATCGAGCTGAGTCGAATATTGAATGTTCAAGCTTTGTTCGTTTAATTTTTTTGTTCGAACAAGAGCTAAGTTCAAATTTATCACCGAGCTAGATAACATGTACAAGCTCTGTTCATTTATTTTTTGAATAAGCTCGAACTTGTTCACGAGCTACTCAATTAACTTATTCATTTTGCATATAAAGTAAATGTTGCGATTGTTTATTTATTTATTTAATTTTTTGTAAATTCATACTAATTATTATTTATTTAATTATTATTGAGATTATTATTTGAGTAATTAGATAAATTAATTTGAACCTTAAACAATCTAATCTCGATTTTGTATGTTTATCTTATAGTATGTAGATATACATTACACACACATATATATACATATGAGACTATGAGTAATGTTTCTTACACAACTCTCACACAACTTTTGCATAACTCTAACTACTTTTCTTTTTATGATCAACCATTGGATTTGTTTTCCTACATGTGGGTCCTAAATATTCAATGGTTAATCTTAAAAAGAAGTTAGAATTGTGCAAGAAACATTACTCTACATACAAATACACATATACCTATATCAAGACCCACAATTATAATAATTCAAGTTATATTTATTACATTACGTAGATAATTCCATTTTATCTTTTAAAATACTTAACATGTTCTCATTACAAAATTAAAAATAATAAAAATTAAGTAACACAAGCCAAGCCGAGTTTTATACGAGTTCGGCTCATTTAATAAACAAGCCTAAATTTTTGTTCAAGCTCTATTCATTTAATAAATGAATCGATCTCGAGCCAAGCTCATCCAAGCCGAGCCCAAACTTATTCGTAAGCGGCTCTATTCATTTACAACCCTACTTGGGAGTGTTTGGCACGTTTTGGAACTATGCCTCAGTAATATACGGAGATGGGCAAAAGATATGTAAAAAGGAATAAAACCATACATTTCTCTTTTAAAATATATATCATGAGTTTGAAATTGAGGTGGACAAATGCAAATTGGAAATGCGGAAAAAGACAGTGTATTTCATTTTATAGATATAGATAATCATGTATGTGTGTGGGTGTGTTTTATTTTTATTTTTTTGGTTTTCTAATTACCAACTTATGTAATTGATATGTTTTGGGTCTTCAGAAATTGTGTCTTTATTTTTAATCTTTTCCATTAAAATATTAAATTTGATGGTTAGATTTGCAAATATATCCATGTATGTTAAAACCAAATTATAGCATATATTACTTAAAAAAAATAAAAAATAAAAATAAAAATAAAAAAGAAGGAAAACTTCACTTATTCTTGAAGTATGTTTTGCAATCGTAACCTCGAAATATCAAAATTTACAATGATGATATTCCAAGTTTCAGCCCCTTTTAATTTCACTTCTACTATTACGGTTAAATCAAATAACAAACACGTGAAATATCTCTTATACTCCGTAAAATTTATAAAAATACAAATTTACCCTTAATTAACAAATCAAAAATTATATATAAATAAAATCATTCCGCTCACGACTGGGGTGACCTATCGGCATGGGTGCCTGTGGGTAACCAAGGAGGCAAATTTTGATTTCTCTTTTAATGGGGGTGTTTTGATCATTTTGGCATCCTTCCTTAGGATTTAACAAAAAATCCCAAAACGGATGAATAAAATTAAAAGGGGTTGAAACTTGGAATAATGATATTGCAAATTTTATAATTTGAGATTATGATTGCAAAACCAGTGATACTTTGGAGGGTTAGTGAAGTTTTTTTAAAAAAATATATATATATACAAATGCTGGAAATAAATTGGAACAGATTTTAAGTTGAAGTTAGACAAACTGCATATTTATCCAAACTAGTTCTATATTGACTAAGGACTAATAACATCCGTTCAAAATTAATCTGATTGTATTTCAAGTTCAATTTAGACCAAAACAAAGGGTTCGTTTGGGTTTGTAATTTTAATATGTGTGATTTTAAAATGTGTGATTTGAAAATATAATTTTTAAAAACGCAGTTAATCGTTTAGTAAAATCATAGTTTTAGCTTTTAAAATTGTGCGTTTTCAAAAAAGTAGCATGCGTTTTCAAATCGCAATTTTTAAAAAAACGCAATTCTAAACAATTCATTTTCTATGATTTGGTTTAAAATCGCACATTTTATCTACAAAATCACAATGCCAAACATATCCTAAACCAATAATGCAATCTGTCAAACATCTCTTAATTTTTTTAGTTGACTTTCTTTTAGCTTCATTTTTTTAGTAGTACTCTGCCTTGATTTTTTAAATTACTAGTAGATAATATTGTATTTTGACTTGAAAGGGAAATTAATAAAATTATACAAGAGCTTATTTCGGCTACAATACAAGGAATTATATTATTTCTATTTCAAATGAAATTAATACTATGCATTTTATTTTATGGTCAGGATTTAAAGTTGATGCATTTAAATCCTGACCATAAAATAAATAATAAATATTTCAAATGAAATAGAGAATATCCTATTCTACAAGTTCTGTCCCAGCTGGCCTGAAGGCTCAAGCAAATGCCATGATTCATTAAACATAATATTCGATATCCTGTGTTGCAGCCACATTTGAAAATTTTGAGAAGTGTTCCACAAATGGTATAATCTAATTATGAACTTGATATTTCCCTATTGAGTACGATTAACAAGAATAATTAAATCATCAAGATAACTAGATAAGCTATATAAAGAAAGAGGAGAAGTTAAGCTCTATTTCTTTGTTGTACATTAAAAAAGGGACTCAACATCATACTGATTACTAACGTGATATAGTTTAATTAAAGACCTAACAACTGATCATATAGTTTAACTAAAGCCTAACAATGACCAAGACCGCGTCTGTGTCATGATTATTATAATGAATCATATTATATATCAGGTTCGGCAGACCATTAACTGCTGAAACAGTTTCTATAAAGAGCAAAGTTAATAAACAAACGGAAACAAATGGACCCAAGCATCGGATACCGTGTGCAAGATGGCAAATGGATGGATACTGGGAAGACAAAAAATGGAGGTGTGGGGCAAACACTATGGGGGGAGTATGAGAGCCAACGATGCTCTCATACAAAAGAGCAAATGGGCAAGGGATCTGGTCCCAAAAATAAAATAAAAAAAGAAAAAGAAAAAACAGCATCGGGCCTCGATATGGTCACCCACACTCAAATATTCCTCAATTCATTCCATGTGATGTGCCGTGTGCGTCTGTCTGATTGTCCTTTTCCGTGTAAGTCACGCGTCATTTCTGTCGTTTCAGCAATTCTTCCTGCCCGCTCCACGTGACTTTTGCTAGCAGCGAAAGTTCCCAGAAGTTTCCTCTTGTTGGAAGATGGAGTCAAAAGTCGCTTATCTTTGATGTTTATCGAACTCCTATGGCCTAGAGTTTTCCACTCAGATCGAAGCCCCCATTAAGGCATTAATGATTGCCAGAAAGAAAGTAGCCATTTTTTTGGGACGCGCTAGGA
This sequence comes from Alnus rubra, assembly GCA_028654335.1. NCBI lineage: Eukaryota > Viridiplantae > Streptophyta > Magnoliopsida > Fagales > Betulaceae > Alnus > Alnus rubra. The sequence goes on from JAJPGS010001265.1 coordinate 229,732, forward strand.
TTTGCTTCGAGCACCGCTGGGCATGCGTCGACTTGCACAGGAAATTATTATTCCCACTTCATATTATTCTATATTAACTGTATTTCAAAACATATTGATTGTAAAATTTATGCATCAGAAATGATCCCTACACTCATTTCTCACAACAGTCCCACAACAAGCTGACGTAGCTGATAATATTTTATTATTTTTTTACAAAAAGAAATAAAAACAAAACAAAAAATTAATAAAATATTACTAACTACGTCAGCTTGTTGTGGGACTGTTGTGAGAAATGAGTGTAGGGATTATTTCTCAATATTTAATATAAGATAATGTAAAAAAATTATTTTTCATTTGCACAACAGGGTTTATTGCTGTTGGATACCACCTTATCATCCAGATCTGGCATGGTAGATCCAATCTTACGTGGCGGCATCCTGACGTGCTAGAGCCATAGGCAGATCTCATTGCAAAAGATAGGATTTCGCCAATGAGATCCCGACACCTAAGAGCTCAACGTGAAGACGATCAAATCGTTTCAATTAGTCTCATTGCCGAACATGCCAGCAGTAAAGGAAGCTCAATCTCAGCCGAACGACGAATGCTTCTATTTGTAGAAATTAGTCAAAGAATCGGATCCGCACAGCGACTTGTGCACATAGTGCCAAAAGAAAAGGCCCCCCAGCTTTTATTTGGAACCGAGAAGAAAACCAATGGAAAATATATGAAATACAAGAAACAAAGAGGCGGACGCCGGTAACTGTCCAGTGAGTGTGGGGTGCAGTAACTGCTCGTGCCTCGTGGCGAGAGATTACTCGGCATAAACCTTGATACCTTGTCTTAGAAAAGAGAAGTCCAATTTCTAAATAGGGATTAAAAAGTAAAAACTAGTTCACTAGGTTAACCTCAGATCAAATGGCAGTACCGATTTCTTTCCGTTTTAGGATTTTTACTTTCTTAGAACCGAAAAATTGGATATTTCGAAATTCAGAATGTTGATTCTTTTATTTTCCTCTGTTTGAGCGTTTTCTACATCTACCTTAGCCACAAAAAGGAGCATAGTCCTCTGCTTGTCTGCCGAGAAGACAGAGGAAAATGAAGGAAAAAAAAATCCTACAAGCCAGACCAGGACGCATAGCAATATCCCGAGCCTCACGTTACCAAATTCGAATCTGAATCTAGAATCCTAGATAGAAAATTTTCGTTTAATGAGAAGCTCAAAAAAAATTTTAAAAAAAAATCTATGTAAGCTGAGTGACCTGGATTTTGAGCTTTTTCTTCTCTCCCTCGGAGCGCTTGGCGAGATCGGCGATCATGCGGAACCTCCGGCGGGGATTCTTCACTATGGTGACCGCCTTCCTCCATCTCCTCTGAGCCGCTTCCGACGGGTTCTTGGCCTCCACCTCGAAGTCCTTCAGCATATTCTCCATTGTTTTCCACAGATCTCTCAGAACAGGTTCTCAGAGTTCTCCAAAAGAGAGAGAGAGATACGGAAAAAGGGAGCCAGTGGCGGGAACCAGACCTGACTAGAAGGCGAGCGAGCTGCGGGGACTGGCCGGTAACTAATATACACGGCAAGATATTCTTATACAATTACGCACAATACAAGACATATATTGGTAAATGTTGGTGACCTCTAGAAAATTGATACTGTATGCCGTACTATCCGTTCATTTTGCTGCGTCCAAGTCACAAATTGGTTGACTCGTGTGGGGGAAAAAGTTTTGCATTGATTCACTAGCCAATAATTAACGAGTTACAACAAAAGCTAAAAGTAGAGGATTATTAAAAAGTGGCTTTTACTTTCTTTTTCTTTTTTTAACGGGATTCTTTACGCATTCTTATATATATATATATAAATGGCTTTTTTATTTTTCAATTTATTTAATGTCTTCTACCAAATATTCAATATGGATTATTCATGCCTTCTACCAAATTTTCAACATGGATGGATGGTGAATAACAAAAGCCATCCATGAAGAGAAACAAGCAAAGCTCACCAAATTATAAAGACAAGACGACGGAAGCTACAAGGAGCACCTTTTTAGTTTGGTCCACAGCAGCAAGAAGCAACATCAAATCTTATGCAAGCAAAGTGGACCACATAAATTGAAGGAAATATACATACACAAGTGGATTGCAATAACTCAAGAAAATAATAATATATTGTGTGTTTGTATTTGTGTCTGTGGAGTTAAACTCTTATTAATTATGAATTCTGTAATGAGCGAGAGTTAAACACTTATCATTCTGACTTATGATTAAACAATTAAAAATAATATACGTATCTATCTCCAGTGTATATTGTTTATGTTTGAATAACTGTTGTTTACATTATTATATACATGATATAAATTGTTTTATTGCTTCATATTATGGGGTATCTATCTCTAGTGTATATTGTTTATGTTTGAATAACTGTTGTTTACATTATTATACACATGATATAAATTGTTTTATTGCTTCATATTATGGGGTATGAAGTACTTATATGTGTGTAGAAAAACAAATGCAAAGGAAATTAAAGTTTGTTTTTACTACTGTGATTAAACCATTTCTAAAATGTGTGATTTACAAAAACGGTTATGACACTCTATATAAACAACTTTGATGAAAACTATGAACTGTAATAGTTGCTTTACAAAACAATGGAGAGTGGAATTTTAAAGGGAAAAGGGGCTCATATCACACACTACAATAATTTTATAGATGTCACTAAGGAAGCAATCAACGTAGACATGTGTGTGCTTAGATTATTGTTCATGAGGCTGTTGGAGATAGGGGCGGAGGGAGGGGTGGTTGAGAGGGGTCAAATGCCCCCCTCACCTTCTAAAAACTTCTTTTACTCCTGATTTTATTATTATTGTTATTATTATTATTATTATTATAGGTTTTAAGCGATAATTAGTATGTACATTTGCCGCATGTATGGTTGTATAGGACATGGCGGTTATTGTATTTAATTACTAACCACATAGCCTTAGGCAGTTAGCATACTTGAGTAACTGTTGGTGAGCGATTTATTTAAGCCCAAAACGCACCACGGTAACCGCCTATCAAATATGAGCCTTTTTTTACCTATTTTTAGTTTTTTTTTTTTTGTACGAAACCCTGTACCAAAACAAGGTCGTTTAGCTATATTAATTATATATATTATATATAAGAGTAGACAATCAACCGTTAATGATGGTTAGTGGTTATTAATGGTTAATAACTGTCTGCCTGTGTAGTCCTAGCCGCGTGGGGCATATTTTGATAGTGATATACAATCATTAAGGTTTTATTTATGTAATGACATGATATTATGAAATTAAAGCTATAGTATGTTTTATGACATTGTAGCTTCATAAGGAAAATGAAAAAACTTATATTTAGTAAATTTATGTTTGGAGTATTTTAGTAATCAGTAGCGCCACGTGAGAATTTAAATATTTTTAAGACAATGCATTACAAAATGTATTATTGTCTGTCGTAGTAATACAAGATTGGTATATGTATAATGCAAAATAGTTTATAACATAATTTACAAAATATTTGATTTCCATATAAAAATGAAAAGTTAAAAAGATACATTTTCATAAATGTAATTGATACAAACTTTAAGTATAACTCACGGTTAAAAATGGGTTGTTCCCTATGTGATTTGGCCAAAAAGTCGCAACGAGGAGCAGAGCTACCAAGGCTCAAAGTTGAATAAATAAATAAATAAAATTTACCCTTAAATTTTTTATTTTTGCCCCCTATTTTTATGTATAGTATTATTCATTATATACGATGAAAAACAATAATGATCGAGTTGAGACTATCAATCCAGAAACTTTATATGAAAAACAAATAAAGTCAGTTTCAAGTCTCCATCGAGTTTCATCGTGTATATATGTTTCAACTTTCAACCGAATAGTCTCATCGTGTACGTAAGATCAAATGAGAAAGTTAATTAACACTTTAATTATGTTCACATAACTTTTCTTTGCACTTTATGTACTTCATGTAACTTTTCCTTAGAAATTAAACCAGCCTTAGTGATTGGAGTAATAACATTAAATTTAAACTAAGGTCTCATTTTGTTCGCGAAATAAGTCATTAAATATAATGACTATTCTATTGGAATAACTATTAATTTCTTTATTTGGTAGGAACATATTCCTTGGAATAGCTATTTCATTGGAATAATTATTCCCTTACGAAGAGGAATAGCTATTCTTGAAAAAATAGACAACATTTAATAAATAAAAAAAAAAGGAAAAAATACAATTTAGCCCCTCAAACTACCACACTTTCTCCGGATGGCCCTCCAAACTACCAATGCTTGCACTCTGGCCCCCCAAATTACCAAAACCTTTGAAAAATGCATCTTTTGACGAAATATCCCCATAATAGCAAGTAGGGCCGGCAAAATAGGTACCCGACACGACCCGTTTACGACCCGTTAAGACCCGCGACCCGTTTAAGCTAGACCCAAACACGACCCGTTTATGTTAATGGGTCGGGGCTCCAGACACGACACGACACGGCTATTTCACGGGTCACCCGACACGACCCGTGAAACCCGTTTAACATAACGTTTTAACAGAAATAAAGAGGATCCATACGCAAATGAATGAATGATTGAAGAAGAAAGCAAAAGAGTTTGTAGACTTAGCAGTCGTACACATTTTCGAATGTAGTGGAAGAATAACAGAAGCCAATCTGATGCAGTGGCTCAAGAGAAATAAGCAGAAGAAGCAGATCTGATGGAGTACTGTCTCTGGTCAAGAAATGTAAAAAAAAACTTTCACAAGCTCCCGAAAGGCCGAAACGTTCCGGCTCCGATGATGGAGAGATCTGGGTTCTATACGCGGGATTACACGGCTCAAGGTCTGAATGTTGCTTTGAAAGCAAAAATGAGAAGAAGAGGACGTGCAAATGAGGAAGAATCTGGAAGATGGAAGATTGAAGATTGGGAAGACAAATGATATTGATGTCAAGTTAATAGAAAAGATGGTGCACGTGGCTCAAGAGGGTTGCTTTGATTGTAGTGTAACTGTGTCTCCAATGCCTCAAAAAATTTGAGTCAATTGTTTTTCCATTTTGCCCTTCTCTCCCTAATCACTGAAAACGTCTGAAAAGTTGGGGGTAAGGGTAAAATAGAAAAAATAAATTTGACTCAATTTGTCTGAGGCTTTGGAGACGTTGGGAGACGTGGCTTGATGGATTGAGGTGACATGCCATGCCGCAATGCACAGTAGCTGCAGGACAGCATGAACTCATGAAGTCGCTTGCATTAACCGATGCCACAGTGCCACACTAACCTTATTTATAATAGTGATCTCAAAAGGTTTTTTGGCTGGTGATCTATAAATTATATTTCCGATGTACCATTTAGGAACTAGGAAGTAAAGCTGTGGGAGTCAGTGGGAGTTGTTTCATTGTTTGTCCTTTTCTACATTTTTTTTTTTTATTTGATAGATGTCCTTTTCTACATTAAAATTGTGCAAAGATTTCCAATCTTTTTTCTCCTTTAACATTTTCAAGTCATTTTGTCCGTTAGTGAAGGTATTTTCCAACCGCCTCCGATCTCTATTTTCTTCTTCTTCTTTTTTTTCACTCGATGTAGAACATAAATGCTGTCTCACAAGGGAGTAGGGACAACTCATTGAGGACTCTAAAAATTTGTACCTAGTTCTGAGTAAAACAGCTCGGTTAAGAATATTGTACTATTGCCAAACTATTGAGTTGTTTCTTTAATTTTTTTTTTAATATTAATAAAATGTGATTGTGATTTAAAGTAGAAAAATGTTTGTAATTTTTTATATAGAAAAGTAAAATCACATTATTATTTTTATAATTTTTTTATTTAAATAATAATAAAAAATTATTAATTAGATCTAAAATGTGATAAAAAATAGAAATTGATTTACTTTTTAGAAGTGAAAAATCACCCAGGTGATAGCACTAAGAGAAAGACAGTGTAATAATAAAGATAATGGGTATTATGAAGATAATGAAAGTAGATGATGAAAGTAAATGATTTAAAATAATTTAACAAAACAATTCAAAAACATAATTCAAAGGAGAATCATATAGCGAAAACAAGGAAGAGTTAATAAAAATACTTGATATTATTGATTTAAGAAGATGATGATACAAAGCCTTGATGCGAGGCAAGATAGGATACAAGGAAGGGAAGGGAATAGTACACTGATACAAAAGGATAGAAAGGCTAAAGGCTAGAAAGGCTGATGGCTTCTTTCTGAAAGCTTAAAGCTTCTATCTCAGAAAAGTTTTGCCTTCTAAGCAAAACATACATGCCTTTATATAGGCGAAAAGGAAAAGAAAAACTACAAATATGAACAGTAGAAAATATTCGGCATATCTTTTAAACAGTAAAAGTAATAATTCTGAACGGCAATAATTCTGAACAGCAGCAGTAATTCAATGTATCACGTGTCTTCTGAACAGTGAAACACCAATAATTCTGAGTCTTCTGAGCATCATTTGTCTTTTTGCGTCGGCTGAGTTATTTGTCTTTTGCGTCGGCTCTGATACAATGATCAAAAAGTATTCATGTCATTATTGAATAATACGGCTCATAATGTATCTTTCTTTAAAAAGTCTTGTGATTCATAGAATTGCATCTTCATAAAGTCTTCATTCATTGATGTGTCTTCAAAAGTCTTCATATAATTAGGTAACCATAATTCATCTGTCATAATGCATCTTCTTAAATGATTCTTCAAAAGTCTTCTGATTCATTAAGTCTTCATAATGCTAAGTCTGCATAATCTGCATAAGGATCTTGAGAATATCCTGCTAATACTGGTTCATCTTCATCTTCATCATCTGATAATTGAGATAATGTTTCTAACAAATGTTTTCTGAATTCTTGTTTGGAACTGGAGGATGCTAATTTTGCCTGATTGATACTTTTCTTTAGGAGAAACTGATTCTGATCCGTAGATTGATTCTTAGAAAATCCCATGATTTTTGTTATAATATCATCATAATCATACTTATCCCACCACTTGATAGAGATGGTACGAACAATATATTTAATGTTATTATCAGGATTGGGAGAGACAAAGTTGTAATCCCAAGACAAGATCCAAGGGATATTAAAATGAAGAAAGAAATATAATTCTGGGGAGAAGAGATTAAATGGAGCAGGTGAAGGAAAATTCTTTGAATATTCTAATAATTTGTTACAAAGGGGGGAAGGTAGGATACTAGTTTCAGCTCCAAAAAGCTTCCACCATTTATCAAACCATAAAGGCAAATTTTTAATTTCATGAACTTTATCAAAGGTAAAAAACCAAGAATGTTGATAACGATTATTCTGAAGGAAAAAGGTATTATACCAAGCTTTTTGATAATCAAAATAATTATAAGTTTAAGGAACAAAGGATTGAGAAAATCTTTTTCCTTGCCAAGGATTATGACTCCACTGAGCAGGAGAAAGAACATTTTTAATAGTGCATTTAGAGAAAGCAATTCTTTTATGATCAAGATCATATTTGCAAGGGGTGTGTGATAGAAGGACTGATCCAGAATCAACAAGTATGAATTCATAAAATTTCTGATTCTTATTCTGGTCTTCTGGCAGAAAATCTCATCCTGGTGGGAAGACTTTTGTGACTAATTCCCTAGCATTTTTCATATGTTGGTATTCAGGTTCAACAGGAAATAATTTTGGCTGGTATGATTTGTACTTATGCAAAATTTGTGAAGGTTGGGAAATTGGGCTAGAATTCATGCTTTCTGAAGAATGTTCTTTTGACTGATTCTTTGATGAGGATGATGCAGCTTGAGCAAAAGTGGATAATTTAGTAGGCAAGGGAGGAAAATTTCCTAAAACAGTAAACCTATTCTGAGAAGGGATATGATTCATAGAAGGAGAGGTAAAGGAAGGATTAATTGAAGATTCCTTATTCATGGCATAATCTGCTGGATTTTGTATTTTTGATCTATCTGGCTTATTCATTTTCCCTGTAAAAATTCACGGGTTAAGAAATCAGGAATACTATTTGATTCTCCTTTTATATAATCAATTTTGAAATCAAAAGAACTTAAAATTGCTTGCCATCTGGCAAATATTTGTTTAGAAGCAATATTTTTAACATCTTTTTGTAAGACATCTTTTGCACTTTTACAATCAACACGAACAAGAAATTCCTGATTTAAAAGATCATCTTGAAATTTATGAATGCATAATACAATAGCTAAAATTTCTTTTTTAATAGTACTATAATTTTGTTGTGCAGTATTCCATATACCAGAATGATATCGGACTAATTGTTCTTTTGAATTAGGAATTCTTTGCTTGAGTATACCTCCATATCCTATTTCTGAGGCATCAGTTTCTACTATTTTGAAAGTATTAGGAGAAGGAAGACCTAGACAAGGAAGGACTTTGACATGTTTTTTAACTTGTTTAACAACTTCTGTGTGTTGATTAGACCAAGGAGGAGGATCCTTTTGTAATCGCTGATAAAGGGGTTTACAAATGATTCTAAGATTTTCATAATAATCAGAAATATAATTTAAGCTTCCTAGAAATCTTTGTAACTGATTTTTGTCTTTTATTTCATCAGGAAATTTATCCGCAAATTGTAATGACCTATTTATGGGGGTAATGGTATTCTGAACAATATTATGACCAAGAAAACGAATATTATTCTGAAATAAACTAATTTTAGTAGGTGAAACTACTAATCCATTATTCTTTATGATTTTGACGAAAGTATGTAAATGTTTCCAATGTTGTTCTATTGATTTGGAGAAAATTAAGACATCATCAATGTATACAATAGAGAAATTGGAAAAAGGAGTGAAAATATCATTCATAATATTTTGAAATTCACTAGGAGCATTTTTTAATCCAAAAGGCATGACATTCCATTCATAATGTCCAAAAGGGACTGTAAAAGCAGTTTTATATCTATCATTTTCATCTATTTGAATTTGCCAAAATCCACTCTTCATATCAAATTTTGAAAATATAGTAGCATCATATAATCTTGAAAGTAAATCTTTTTTATTGGGAATTAGATATCTTATCCATTTTAAGGCTTCATTCAAAGGTTTATAATTTATAACTAATCTAGGGGCTCCTCTTTCTAATTCGGCATTTTTCTGGACATAAAAGGCTGAAAAACTCCAAGGAGATTTACTTTTTCTTATTAGACCTTTTTGTAATAAGTTTTGGATTTCTTTTTTGCAATATTCTAATAATTCTTGATTCATTTGGATAGGTCTGGCTTTTGTTGGTATTGTTTTCTCATTAAAATCTGATTCATAAGGTAGTTGAACAACATGATTCTTTCTATGCCAAAAAGCATTTGGAATGTTAGCACAAATATCTAATTCTATTTTTTCTTGAAAATTTTTAATTTTTTGTTTTAATAAAGGATCTTTTAATTGTTCTTCTATTCTTTTGTGTTCTAAATCTTGTTTTAAGAACATTATTTGTTTTTCTTTTCTGCTTCTTATTTGTTTAGAAATAACATTAATATCTTGGAATATGGAAATATCTTTTAATATATTAATATCTTTAGTCATTGGTGGTAATTCAGCATTAATTATTAAAGTAACTTCAACATACCATTTTTGAAAGATTATTCTATCTATAAGATTAATGAATAAATCATTATGAGATAGGACCATAAGATTAATGCATTGTTATAACTTCCTTGTTATAATTCGCATATATAGGAGATATAACTATGGGATTATTAGATTCTATAATAAATATACATTGTGTCATATGACATAAGATTTAATATCATATAAATTGTTAGATCATACTTAAATTTAATCAAATGAATTGTTAGATCATATCACCTAACTATTGTTGTTAGATCATAATACATTGTTAGAACTTGGATCACACTTAATTACACAATAATACAAAATAATTATTGTTGATATGATTATTAGATTATACATTGTGCCGTATAACATGAGATTTAATATCATATAAAATGCTACATCATATTTAAATTAAATCAAATGAATTGTTAGATCATATCATCTAGCTATTGTTATTAGATCATAGTATATTGTTATAACTTTGATCACACTTAATTATATAATAATACAAAATAAGTATTGTTGATATGACTATTACATTATATAATAAATATATAATGTGTTATATCACATAAGATTTAATATCATATAAATTGTTAAATCATAAGCATTTCATATAAATTCTAGTGATAATACATACGATCATATGTACTTGCGGAGTAAGCCTTTTCTGAATGATTTTATAAAAGATCTATGATTTCTCAAATATATATATATATATAATATGAATTATAATAATTATACTTAATTTGTGATTATAAGAAACACATTGTTGATTTTAATGCTAATCAATTGATTTGGGATTATACCAATTACATTGTCATTGTATATGATATAATTATTTGAATAACACGATTAAGTATCAAGATTTTCATTAAATCATATGATTAACAATTTATTGTTAATTCAACAATCATTAGATATTTAATTATTAAACTTAGAGTCTTAGTCTCTTAGATCATATAAGATATAATCATATTAATTATCTTTTATAATTAAATTATATATTATATAGATACTTATAGATATAAATAATAATTATATATTGTATAACATTAATTAATTATTGTTAATTAATAATTGATATATTAAATAAGTTATTTTTATCAATAGATATGCATATATTTATTAATAATATATATATTAAAAAAAAAAAAAAAAGGTAATCGTGTCTGGCGGGTCACCCGCGGGTGACCCGTGACACGACCCGTTTAACTGAGATAAACGGGTCATAAACGGGTAGACCCGTTTATGACCCAAACCCGTTTAAGGTAGACCTTAACCCGCTAATTTCGTGTCGTGTTCGTGTCGGGTTGTCGTGTCGTGTCAAAATTGCCAGCCCTACATAATACCCCTACCATGTGTTATTTTTCAATTAAATAAAATAAATAAATAAACTAAAATTTTATTTCTTATTTCTTATTTTTATGTTTTTTTTTTTAAAAAAAAATGTGTGTATGGGGTGGCGTTATTTCCCAACCGCAACTCGATCTTCCCAACACCCCTTCCGTCACTGTCCGTTTGCAACGCCGTGATGACCGATTTTATAGGCCGGCTTGGCGAGTTCCGATTCGCAATCATCAGCTCGCTAATTTCGGCCGAGCTCAAACTCGCCCTGCTCTGGAAAATATCCTCCACTTGAGAGAAAAACTTGTGATCATTGAACCCTAGGTAGCTATTGGCCAATGTTTTGAACGTAAAAAAATCACAGAGAAGAAAATGGATATGACCATTAACGAACAAGCTCACGGCCGTTTATTTCTTTGTCAGAAACCGATCAAGGTCTTCCACAATGAGACTTGTTCCTCGTTTGTAACAAAATAAAATTCAGATTTGAATCATTCATAACCTTCAAAAGATTAATATCATAAACATCGAAGGAAATGAAATTAACCATGTCCGTGTTCGGAGAGGTGGGGACAAGTTCGCTGAGCTACAGGCATGCATCGTCCCGAACGACGATGCTGGAAAGAAGCAGTACGTCCTCCGCTCGATTGCAATATCTTTTTTTTTTATTAAAAAAAATATATATATTATTTTTTTAATTTTAAAAATGACACGTGGCAGGGTATTTGATGAGTGCAAAATAGTGTATAATTGTGCCCCTTAATTTCTATTTGTTAAACCCTTAGTTTTGTTATTTTCTAATACTTTTTGTTAGTTTTGGTATTTTAGTGTTTTGCAGGTCTTTAAGAAATAATGTCGTTCTTTTGTGGAATTGACATAAAGATGCAAGGAAGATCCAAATCAATTTTATCTCTAGACTTGTGGGGACCAAATCAAGCACATATCTCCCTTCATAATGGGCAGCAGCTCTACACGTTATTGACAAAAAGGTTTTGAAATAAAATCCTTCAAATTTCAAGATTTTAATGAAGTGGCAAAATCCTTTATTTATGGAAAGAATCCAGATTGAGCATGTCACTTTATTTTCATCATAACTTTCGGCTCAAGAATCGGATTGCGTTGAATTTGGTGGCCTTGGAAAGCTAATGAAAAATTCAACAAATAAGTCAGAAATAGGTTTTTCCTATTTCAAACTTTTACTATGCCCAAATTGCCCCACAATAAAAGAGCTCAAATCTGTGCGGATATGAAGTCTTTTTCCTACTTGTATTGGAATTTCAAAGGATATGTATGAGTAGGGGACCATATCATGCAGATTTTCTTTCCAAAGCAAATGTCTTTCATGCACAAGTTGATTTTCTTTCCATATACTCCTGGTGATGGACGTGTGGAGCACAAATCAGATTGGCATGTCATGATTTCTTTCCATAATTTTTACCAAGACATATGGATTCACGATATGATTTATTTCCATCATTGGGCTGCTGTGCAATTAATGCAAGATGTGATTCTTTCCTTAGCTAGACCACAAAAAAAGTACCAAAAAGACCTTGCAAGCTCTTTAAATACCATGCTTTGTTCTTCCGAAAAGGGGGAGGAGCAAAGGAGCACAGAAGAGCATAGAGACGTCAAGTTGGAATTTTATTTTATTTGTTTTTAATTTATGTTTAGTACTTTGATTATGGAATTTATTTTCATAACCATGAGTGACTAAACCTCTAGCTAGGGTTAGAGGTGAAGCCTAGTATTTTTATTATGTATTCTTGAGACCATGTTGTTTGTTCTTCATAGATGAATGATTTAATTGTGGGGTTGATTTTTTATTTGAGAGTAATTTAATGGGACAAGTTTATTTTGATTCCTTATGATTTTTGTTTATATCAAATGCTTACTTTGTTTGATTTGTTATGATTCGAAAATATATTGAATGCTTAATTTATTGTTTCATGTTTTTGAAATTAAATACTCAATCAACCCATGTTTAATCTATTTTATATTTTTTGATGTCTCATGAATATATAATAAAATACTAGGTGGATCCTTGAAACCCTAGTCTTTTCTAATATCATCTTCAAAATCAAATTTATTTATTTTAGTTTTATAGTTTACTTTTTAATTTAAATTATATTCATCTGCTCCACTTTCGAGTGGAAACCAAAAGCAAAATTCTTATTTTTTTTCATCTTTTATGTAAAATAGTAAAAATTATTCTCTCGTGTCTAATCATTCCTTGTGGATTGACCTCGGACTTACCGTGATTTATTACTTGCGAAAACCTACACTTGGGTTTGCACCCTTTGTGGTCCAACAGTATTATAGGGACATTTAACCAAAATGAGCATTTTTCAAAGGTTTTTGTAGTTTAGGGGGCCGAGTGCAAGCCTTGGTAGTTTAGTGGGCCATCATGAGAAATGATGGTAGTTTGAGGGACTAAATTATATTTTTCAAAAATAAAAAATAAAAAATAAAAAAGTTTTTTTAAAAAAAGATCAAAGAATTTAGATCAGATATGTGGGTGAGTGGCCACCCACAAATCTAAGGTCCAGTATTTTTATTTTCTTTTAAAGATTTGAGTTTTTTTTTTTAAAAAAAAAATTATGTAGATTTTTTTAGTAATTTTAGGTCAATTCCAATTGGGGTATATATGTTGTCACCAAATTAAGGAATTAAAATAATTATTCCATTTCAATCTTCCTCATTCTTAGTAATAACTATTCATTTTCCTTATGAAATACCTATTCTACGAACCAAACGAGGCCCAAGTATTTTGGTATGTGTATAATGCAATATTTTTTACAATAAAAAACATATATTTCCCAATATATTTGACTTCCATATGACAATTGAAAGTAAAAAAAGAAAATGTGGATGCATGTTTTACATGAATATAATAGGTACGTTTGATATATTCTTACAGTACGTTAACGTTAATGTTTTTTATTGGTTTTTTTTGTTCGAAAAAATATTCTAATATAACATAAATTTGAAAACTGTTTTTGTTCTTTTATAAATATTCTTAGTTTAAAATTTGTATTAATTATTTATTTCGAAATAAGGACAAAATTTTTAACAAATAACACGGCCTTGTTGCTATTGTATTACTAATTATGATCCAAGACAACAACGGTTGAAGACATTTGGGACATTTGAGACTATCGATCCAACCGTACCTACACATTAGGTTCAGGTTACTTTTCCTTGCAAAACACTACTTCATCCTCCTCCCTTCGTTTCAACATAAAATGTTTTGATCATAAAATGTTTTTAACGAAATTAGTTTTTTTTTAAAATAATTTTTTTAAAAGTATTTTACAGCGTTTGACTCGTACAAAAAATTATCAACGACTTAAAATAAAATCCGGCAACCATCGCTAGAATTCGGCAATGTCCAGCTGCTGTCGCTGGATTCCAACGAACCAGATACCGGCTTTTTAGCCAGATTTCGACAATCGGATACCGAAATTCAGGGATCTTCGGCTGTAGAATCAAACTACCAACAAACTCTAATATCCGGTGATAGAGGATTCCCGCAAACGTACGTGCAAAAATGAAGAATTTAAATTTAGGAAACGATTTAAGGTTTTTATTTTTCAAAAATTAAAGAGATTTTTATAGTCAAACTGAAAATAATTTCCGTTGACCATTATTTTCGCCCCCATCAAACACCAAAAATGCCAAAAATATTTTTTGAAAAACATTTTACGGCAAAACAAATTGAACATAGACGAAAAAAGAAAGAAAGAAAACATTACTTTAGACCATCAATTTTCTTTGGAAAATGCTACACTCACATTCAAAATCACACACCTATTTTTTACGCCCCGATCGGGCATTTCCACGTCAGTTTTTTTTTTTTTTTTTTTTTTTCATTTAAAACAAAACATTCTTCTCTCTCTATCTCTCTTTGAATATTAAAAAAAAAAAAAAAACGTTATCTCTCTTCTTCTCTCTCGTGCTGGCGACAGAAGCTCATGACGATGGAAACTGGACGGCCAGCGACTGCATCTCGGGATATGGACGATTGGGAGAGATGGAGAGAGTACTGGACGATGGGACCTGGCCGACTGTTTTGGCCGGCCTCGCCTCAGCCAGAAAGGTCGGATCCCGGCTGGCTGGCCGAGATCTGGTCGTTCTTGGACAAAAAGCCAGATCCCGGCCAATCGGCCTGGATCTGGTCGTTCCCCAGTCAGAACGGCCGAATTTCGGCCTATTGGCGGGGGAACGAGTCGCTGAGTGGTTCGAGATGGGCTATTTCAGGGTTTTTGTTTTTTTGAATTCAGCCATTCAAGGGTGTCTTTCTTTGAAAAAAAAAAAAAAAAAAATTGACCCAAATGCCTCTGGGGGTGGCCGAGGCCTCCCTTAGGGGCTGGAGATGGCCTTCGGGCCACCCGTAGATGGGTTTTAGGAGTGGCCGCGCGCCACCCTTGGCAACCTCTGGGGGTGGCCGCGGCCGGCTACTACTAGGGGTGGTGTGCGGCCACCCCATTGGCTTTGGGTGGTTGAACGTTTTTTTTTTTAAAAAAAAAAAAGAAAAAAAAAATTGTAAACAATTAGTTTTAAAAATTTGTAATTTACCCCACAAAGTTTTTAAAAATTTGAATTCACCCCCTAAAAGCGCAAAACAACGTCATTTTACCCTCAGTCGTTTTGGAGTGGTCAAAAATCTGTCTGGTTTGACGGTCAAACCAGACGGAGTGCCTGAATTGAATTTTTTTACAACTTTTGGGGGTACATTGTAATTTTTTAAACTTTGGTAACCAAATTAAAAATGACCGACAACTTCATAGAGTGAATTGTATTTAACCCTTTCTTTTGGTTCTTGTCTTGCATCGTCTTTTTGGCAGATTAAAAAACATAACTTTAGACCATCAATTTTCGTGTCGATCTTGTATTATCTCATTGGCTGATTAAAAAACATTACTTTAGACCATTAATTTTCTTGTGGATCTTGTATAATCTTTTTGGCTGATTTAAAAACATTACTTTAGACCGTCAATTTTCTTGTCGATCTTGTATAATCTTTTTGGCTGACTAAAAAACATTACTTTAGACCATTAATTTTCTTGTGGTTCTTATATCATACTTTTTATCAACCTTTTCATCTTTATTTTAGTCTCTTTTTTTGTTTTCTTGGCGTATCCATGGGCACGTTCAAACCTTTGAATGTTGTCTAACAGACACGAAAGAAGATTGAATACGTTTGTTTAAGTGTTCTGGATAATGTTTTATTTATTTATTTTTTTTGAAAATGTGTTTTTATGTAACATAAATATGAAAATCGTTTTGTGTTTGGACCGTTTGTTAATGTTTTAAAAACAAACAAAAATTTTAACAAATTAACGGAGCCGTGAATTTCTATCTATATATATATATATATATATATATATATATATATTTTCTGAGCAGGAGAGAATTGTGGATTTTATTTTTAAAACTATTTTACTGTTTCTGGGCGTTTAAATTTTTTTTATCCCCTTTACATCTTCTGTGATTGTTGTTATGCGACCTGTATTTGAGTCCTATGGACTTTGTAGACTGTACATGCATTTAAACCTCGAAAATTGATATAGATGAGACGTTTAACTTTAACCGTCCCCTCTCCCCTATTTTAATATAAAAAAAATCAATTTTAAAAACAAGAATACATTTTTTTGTTGTTTTTTTTTTCTTTTTGATTGAAATTAATTTTTTTATATTAAAATGGGGGAGAGGGGACGGTTAAACGTCCCCTTTTTATCAATTCTCTTAAATCCGTTTATTGATGGGTTGAATTATTGACACTCGTATCAAGAATCAATAAACCAAAAAGAAGCGGGTTATGATAAGATTTTAGACAGAAAAAGATACCTTAATGGTCTGTTAACTAGTCCACCCGCCTAAAACCCGGATTTAACCCGAATTGAATTAAAATTCAATTCTGACATTTTGATTAATGATTGGGACCCACGCGCAGGAGAAGTTGTCTCCAAAAAAAATGCGTGGGTCCCACATTTAAATAATAAAATAAAAAAACTTAAATAAAATTTTTTTTTAAAAGAAATTTAAAAAAAAGCAGAGGGGTGGCTGCCAACCGGCAGCCAAGGGTGGCCGCGCGCCACCCCCGGTCACCTCTGGGTTGGCAGCCACCCCTTGCATCCATTTTAATTTTTTTTTTTAAAAAAAAATTTATTTATTTTTTAATTAAACAATCAATATATAATAAATTATTATTATTTAAATTATTATTTCACACAACTTTTCACAATATCAATCATTATACATAACTTTTCAAACTTCCAATCATTTATTACCATTAAAAAATAATATTTTTCAATCTTAAAATTCAACACTCAAACACAATTTTTTGCCTTAAAATTTGTAAATAGAATTAGAATTCAATTCTAATTATAAAAATTCAACACTCAAACAGACCATAATCACTTTTGTACAATAGGGATATGTAGATTTGAGACAATTTAAGATGCAGAATTCAATGGAGAAGCAGGTATGCCTCACAATATCTCTTATCTTGCTCAGTGACTGTTAATAAAGCTCAGGGGTAATGTTTAGGGGGAGAGGCATGACCCCAGTTTTGAATTTTATTTTATTTATTTTTAATATAATTTGAATTGGGTGCTAAAAAAAAAACAAATTATAACATACAACACGTGCCCAGTTTTTTAGGGAGGCTAAGACCCTAGTTTTGAAATTTTTCTTTAATTATAATTTGGAATAGGTGTACATTGTAAAAATAAAATAAAATCCAGTATATATGTTGCAATTTTTTAATTACAAAAATTTCTTACAAACCGGTTTATAAGAAATTTTTTACAACCCACTTATAATTTTGACATGTGTCTATTGGCGTGTGAGAGACACATATTGTTTTAATAGCATGTACTTCTCACATGCTTTTTTAATAGCTTTAATAAAAAAAAAATGTGATTCTCACATGTTTAAAGGACACATGTCATTTTTATATATGAGTTGTAAAAAATTTTCTACAAACAATTTCTATCCTTTTTTTTAATAGTTAAGATTTAATTTCATTCTTTTTTTTTAGAAGTGATCCTTACACTCAAACTACACAACAATGATACAACACAAAGGCACAATGGAGTGGGGTCCATGTGTGGGCCCCACTCCATTGTGACTTGGTGTTGTGTCATTGTTGTGTAGT
Organism: Alnus rubra; assembly: GCA_028654335.1. Taxonomy (NCBI): domain Eukaryota; kingdom Viridiplantae; phylum Streptophyta; class Magnoliopsida; order Fagales; family Betulaceae; genus Alnus; species Alnus rubra. Next base: position 247,787 of record JAJPGS010001265.1, read on the forward strand.
GTGAGTGTTTTAATCATTTTTCCTATTGAATATTTAATGTTCACATGTAAAAAAATAAATCTAATGGTCGATAAAAAAATAAATAAAAAATAAAAAATAAAAAATAAAAAATAAAAAATAAAAAATAAAAAAGAAGGGAGTAGTTATAGTTGTACAAACATTATTCTTATTAAATGGTTGTCTAATTCGTCTAAACAATATATATATATATATACCCACAACACTTTGGAATCTCAAAGAAGCATGCACCGGCACATAACAATATGTACGTCACCCTTGCTCTGAACGGCACGCCCATTAAAAGAACCAGGACCACAATTTTGGCCTTATTGAAGAAGTTAATTGTGTACGACGTGAAGCCGTTGGTACTCTCACCAAATCACGCAAATTTTATGCATAAATTATGGTAGCCCCTTGTATTGTGCCCACTTATAATTTTAAAATGGTACTGCTACAACCCTACAATTAGGGGTGGGCAAATTATTCGCCTATCGCCTATCGATCGCATACCGAACCGACATTAACCGCTTACCGACAAAATTCGGTTCGGTAGTCGGTAGAGATTTTTTAACCGAAAGTCGGTTTGGTTCGGTAGGCGGTTCGGTTGCACTGTTAACCGACTTACCGAACCGAACCGAACCGAAAATTAACCGACCGTTTTAACCGAACCGTTGAAACGAAACGACGTCGTTTTGTTGATAACAAACGACGTCGTTTCATTACATCTTTTTTTTTTTATTATTAAAAAATCAAAACGGCGTCGTTTTATCACACTTGAAACGACGTCGTTTTCTGAGACTATATATTCATCGCTATTCCACATTTCCACCTATTCGCTTCAACGTGAAGCCTTCAAGACCTAGGTTATTCGGCAAAGTGCAAACGGCAATTGCCGCAACCCACAAAATTCTAGCCTCCAGAGACCAGAGTCCAGGCTCCAGGCCTCCAGTTCTAGCCGGACCAGCCCATTGCGGCACTGCCCACCCCACCCGGCCACCCCAACCGCCTCTGGCCTCCCCACCTACGGACCTACCCATCCTCTGATTCCCCTCCTCTTTCCGAACCCTAACCGGCCGACTCCACCGACGGCCGACGCAGCGGAGGCCCGCTGTTGCCTCCCGGCCTCCCCTACAGTCCTACCCCTCTGGGCCCTCTCCTCAATCCTCAGCTAACCAAACCCTAAGGCCTGGAAGTCCGGACTCCGGAAGACTCGACGTTTGCCGTGGACCGCTGCCGTCCCCTCCCAGGCTCCCACTCGGACCGCTGTTTGTTGGTGACTTGGTGTTTAGGCTTGTAACTTGTTTGTGGCCTAAGGACTGGACCTACTGGTTGGTGTGTTTGATTCACAGATTCAGTTGTGGACTTGTGGTTATGTTTCATTTAGGTGTAGCCGTGTAGTTTCTTTTATTATTTTTTACATTTTTCTTTTATTATTTGTTATTTGCTAATTGCTAGTTGCTACTGAGTACTGGCCTACTGCCAGCAATCACAGGCTTCACAGCATGGTCTCAAGGATTTTTTACATAGCAATTATCCACAAATATTTTGCACATGATATTTTGCACATGATATCATTTTGCCAAATGATATGGATACATCAAGGAACACTATTTTGCACATGGCAACAATGCTGGAACCTACTGATTTTTTTTTTATTATTATTTTTTTTTTATTTATTTTTTATTGTTATTGGTATCCTACAGGCTACAATCAATTGAAATTAACATCAAATTTGCTATTTAAGAGATCTAATTATCTCATTTAAAAAATTAAATATTTAAATGTATGAAAATTCGATTAAAGATTGTAAATATGTAAAAAAGAGAATAATCAAATATTATTCTTTATAATTGATTTATTTGATTTGAATGGGCCAATGACTTGTGGTGGTGTTGGGCCTGCAGCCTGCTGGCAAAATGCAAATGTTGAAAAATAAGACCAATTGTTTTTGAAAGTATTTAATTTTACCAATTTAAAAAATTAGGCCCAAATTATGAAGGCCCAAGTCGCCCTGGCCTGCCCAATCTGGCAATCCATTTGAAGAGTGTTACTGTTAACCGAATTAACCGACCGTTTACCGACCGCTTTAACCGAACCGCCTACCGACCGACTTAACCGCCTATGCCGACTTAACCGAAGTTTTCGAAAATATTTTTAGTCGGTTAGATGTCGGTGAATTAACCGACTTAACCGACCCGGTCGTTTAACCGAACCGACTTAACCGCCTACCGAACCGCTGCCCACCCCTACCTACAACTTATTAAAATTATTATTTTTATTCATAAATAAAGTAGGCAGCAACATTATGACCACTGACCACCTTGGTATTAAAATGATCCACTTTTCCTTTCTAAATAGGTTGATCAAAAATTTTGTTACGATAACTTCGTATAAGTGTATCGAATTATCAACTATTTTAAAAAAAATGATATTGAATTTTCAAACGTCTTAATAAAGTGTAATCCGTTAGAATTTGTTATTAAATCCTGCTAAAATTTTCAAAATACCCTTGTGTTTATTTTTTTAAAAAAATTTCTAAAATTTTTCAAAGATTTAGGCATAAGTATTTTTGCAAATTTCGTTAAATTCTGATCAACACCTAAATCTTAGCAAATTTTCTTTTTCTTAAAATTTAACAGCAAATCTTAAGGTATTACCATTTCTTGAGACGTTTGGAAACTTGAAGTTCAGTGTCATTTTTTCAAAGAGTAATGTTTCTTGCATAACTCTTACACAACTTTAACAACTTCTTTTTTAAGATCGACCATTGAATATTTTATGGCTCACATGTAGGAAAACAAATTCAATGGTCAGTCATAAAAAATAATAATAATAATAAAGTAATTAGAGTTGTGTAAAAGTTATGTAAGAGTTGTATAAGAATCATTACTCTTTTTAAAAACGGCCGATAATTCGATACCCTTTTGTGAAGTTATCCATTTATTTTATTCAGTATATTAAATTAATATGTATTATTGTAACACATTTAATTTTTACATATATTTTTAAAAATTTATGTGAAATCACATGTTTTATTGAAAATACATTTGAGAATCATATACTCTATGAACAAATGTTATTTTAATAGATAGGGTTTGAGAACCTTTTTTTTTTTTTTTTTTCAATCCAGCCCGGAGGAAAACTTTGCCCATATAAAATATGCATGATAGCTATTATGATTTTTTTTTTCCCCCTATAATCCAGTTTGGAAGAAAAATATATCCATATGAAAATGTGCATGATAACTAGCTATTAATTGTTCTTTTAGAACGTTGCTATAGTCATTGTTGGAAAATTATACTTTGAATTATTGGATTAGGCCTCGGAGATGGATCGGCATTGTAAAAGGAAGAGTTCAGGACATGCCCATTAACTAAGGCATAAGGGGGTTGGATGGGCTAAAAAATCCCTTTATGAGGCCCAATAGTATTGAGGATCTAAACGAGTAACGGTCAAACACTTGGGTATCCGACCAAGATACTTGGGGGATGCTCGGAGAGGAAGAACTCCTCATTTATGACAAGCCATGCTCATTTATTATACATGATATCAACCAGTCCAATTGTGTTTGGGCACAGGGAGAACAATAGAGTCTCGCGCCGCTGGTAATGTTAGTCTTTGAAATTATAAATGGTTAACACCTAATTTGGCCATGAGCATTAATTTTATTTTTTCATCTCTCTCTCTCTCTCTCAGAAACAACGATTGACTTAACTATCGGAGGAGGCGTCGCCGGCCAACCCCAGGCGGGTCTTTCTCTGTTTTGCAGATCCAAATCCATTGATTCAATTGACTTCTTCCGGCCCTCACTACTAGAAAGACTATCCTGCGATTGACACGTCATCGGTAGGAAACTGCACCAACAGTCATGTTCAGCGTGGTTCAACAAAAATGAGCTGTATTGGCAGGGACAAAACTACATATAGAGGAGCAAGGTGGGCTATAGCTCCTGTGGTTTTCAATTGTTGTTTCATAAAATGTTTATTAACTTAAGGATAAAAATTTCTTACGACTCACATATAAAAATGACATATGTCTTTTAAACATGTGAGAAACACATGTTTTTTTATTTTATTTTAATAATGCTATTTAAAAAGTTGGTAAGAAGCACATGCTATTTAAATAACACGTGCTTCTCATAGGCCGAGGGACACATGTCCATAACTTAAATATATATGTATTTTTTTTCATTTTTTCTTTTTGCTGAAAAACCAAATTTTTGGTCTCTATCAAAATTAAACTCGACTCCTCGTTCATGTTTTGGCTCTTGAATGGGAAATTATGGTTTCACCCATAATGATCCGTGGATGTTGTACGGCATTATTATAGGAATAAGAGTTATGGTTTGTTAATTGGATAGTGTCAAGACTCAAAAAAGACATAAATTTTCCTTATATAATTACTCATGTCCAACATTTTGTCCCAACTTCGTCTTGACCTGCAAATAATAATAAAAAAACACTCAACAGACATCATGTATCTGAATAGCCTAGAATGCAGCACAGGCAATGAAAGCAAGAGATCCTTCGCAAAGGCTTGCTAGGACTTGGGAATGCCTCGAAACCAAATGGTTTGATGCCCAAGACGTGTACATGTTGGTCTTTGAAATCGATGCCCGGAAGCTTTTAATCCCACACCGAAAGAATAAAGAGAAGCTGGAAGTGAACTTTGGCTATAAAACAAAAACGGAGACATTGAACAATGCATACCTTTCTCGGCCTTTTGGCTAAGATCAAGTGTAGTATCTGTTCTTATCAGTTTAATATCTGATATGTGGCCCATCGGGTCACACGATATTAAATTAATTTCTTGAGGGGGAAGGCCCGCCACAGTAGCTTGCTGCTGGGGTCTTCGAGCGTCGCCCATGCGTTGCACTACTGCACGGGCCTGGCGCACCCCACCCAAACTTAGTTCGAAGCTTTTTCTTTTCTTAATTTTGCTGCTGAGTTTAAGAATGAACAATCCAGTTCTTGTGGGCATCTTTTCATTTGGAATCCAAACATTCTTTTTTACTGGATCCCGTTCCTCAGTAGCTAAGTGGGTTAAAACACAAATCTACGTCCTTTGATGTCCAATCTACACAAATTTATTGGAAAAATTGAAGGCATTTTTTATTCAACATATATACTCTTTGGGAGGAATAAAATTGGATTACTTTGAAATCCTCTCATTTATTTGCTTCGATGAATTCTCTGTTCTCGCTTTTCATTTAACGCCTTTCCAGTTGACAAGGCAAGCGAAATCATTCAAAACAAGCTCTAGGTCAATTGTGGAAAATGCCACCTATATATATACCATACAGTTTTGTCGCATATACATATATGCATGTGAGAAATTTTATTTAACTAAGTTTATTAAATTGACATGTATTTCTTATAATATTTAGTTCTTCTATACGTTTTTTAAAATGCATGTGAAATCACACTCTATTAAAAATGCATGTAGGAATCATATACTCTAAGGCAGGGCGGTTCAATATATTTTGGGGCTTAAAGTGAGAATTTTAAACGAGGCTTCTAAGGATTTTTTAAAATGCACTGTATTTTTGTCGGTATTAATTGTTGTCTTCTTGAGCCTCTAATTATTTATTTTTTATTAAAGTTAAAGAATTTCCAAAGAAGAGATCATGCTTCTTTTATTTTTTTCAAAACCGTTCGATTGAACCCTTTTTTTTTCTTTTTTTCCAACAAACCTATCTTTGGGGGCCTTATTCGATTGAGAAAAAACCATTCCAGCTTATGATTAGACCTTCTTTTTTCAAATAAACTTGTCTTTAGAGCCTTATTCCACTGAAAAAAAAAAAAAAACCGTTTCAGATTTAATAAACTTGTTTTTGGGGCCTTATTATACTTGGAGGCCTTAGGCAACCACCTAACTTGCCTAGTGGATGAGCCTGCAGTGCTTTAAGGACACATGTAATTTTAATAGATGGGGTTTGAAGAATTTTTTCCAATCCAATTTGGAGGCCATGGCTCCCTTGATTTTCAATTTTTTATTTTTTTTTTATTTTTTTTTTTAATGTTATTAAGTTAAACATGTGTATTATTTTATTTTATTTTTGCTTGAAAACTATAAAATTAAGCTTTACCTCTTATTCATACTTTTGACCCCTCGAATGAAAAATTATGGTTTCGTCCATGGCGCATTGGTCTAGATAGGTCTGACCTACAAAAATCTTCGGATCTGTGGATAATGTACCGCATTATTAAAGGAATAAGAATAATGGTTTGTTATGTGGATGGTGTCCATCGTTTTGTACCCCCTTCCTCTTGGCCTGCAAATCATACAAAAAAAAAAACTCCACGGACATCATGTGTCTGAAGAGCCTAGAAGGCAGCACAGCCAATGAAAGCAAGCGATCCTTCGCAAAGGCTTTGCTAGGACTTGGGAATGCATCGAAGCAAAATGGCTTGATGCCCAAAATGTGCACACGTTGGTCTTTGAAATCGATGCTCGGAAGCTTTTTTCCCACACTGAAAGAATGAGAGAAGCTGGAAGTGAATACTGGCTATAAAAGAAAAACAGAGACGTTGAACAAATCATACCTTTCTCGGCCTTTTGGCTAAGATCAAGTGTAGTATCTGTTCTTATCAGTTTAATATCTGATATGTGGCCCATCGGGTCACACGATATTAAATTAATTTCTTGAGGGGGAAGGTTCGCCACAGTAGCTTGCTACTGGGGTCTTCGAGCGTCGCCCATGCGTTGCACTATTGCACGGGCCTGGCGCACCCCACCCAAACCTAGTTGAAATCTTTTTCATCTTTTATTTGGGCTAAGCTTGTTATAAATTCACAGCCCAATAACCCAGTTTCAGTTCTTGTGTGTGCAAGGAGACCTGCGACAATCCAAAGCATCTAGCGGAAAAAAGGAAAAAAGAAATTAATCTCAATAAAGTCACTCTATTCTTGTTTCTTATTGATAAGCCACTTGTTTCTTATTTCAGCTCTTGATTGAATTTCTGACTTATTGATGATTCTATAATGTTATTATTAAAGCTAAAATTTAGTCTAGGCTATATACTCTTATGTAAATTAAACGTATCAACCAGAATCGCCATTAGACTTCAATACCATCACCACACAAAACATTTAAAAGGTAGATTAAAAAAAATTGAAAAATTGAGATTAAAGTGGGAAATAAGTGTAGTGTATAACACTACTCATTTACTTTTTAGAGGACCATACGATATATCGATGGGCTGTAAGGACGGTCTGCTAAGAAAGCATAAGAGGGCCTAAAAGATATACATATCAGTCTACTGAAAGGCCCATATACTGATGGGCATACACGACAAATCTAGATTCTTATGGTTTGATCAGCATACTAATCAACAAAAGAATTAAGAAACTATTGGAGGACCATACTACATGCCAAAGGGCCTCTAAAGCTTGACTATTAAGAAAGCTCAACGAGGCCTAACAGATATACATACCTGTGAGATCAAGACCATATTTGGACCAAGCTTGGTAAATAAGTCACAAGTCTACACCATATTTGAGACTTACAACAAGATGCACCTTTGTCTTAATGGAATACATAACAGTCGATCCTCTCCTGCTAGGTCAAATAACAACATCCCATGTAAGAAATCACCCAATTTAGAGAGCAAAACTCCTCTATCGGCCAAGTAATGACTCACTCACCCTTTCAGGCACTCACACCTATTTTATATATTTTTCCCTATAATAAAATACTAGGTGGATCTTTGAAACCCTAGTCTTTTCTAATATCATCTTCAAAATCAAATTTATTTATTTTAGTTTTATAGTTTACTTTTTAATTTAAATTATATTCCTCTGCTCCACTTTCGAGTGGAAACCAAAAGTAAAATTCTTTTTTTTTTTTTTCTGTAAAATAGTAAAAATTATTCTCTCGTGTCTAATCATTCCTTGTGGATCGACCTCGGACTTACCGTGATTTATTACTTGCGAAAACCTACACTTGGGTTTGCACCCTTTATGGTCCAACAGTATTATAGGGACATTTCACCAAAATGAGCATTTTTCAAAGGTTTTGGTAGTTTAGGGGGCCGAGTGCAAGCATTGGTAGTTTAGTGGGCCATCACGAGAAATGATAGTAGTTTGAGGGACTAAATTATATTTTTCAAAAAAAAAATTAAAAAAATTAAAAAAAAAAATTAAAAAGTTTTTTTAAAAAAAGATCAAATAATTTAGATCAGATATGTGGGTGAGTGGCCACCGACAAATCTAAGGTCCAGTATTTTTTTTTAAAGATTTGAGTTTTTTTTTTTTTTGAAAAATAAGAAATTATGTAGATTTTTTTAGTAATTTTAGGTCAATTCCAATTGTGGTATATGTGTTGTCACCAAACTAAGGAATTTGAATAATTATTCAATTTCAATCTTCCTCATTCCTAATCATAACTATTCATTTTCCTTATGAAATACATATTCTACGAACCAAACGAGGCCTAAGTATTTTGGTATGTGTATAATGCAATATTTTTTACAATAAAAAACATATATTTCCCAATATATTTGACTTCCATATGACAATTGAAAGTAAAAAAAGAAAATGTGGATGCATGTTTTACATGAATATAATAGGTACGTTTGATATATTCTTACAGTCCGTTAACGTTAATGTGTTTTATTGGTTTTTTTTGTTCGAAAAAATATTCTAATATAACATAAATTTGAAAACTGTTTTTGTTCTTTTATAAATATTCTTAGTTTAAAATTTGTATTAATTATTTATTTCGAAATAAGGACAAATTTTTTAACAAATAACACGGCCTTGTTGCTATTGTATTACTAATTATGATCCAAGACAACAACGGTTGAAGACATTTGGGACATTTGAGACTATCGATCCAACCGTACCAACACATTAGGTTCAGGTTACTTTTCCTTTGCAAAACATTACTTCATCCTCCTCCGTTGGTTTCAACATAAAATGTTTTGATCATAAAATGTTTTTAACGAAATTAATTTTTTAAAAAGATAATTTTTTTAAAATATTTTACAGCGTTTGACTCGTACAAAAAATTATCAACGACTTAAAATAAAATCCGGCAACCATCGCTAGAATCCGGCGACATCCGGTTGCTGTCGCTGGATTCAAACGAACCAGATACCGGCTTTCTGGAATCTGGCTAGTGCCGCCAGATTCCGACAATCAGATACCGAAATTCGGGGATCTTCGGCTGTAGAATCAGACTACCAACAAACTCTAATACCCGGCGATAGCGGATTCCCGCAAACGTACGTGCAAGAATGAATAATTTAAATTTAGGAAACGATTTAAGGTTTTTATTTTTCAAAAATTAAAGAGATTTTTATACTCAAACTGAAAATGATTTCCGTTGACCATTATTTTCGCTCTCACCAAACACCAAAAATGCCAAAAATATTTTTTGAAAAACATTTTACGCCAAAACAAATTGAACATAGACAAAAAAAGAAAGAAAGAAAACATTACTTTAGACCATCAATTTTCTTTGGAAAATGCTACACTCACATTCAAAATCACACACCCCTTTTTTACACCCTGATCCGGCATTTCCATGTCATTTTTTTTTTCATTCAAAACAAAACATTCATCTCTCTCTCTCTCTCTCTCTCTTTGAATATTAAAAAAAAAAAGCGTTCTCGCTCTTCTTCTCTATCGTGCCGGCGACTGAAGCTCAAGATGACGGAATCTGGACGGCCAGCGACTGCATCTCGGGATATGGACGATTGGGAGAGATGGAGAGAGTACTGGACGATGGGATCTGGCCGGCCTCGCCTCGGCTAGAAAGACCGGATCCCGACCAATCGGCCTAGATTTGGTCGTTCCCCGGTCAAAACGGTCGAATCCCAATCGGATTTCGGCCTATTGGCCGGGGAACAAGTCGCTGAGTGGTTCAGGATGGGCTATTTTAGGGTTTTTGTTTTTTTTGAATTCAATCATTGAAGGGTGTCTTTCTTTGAAAAAAAAAAAAAAATGACGTAGAAATGCCAGACCAAGGTGTAAAAAATGGGTGTGAAATTTTGAGTGTGAGTATAGCCGCTCCTATTTTCTTTTGGGGTTAAATACAATTCACGCATCTAAAGTTGTCGGCTATTTTCAATTTGGCTATTAAAGTTTAAAAAATTGCAATGTACCTCCTCAAAGTTTCAAAAAATTTCAATTCAAGCACTCCGTTTGGTTTGCCTGTCAAGCCGAACAGGATTTTGACAACTTTAAAACGATGTTGTTTTGCCCTTTTGGGGATACCCAATAGAAAGCTGACACGTGTCCATTAAAAATAAAAAATTATAAAATCTAATAAAAATAAATAAAACAAATATATTTATTTTTTTTTTAAAAAAAGAAGGAAAATGCTAAGGCGTAGCCTGGCCACCCCCAGAGGTGGCTAGGGGTGGCCTTCAGCCCTTGGGGTGGCACCCGGCCACCCCCGGCACCAGGGAGTGGTCGCGCGCCACCCTCGACAACCACTGGGGGTGGCCTTCGGGCCAACCGTAGATGGGTTCTAGGGGTGGCCTGAAGGCCACCCCCAGCCCTTGGGGGGTGGCGCGAGGCCACCCCCGGCAACCTCTAGAGGTGGTCGCGGCCTCCCACAGGGGCTGGGGGTGGCCTTCGAGCCACCAGTAGATGGGTTCTAAGAGTGGCCCGAAGGCCACCCCCGGCACCAGGGAGTGGCCGCGCGCCACCCTTGGCAACCTCTGGGGGTGGCCGCGGCCGGCTACCACTAGGGGTGGTGCGCGGCCACCCCCATTGGCTGGGGGTGGCTGAAGGGTTTTTTTTTAAAAAAAAAAGAAAAAAAAATTGTAAACAATTATTTTTAAAAATTTATAATTTATCCCACAAAGTTTTTAAAAATTTGAATTCACCCCCTAAAAGGGCAAAACAACATCATTTTGCCCTCACCAAAACAACGTCGTTTTGGAGTGGTCAAACCAGACGGAGTGCTTGAATTGAAATTTTTTACAATTTTAGAGGAGTACATTGTAATTGTTTAAACTTTGATAGCCAAATTAAAAATGACCGACAACTCCATGGAGTGAATTGTATTTAACCCTTTCTTTTGGTTCTTGTCTTGCATCGTCTTTTTGGCAGATTAAAAAACATAACTTTAGACCATCAATTTTCGTGTCGATCTTGTATTATCTCATTGGCTGATTAAAAAACATTACTTTAGACCATTAATTTTCTTGTGGATCTTGTATAATCTTTTTGGCTGATTTAAAAACATTACTTTAGACCGTCAATTTTCTTGTCGATCTTGTATAATCTTTTTGGCTGACTAAAAAACATTACTTTAGACCATTAATTTTCTTGTGGTTCTTATATCATACTTTTTATCAACCTTTTCATCTTTATTTTAGTCTCTTTTTTTGTTTTCTTGGCGTATCCATGGGCACGTTCAAACCTTTGAATGTTGTCTAACAGACACGAAAGAAGATTGAATACGTTTGTTTAAGTGTTCTGGATAATGTTTTATTTATTTATTTTTTTTGAAAATGTGTTTTTATGTAACATAAATATGAAAATCGTTTTGTGTTTGGACCGTTTGTTAATGTTTTAAAAACAAACAAAAATTTTAACAAATTAACGGAGCCGTGAATTTCTATCTATATATATATATATATATATATATATATATATATATTTTCTGAGCAGGAGAGAATTGTGGATTTTATTTTTAAAACTATTTTACTGTTTCTGGGCGTTTAAATTTTTTTTATCCCCTTTACATCTTCTGTGATTGTTGTTATGCGACCTGTATTTGAGTCCTATGGACTTTGTAGACTGTACATGCATTTAAACCTCGAAAATTGATATAGATGAGACGTTTAACTTTAACCGTCCCCTCTCCCCTATTTTAATATAAAAAAAATCAATTTTAAAAACAAGAATACATTTTTTTGTTGTTTTTTTTTTCTTTTTGATTGAAATTAATTTTTTTATATTAAAATGGGGGAGAGGGGACGGTTAAACGTCCCCTTTTTATCAATTCTCTTAAATCCGTTTATTGATGGGTTGAATTATTGACACTCGTATCAAGAATCAATAAACCAAAAAGAAGCGGGTTATGATAAGATTTTAGACAGAAAAAGATACCTTAATGGTCTGTTAACTAGTCCACCCGCCTAAAACCCGGATTTAACCCGAATTGAATTAAAATTCAATTCTGACATTTTGATTAATGATTGGGACCCACGCGCAGGAGAAGTTGTCTCCAAAAAAACGCGTGGGTCCCACATTTAAATAATAAAATAAAAAAACTTAAAAAAAAAATTTAAAAGAAATTAAAAAAAAAAGCAGAGGGGTGGCTGCGCGGCCTCCCCCGACCCTTGGGGGTGGCCACGCGGCCTCCCCCGACCACTGGGGGGTGGCCGCGCGCCACCTCCGGTCACCTCACCCCTTGCATCCATTTTAATTTTTTTTTTAAAAAAAATATTTATTTATTTTTTAATTAAACAATCAATATATAATAAATTATTATTTCACACAACTTTTCACAAAATCAATCATTATACATAACTTTTCAAACTTCCAATCATTTATTACCATTAAAAAATAATATTTTTTAATCTTAAAATTCAACACCCAAACACAATTTTTTGCCTTAAAATTTGTAAATAGAATTAGAATTCAATTCTAATTCTAAAAATTCAATACTCAAATAGTTAGAATTGAATGGAGATTTCAATTCCCTATTTGAATAGTTAAAATTCAATACAATAGGGATATGTAGATTTGAGACAATTTAAGATGCAGAATTCAATGGAGAAGCAGGTATGCCTCACAATATCTCTTATCTTGCTCAGTGACTGTTAATAAAGCTCAGGGGTAATGTTTAGGGGGAGAGGCATGACCCCAGTTTTGAATTTTATTTTATTTGTTTTTAATATAATTTGAATTGGGTGCTAAAAAAAAAACAAATTATAACATACAACACGTGCCCAGTTTTTTAGGGAGGCTAAGATCCTAGTTTTGAAATTTTTCTTTAATTATAATTTGGAATAGGTGTACACTGTAAAAAAAAAAAAAAAAAAAAAAAATCCAGTATATATGTTGCAATTTTTTAATGACAAAAATTTCTTACAAATCGACTTATAAGAAATTTTTTACAACCCACTTATAATTTTGATATGTGTCTATTGGCGTGTGAGAGACACATGTTGTTTTAATAGCATGTACTTCTCACATGCTTTTTTAATAGCTTTAATAAAAAAAAAATGTAATTTTCACATGTTTAAAGGACACATGTCATTTTTATATGTGAGTTATAAAAAATTTCCTACAAACAATTTCTATCTTTTTTTTTAATAGTTAAGATATAATTTCATTCTTTTTTTAGCATAAAAAAAATAAAAATTAAACCGTTGAAAAAAATACATATATGCTGTGGTGTTTTTTACATTACCAATTTCAAATCGGTCTTTATTATAAATGATAATTAGTTTGAAAGTGAAAAAGGAAATTAAATTGACGTCAACAAACACCAAATGGTCTTTTTATGTAAGATTAATGTCTCTTGTACAACTCTTATACAATTCTAACATTTTTTTAAAAAATTAATTATTGAATATTTAAGGCTCACATATAAGAAAACAAATTCAATAATTAATAGAAAAAAATAATAATAATAATTAATAATCAATAAAATGTAATCCGTTAAAATTTGTTATTAAATCCTGCTAAAATTTTCAAAATACCCTTGTGTTTATTTTTTTAAATTTTTTTTTTAAATTTTTCAAAGATTTAGGCATAAGTATTTTTGCTAATTTCGTTAAATTCTGATCAACACCTAAATCTTAGGCCTCGTTTGGTTCGCGGAATATCTATTACATTAGGAAAATGAATAACTATTCATGAGAATAGATGAAGGTGGAATGGAATAACTATTCCTATTCTTTTGTTTTGTTGTAACAATGGAATAAAACATTGCATATGTATTCTTTTGTTTGGTATAATGCAATACATTGGTGAATAGAATCATATTATAATCAAATTTCCTAAAACACCCTTATAATACAAATATAATTTATATTCTTAAGGACATTTTTTTCTTTATTTTAGAAACATAAACACTCATATTATGACTTTTTTTTTTTTTTTTTTTAATTTCAGAGTTCATGGCTTTTTTTTTTTTTTTCATATACAATTACGCTACAAAATGATTTATAATAAAAAAAACACACACACACACACACATAATCATCATATCATTATCATAAAAAAATAAAAAGAAAAAAAAATAGATCATCTGCAAAGCCCTTTTTTATTTTATTCTTTTTTATTTGTTTCCTGCAACAAAAATTCGTTCTTTTGCTTACAAAGTAAAATAATTTATAAGAAAAAAAAAAAAACATAATCATCATATCACCATCACAAAAAAATAGATCATCTGTAAAGCCCTTTTTATTTTATTCTTTTTTATTTGTTTTCCAGCAACAAACATCCGTTCTTTGCTTACAAAGTTTTTCCCAAGCCTCCGCAAGGCAATTGAAGTCCCCCCCCCCCTCCGATATCAAGAGGTACTCGTTTTACTACGCCTAAGTGCATTCTGTAGGCTACATCACAGGAAAAAAAAAATGTAACCCACAACAAATTAAGTTGGGTTGAGAAACAAAGAGAGAGTGATGAGAATATAATTGCAGAATAATTGCAAAGATGGAGAGAGATACTGATGGTCCATTTGAGTGTTGAATTTTTGAAATCAGAATTAAATTCTTATTCTGTTTGCGAATTTTGAGGTTTGAGTTTTAGAAAAAGTTGAATAAAATATGATTTGTTTTTGAAAAAGTTAAATAAAATATGATTTATTTTTTTAAAAAGTAGAATCATAATTATATTTTATTTTCAAAATTTCGTATCCAAACACACCATAAGTTGAGAAATAGAGAGAGAGAGATAAGAGACTTGGGTGTTGAGAGGGTTGGGGCTTTTGGGCAAAAAACAAATTTTATTTATTCTCACAGGAAATGAATAGGTATTCCATTCCTTTTTGAGTGGAATACTTATTCCTCTTCGTAAGAGAATAGCTATTCTGTGGGAATAACTATTGCCTTAAATAATATACAACCAAATAAAGGAATAGCTATTCCGTAAGAATAACTATTCCTTTCCATGGGTCTAATCCGCAAACCAAACGAGGCCTTAGCAAATTTTCTTTTTCCTAAAATTTAACAGCAAATCTTAAGGTATTACCATTTCTTGAGACGTTTGGAAACTTGAAGTTCAGTGTCATTTTTTCAAAGAGTAATGTTTCTTGCACAGCTCTTACACAACTTTAACAACTTATTTTTTAAAATCGACCATTGAATATTTATGGCTCACATGTAGGAAAACAAATTCAATGGTTAGTCATAAAAAATAATAATAATAAAAAAGTAATTAGAGTTGTGCAAAAGTTGTGTAAGAGTTGTATAATAATCATTACTCTTTTTAAAAACGGCCGATAATTCGATACCCTTTTGTGGAGTTATCCCTTTCTTTTATTCAGTATATTAAATTAATATGTATTATTGTAACACATTTAATTTTTACATATATTTTTAAAAATTTATGTGAAATCACATGCTTTATTGAAAATACATTTGAGAATCATATACTCTATGAACAAATGTTATTTTAATAGATAGGGTTTGAGAACCTTTTTTTTTTTTTTTTTTTTTCAATCCAGCCTGGAGGAAAACTTTGCCCATATAAAATATGCATGATAGCTATTATGATTTTTTTTTCCCCCTATAATCCAGTTTGGAAGAAAAATATATCCATATGAAAATGTGCATGATAACTAGCTATTAATTGTTCTTTTAGAACGTTGCTATAGTCATTGTTGGAGAATTATACTTTGAATTATTGGATTAAGCCTTTTGGAGATGGATCGGCATTGTAAAAAGGAAGAGTTCAGGACATGCCCATTAACTAAGGCCTAAGGGGGTTGGATGGGCTAAAAAACCCCTTTATGAGGCCCAATAGTATTGAGGATCTAAGTGAGTAACGGTCAAACACTTGGGTATCCGACCAAGATACTTGGGGGATGCTCGGAGAGGAAGAACTCCTCATTTATGACAAGCCATGCTCATTTATTATACGTGATATCAACCAGTCCAATTGTGTTTGGGTACAAGGAGAACAACAGAGTCTCGCGCCGCTGGTAATGTTAGTCTTTGAAATTATAAATGGTTAACACCTAATTTGGCCATGAGCATTAATTTTATTTTTTCATCTCTCTCTCTCTCTCACAGAAACAACGACTGACTTAACCATCGGAGGAGGCGTCGCCGGCCAATCCCATGCGGGTCTTTCTCTGTTTTGCAGATCCAAATCCATTGATTCAATTGACTTCTTCCAGCCCTCGCTGCTAGAAAGACTATCCTGCGATTGACACGTCATCAGTAGGAAACTGTACCAACAGTCATGTTCAGTGTGGTTCAACAAAAATGAGCTGTATTGGCAGGGACAAAACTACATATAGAGGAGCAAGGTGAGCAAGGTGGGCTATAGCTCCCTTGGTTTTCAATTGTTGTTTCATAAAATGTTTATTAACTTAAGGATAAAAATTTCTTACAACCTACATATAAAAATAACATATGTCTTTTAAACATGTGAGAAACACATGTTTTTTATTTTATTTTTTATTTTAATAATGCTATTAAAAAAGTAGGTAAGAAGCACATGCTATTTAAATAACACGTGATTCTCACATGCCGAGGGACATATGTCCATAACTTAAATACATATGTATTTTTTTTTTCTTTTTGCTTAAAAACTAAATTTTTGGTCTCTATCAAAGTTAAGCTCGACTTCTCGTTCATGTTTTGGCTCTTGAATGGGAAATTATGGTTTCACCCATAATGATCCGTGGATGTTGTACCCCATTATTATAGGAATAAGAGTTATGGTTTGTTAATTGGATAGTGTCAAGACTCAAAAAAGACATAAATTTTCCTTATATCATTACTCATGTCCAACATTTTGTCCCAACTTCGTCTTGACCTGCAAATAATAATAAAAAAAACACTCAACAGACATCATGTATCTGAATAGCCTAGAAGGCAGCACAGCCAATGAAAGCAAGAGATCCTTCGCAAAGGCTTGCTAGGACTTGGGAATGCCTCGAAACCAAATGGTTTGATGCCCAAGACGTGTACATGTTGGTCTTTGAAATCGATGCCCGGAAGCTTTTAATCCCACACCGAAAGAATAAAGAGAAGCTGGAAGTGAACTTTGGCTATAAAACAAAAACGGAGACATTGAACAAAGCATACCTTTCTCGGCCTTTTGGCTAAGATCAAGTGTAGTATCTGTTCTTATCAGTTTAATATCTGATATGTGGCCCATCGGGTCACACGATATTAAATTAATTTCTTGAGGGGGAAGGCCCACCACAGTAGCTTGCTACTGGGGTCTTCGAGCGTCGCCCATGCGTTGCACTACTGCACGGGCCTGGCGCACCCCACCCAAACGTAGTTGAAAGCTTTTTCTTTGCTTAATCTTGCTCCTGAGTTTAAGAATGAACAGTCCGAACATTCTTTAACTTGATACCGTTACTCAGCAGCTAAGAGGGTTAAAACACGAATCTACGTTCTTTGATATCCAATCTACACAAATTTTTTGGAAAAATTGAATGCATTTTTTATTCAACTATATAGACTCCTTGGGAGGAATAAAATTGGGTTACAAAAAGTCTTTGAAATCCTCTCATTTATTTGTTTGGATGAATTCTCTGTTCTTGCAGTGGAGGAAAAGGGCCCAAAAAACCGGACGGCAGCGCGTGAGGGACACGCGTCGACACGTATTTTCTCATAATATGAGAGAAAATGCACTGTATTTTTGTCGGTATTAATTGTTATGTCCTTGAGCCTCTAATTATTTATTTTTTATTGATGTTAAAGAGTTTCCAAAGAAGAGATTATGCTTATTTTTTATTTTTTCAAAACCGTTCGATTGGACCTTTTTTTTTCCCCAAACAAACCTATATTTGGAGCCTTATTCGACTAAAAAAAAAAAAAAAAACGGTTTCAGCTTATGATTAGACTTTTTTTTTTTTTTAAAAAAAAAAAAAAAACTTGTCTTTATAACTTTATTCCACTAAAAAAACCGTTTCAGATTATAATGAGGCTTTTTTTTTCCCAAATAAACCTATTTTTGGGGCCTTAGGCAGCCGCCTAACTTGCCTAGTGGATGAGCTTAGGGGCGGACCCAGTTGGTGGGTCGTCCCCCCAAAATTTAAAATTTAACTTATTATTATATTTTTTCCCTTTTAAACTGGTCATCTCTTTTTCTCCCTTTGTCACGTGTGGCATCCCATTGTAGCAAAAGCCCCGAATTCTCAGCAAACCCCATTTGAGAAAGCGAGAGAGCATTAAAGCACCCAAAATTTTCACAACAATCCCAAACCCCACAAATCCAAATCTATGAATTCTGTTTAATTTCATGTCACAGTTCTTGCCTCTTCGTCTCATCAAATTCTTGGACTTTGAAGCACAATAATGTGTGCATGATGAGTGGTCATAGAGCTGGTGTAGTGGTGTGGTTAGCCTGGTTAGAGTTTCGGCTTCGGGGATTTTGTTAAGAGAAAAAATCTACGCTCAAATGTATCATTTTTCTTGGATACTATAAATTGTGCTTAGTTTACTTTACAAGTATTTTATACTATTACTATTGTGTCTATGCGATATCATAAAAATTTCAAATTATAATTTTGAATTGAATGAGTATTTTGATGTAAAAAAATTATACAAATTCGTCCCTCCTTACCAAAATTTTTGATTCCGCCCCTGGATGAGCCTGCAGTATTCTAAGGACACATGTAATTTTAATAGATAGGGTTTGAGGAATTTTTTCCAATCCAATTTGGAGGCCATGGCTCCCTTGGTTTTTTATTTTATTTTATGTTATGTTATTAAGTTAAATATGTGTATTATTTTATTTTATTTTTGCTTAAAAACTAAATTTGGTCTCTATTAAAATTAAGCTTTACCTCTTGTTCATACTTTGACCCCTTAATGAGAAATTATGGTTTCGTCCATGGCGCATTGGTCCAGATAGATCTGACCTACAAAAATCTTCGGATCTGTGGATAATGTACCGCATTATTAAAGGAATAAGAATAATGGTTTGTTATATGGATGGTGTCCATCGTTTTGTACCCACCTTCCTCTTGGCCTGCAAATCATACCAAAAAAAAACTCCACGGACATCATGTGCCTGAAGAGCCTAGAAGGCAGCACAGCCAATGAAAGCAAGCGATCCTTCGCAAAGGCTTTGCTAAGACTTGGGAATGCGCCGAAACAAAATGGCTTGATGCCCAAGATGTGCAAACGTTGGTCTTTGAAATCCATGCCCGGAAGCTTTTTTCCCACACCGAAAGAATGAGGGAAGCTGGAAGTGAACACTGGCTATAAAAGAAACACGAAGACGCTAAACAAATCATACCTTTCTCGGCCTTTTGGCTAAGATCAAGTGTAGTATCTGTTCTTATCAGTTTAATATCTGATATGTGGCCCATCGGGTCACACGATATTAAATTAATGTTTTGAGGGGGAAGGCCCACCACAGTAGCTTGCTACTGGGGTCTTCCAGCGTAGCCCATGCGTTGCACTATTGCACGGGCCTGGCGCACCCCACCCAAACATAGTTCAAATCGTTTTCTGCTTTTATTTGGGCTGCTGAAATTCTTATAAATTCACTGCCCAATAACCAAGTTTCGGTTCTTGTGTGTGCAAAGAGACCTGCGACAATCCAAAGCATCTAGCGGAAAAAAGAAATTAATCTCAACAAAATAGAAAAGGAAATAATGGAAAATTCCAATAAAGTCGCTCTATTCTTGTTTCTTATTGATAAGCCTAAGATGGCTCTAATAGATGGTTCTATTATTGTTTCAGTTATTGATTGAATTTCTGACTTATTGATGATTTTATAATGTTATTATTAAAGCTAAAATTCATCTAGGCTATATACTCTAATGTAAATTAAACATATCAACCCATTAGACTCTAATACCATCACTACACAAAACATTTAAAAGGTAGATTAAAAAAATTTGAAAAAATTGAGATTAAAGTGGGAAATCAATGTGGTGTATAACACTACTCATTTACTTTTTAGAGGACCATACGATATATCAATGGGCTTGTAAGGCCGGTATGCTAAGAAAGCCTAAGGGGGCCTAAAAGATATACATACCAATCTACTGAAAGGCCCAAAGGCCCAAATATTGATGGGTATACACGACAAATTCAGATTCTTATGGTTTGATTAGCACACAAATCAACAAAGGAATCAAAAGACTACTGGAGGACCAAACTACATGCCAAAAGGCCTCTAAAGCTTAACTATTAAGAGAGCTCAACGAAGCCTAATAGCTGTACATACCAGTGAGGCCAAGACCATGTTTGGACCAAGCTTGGTAGATAAGTCACGAGTCTATACCAGATTTGAGACCGACAATAAGATGCACCTGTCTTATGGGATACATCACAATCGATCCCCTCCTGTTAGGTCAGATAACAACATCCCATGTAAGAAATCACCCAATCTATATATAGAGGGCAAAATTCTTCCATCGGCCAAGCAATGACTCTAGGAAAACTCACTCACCCTTTCAAGCACTCACACCTATTTAGTGATCCCTACGCACCACCATACTACCAGAGGCATTCTCTCAGCACTACCAGACACATTTTTTCAAGCTTTACTCTCTCACTGAGGGCTTTTACTTGGGGGTTGAAGTGCCTTTAGTCTTCTGGGACTAGCAAACTTTTTGACGATCTCTTTCTTATTTTGCCAAAAAGAAAAAAAGAAAAAAAACTCCTCCCTAAAAGACAGTTTGAGGTCAATGAAGGTGCTTGCACCAACACTTTGGATTCAAGAATTTTTTTTTTTCTTAGCAACCCCAAAAGGTAGAGCCTAGCCGCCTAGGGTTAAAAAAAAGGGCGAATGATACAAATTATATTGACAAAGGTACTCGTAGAGAATGATGCTTTTCTAAGTTTTCTTCTTCTTATTTTCTAATAGTATTAGTTATTTTAGATTATTGAGGACATTGTGTTCGCACGGTCTCACACCCTTACAATTATTATTTTTTCCCTTTATTTATTTTTATATCTTATTCTGATCCCTTAAGCCCTACGCGCCCACGATTGTTCCTACCCACCTTCTCTCTTAAATTATTCTATAATTTTAGGTCACTTATGCCTCCCATGCCCCTAAGTCCCAAAGTCGTGACTTTTATTTTATAAGATACTAGCTCATAACTTGCACAATGCATAAAATTTTAAGGAAGAAAGTCCCTTCCCACAGAAAGTCCCTCCTCCTTTGAAGTCGGTGTTGCCGGGGGGAGAGAGGTCTTAACCTCTCTCCTCCCTGGCATGGTTTTGTACCCTTGGTCTTCTTAGACTCAGGGGTCTTTTTGGTCCTCCTTGGGTTATCTCAATGGAGGCTAGAGGTTCCCAGTCTCTATGACTAGGGAGTTTTGTTCCCCCCGGACTAGTTCCGGCAGTGGTTTTTCGTCCCCCCCGGTCTCAGATCCGGCGGTGGTTGTTTTGGTCCTCCTAGTCCGCTAGGCTAGGGAGGTTTGTGCAGTGTTTTTTTCCAGTTCTTTTTTGTTGGATGACAGGAAATCATTTCAAAGAAGCTCCTAGGGGGTGCATCCGCCATTCGTGTCGTCGACGGCAGGGATTTGGTGTGCTTTAGTTTGTCTCACTTTTATTTCCAAATCTACAAAGTTCTATTTCTAGGGTAACGGTAACGGAGTACCTATTATGTGAGTCCTTGTATTGTCTTGAGCTTTGTCTCAGTGTTGGTACCTGAGCTGTGTCTCAGGTGATTGTAATTTGGTTACCCTTTGGGAGTGATTAATGAGATTTCTTCTTTTCAAAAAAAAAGAAGAAGGAAGAACTCAATATATATATATACACACACACCCAAAATTTGAAACACTTATATATTTTAAGGTGTTAATGGAGAGAGAGAAAGAGAAACGTTCGTTTATTGCAACGTATATATGAGTTTTTTTTTTTGGTATATATGGGGGTTTTTGTTTTCCTATATATGTGATTCTATATAACACATATAATTCTTGATTTTATATATGGGTTTTTAAATACCGTATTAATATCTATAACTCTTGATTCTATATATGGATTTTTAAGTAAAAGTATTAATATATATTAAATAGACCGGTTCAATTTTATTTAGAAGACTGGTTCAATACTTAAAATACCGATTTAATCACTAAAAAGTATAGGTTCATGCCATATGTCGCCATTATATATCATTCTAAGGAAGAAGTCAGCTTTATGACAAGAATCATTATTAACAACATATTTGAACTTGATTATGACTGGATTGAAATTGGGATAGGGAATCATCCCATGCCCAAAGTGCAGTGGACATGAGAAATTGTAGGGACTGTGAGAGGGGTTCCTACACCCTAGCAACTTGCTCGGATAAAAGGATCAATCAGAGCTCTCTCCCAATTCTAGAATAAGCAATGAGAATTTATTGAATCTTCAATTTTAAGGAATCCCAATTCTTGAACTAGATTATAAATTTTTGGTCAAGTTAGGCGCACACTTTTTTTTTTGTTTTTTGTTTTTTGTTTTTTTCCTCTTTTGCCTCACCCAATTTACTAAGTTATGAATTTGGGTTACTTAGCAGGTCCTCAAGAGAAATCAGGGTCATTGAAGAAGATGGCAAAAAAAAAGACATGCCAAATGGGTTCGAACCCACCACTCGACCTTCCTCATCGAAGTTTAAGAAATCGAAGTTTAGCTAATTTTATTTTAGTTTATCATCTATCCATTGCTCCACTTTTTAGTGGAAAAATCCATTCAATTTACTTTTTTTTGCACAATAATAGGAATTTTACTTAGTATCTACCATTCCCTGTGGATCGACCTCGTACTTACCGAGAATTATTACTTGCGAAAACCTACACTTGGGTTTGCACCCTTTTTGGTCCAACAAGTTTTTGGCGCCGTTGTCGGGGAATGCGTCTAGGACACTAAGTTTAATTTCTGTTATTTTTATTTTTATTTTATTGTATTATTAATTTTCTTTTTGTTTTGAAATGCAAGATTGGTGGAGCAATCCTTTTTCAGGTGTGTACCCAAGATCATTTGGCAATCCATACTTGTATAATCACAATTGGCAAAATCACCCAAATTTCAATTGGAAGAATCATTCACTTTTCAATGAGCTCCAAGGATTTCATTATCATCATCCTTTTGTGCCACCACATAGAAATACATTGGAGGATACTTTCCAAAATTTTCTTCATGTCAGCAACCAAATCCTTCAAACCAATATCAAGGATGATGCAGTGCAAACCAATACCTTGGAGGAAACATTACAAGCCTTCATGAAAGAGCAAGCCCAAATCAACCAAGAGTTGACAGACGCACTCAACAGAATTGAGTCCTATTTGAAGGATGAGATTGAGAATGAGAATGAAAATTTTTCTGACTCAATGACTCAACATGGGGACAATGAAATCGAAAATCCTCAAATGGACGATAATGATATGTTTAGTGATGTTGAGGAAGATGTAGATGCCCATGAACTGAAGTTGGTTGAAACGCTTGAGCAAGATCACTCTGATATATCTTGTGTTTACGAACCTTTAGGATCTTGCTTGATTAACTCTTGTGATTTTAATTTTTGTGAGGATTGTACACTTGGATTGGAGGTGAACACCTGGAATCCGTTTGAACTGCCATCTTATGAGCTCAACCCATTGCCATCAATTGATATTGTGCAAAAGGATAACTCAAAATCCTTGCCAGTAGCACGCAAGTATGCGCAATTAAAATTCAAGGATGACTTTCCCCAAGTAAGTTCATCCAAACTTGATGCTTTGCGAGGTAAGTCATTTGATGTTTTGTATGATTATAAAAGCATGATGGGTTGGAACATTGCTGATAATAAAAAAATGAAATAAAAAATCATTCTTTATTTATTTATTTATTTTTATTTATGTTTGTGTCGTAGTTTGGGTTTTCTTTGTTTTTGTTTTATTTTTCTAATTTTTGCAGGTATAAGTTTAGTTTGTTTCATCGCTTCAAGGTACTTCTCTTAATCTATACTTCTGTGCTTTATTTTGTTACATTTGGGACAATGTAAGTTTTAGGTTGGGGGGAGGGGCTTGATGCTTTATGTTTATCGTTATTTTTGTTGTTTTGTTTATTATATATATTTTAAAAAAAATGATATTTTCAAAAAAAAAAAAAAAAAGGGTTGTGTCTTTTTTTTGGTTTCTTGTGTGTTTTATTTTATTTTGTTTAGTAAAAAAAAAAAAAAAAAAACTTGTGTTATGTTGTTGATTGAGCATGACAACATCACAACTGTGGTTTGTATATCATTGGCTTGTTTAACATGTTGAACACTGCATGTCATTCAAAATCTGAATCTTTTTACTCATCTGTTGGATTAGAGAGACTTCACTTGTTTGAATTATTTATCACAAGCACTTTAGCATTGGTTCTGTGAGTTAAGATTTGAATTGAGGAATGTATATCTTAAGATTTGTTGGATGAATTGTTGGTGAAACCTTGGCTTAAATTAAAAAAAAAAAATTAATAATAATAATCAAAAAAGAAAAAAAAATAAAAATAAAAATAAGAATATCATCAGTTTGAGTCTCATTGAGTAACCGGACCTCTTGCCTCACTAAGCATTGAGTGTTCGCGTAAAAAGATGAGAAATTCAAGTTGATTTATTGTATGGCTAGTTTGACTTCGTAGCCTTTTTGACTTGAGTAATTAAGCCTTTAGAGATGTTTCTACATCTAGTGCCCTAAAACCATCTGGTTTGGGAGTCACTGGCCCAACACTCGTTACATGGGTCAACTAGAAAGCTTAAGGGAGTCAAGCATTGCACAGTCTACAAAAAAAAAATATATAAATAAATAAATTATTTAAGCCTTGGTTGTTTTTATCGGATAGAATTCCTGCAGATTTTGGGATACACAAACTTTGAGGAAAATTGAAGCCTCATGAATCTATGTTAATTTCACTTTGCATTTAGTATAACATGTGTTGTCTCAATTTTCCAACTATGAGTAGAATGATTTTTGATGGCCTAATGATGTGATTATGTTGTTCACCTTGTTAAACTTACTCATGATGTCTAAACCATGTGTTTGTTTGGTAGTCTTTGCTTGTTAACAACATAGTGCTTTAAAATGTTTGTGGGTATCATTCCTGGCAAACCCTCGCGAGACTTCACTCGTCCACTATGGAGTCCTAGTGGTTTAAAAGGCTTGTTGCATACGCTAAATGCAATCGTACATCCCACGAAAGAAGGATTTATCGTGTTAGTTTTTATTTTATTTTGTTTTTCATTGCTAAGGGACTAGCAATAAGCCAGTTGGGGGGTGTGATAAGTGCTTAAAAGTGCATATTTTCTCTATTAAAATAAGCATTATCATACTATGTTTTGTCATAATTATTGCATTTAATACTTAATTGTGGAATAATGTTTAATTATTAAATTTGAGCTTAAATTGATATAAATGCAATGAATTGTATTTCTTTTTGTAGGAATTGTTGTTGCTTTCAAGCGACTGGACCACTT
Organism: Alnus rubra; assembly: GCA_028654335.1. NCBI lineage: Eukaryota > Viridiplantae > Streptophyta > Magnoliopsida > Fagales > Betulaceae > Alnus > Alnus rubra. Next base: position 273,328 of record JAJPGS010001265.1, read on the forward strand.
GGTGAAATTGACAAAGAAGCTGGAAAATAAGATTGAGACAGCAACTCTACACGTTATTAGCAAAAAGGTTTTGGAAGAAAATCCTTCAAATTCCAAGATTTGAATGAAGTGGCAAAATCCTTTATTTACGGAAAGAATCCAGATTGAGCACGTCACTTTATTTTCATCATAACTTTTGGCTCAAACATCGGATTGCGTTGAATTTGGTGGCGTTGGAAAGCTAATGAAAAATAAAAAAAATAAGTCTGAAATAGGTTTTTCCTATTTCGGACTTTTACTATGCCCAAATTTCCCCTCAATAAAAGAACGCAATTCTGTGCGAATTTGGAGTCTTTTTCTTACTTGGATTGGAATTTCTAAGGATTTGTACAAGTAGGGGACATCAGATTTCTTTCCAAAGCAAATGCCTTCCATGCACAAGTTCATATTCTTTCCATATATACCTGGTGCTGGACGTGTGGAGCACAAATCAGATTGACATGTCATGATTTCTTTCCATAATTTTTACCAAGACACATGGATTCAAGATCTGATTTATTTTCATCCTCGGGCTGCTGTGCAATTAATGCAAGATGTGATTCTTTCCTTAGCTTGACCACCAAGAAAAACCCAAAAAGACCTCGGAAGCACTATAAATACCATGTTTTGGTCTTAAGAAAAGAGAGCCCCGGAGGAAGAAGCGAAGAAGTGAAGGAGGCAAAAGCCAGAGGAGAGGGCAGTTATGGAGGCTCCAAACCGGTTTTATTGTTTGAGCGGCTAAATCTCTAACTAAGGCTAGGGGTGAAGCCTAGTTTTTTTTTTATTATATATTCTTGATACACTTATATTATTGATTAAATTTGGGGTTGATTTTTATTTGAGAGTAATTTAATGATACAACTTTATTTTGATTCATTATGATTTTTGTTTATATCAAATGCTTACTTTGTTTGATTTGTTATGATTCGAAAATATTTTGAATGCTTAATTTATTGTGTCATGTTTATGAAATCAAGTTCTCCATCAACCCATGTTTGATCTATTTTATATTATGTCTCAAGAATATGTAATAAATTGCTAGGTGGATCCCTAAAGCCTTAGTGTTTTCTTTTAATTCTTCTTAATTTAGTTTAGCTAATTTTATTTTAGTTTATCATCTATCAATTGCTCCACTTTTTAGTGGAAAAATCCATTCAATTTACTTTTTTTTGCACAATAATAGGAATTTTACTTAGTATCTACCATTCTCTGTGGATCGACCTCGTACTTACCGAGAATTATTACTTGCGAAAACCTACACTTGGGTTTGCACCCTTTTTGGTCCAACACGTAGCAGAAAACAAATAAGTGGTACTTTCTATCATATAATAGCTGCCCGTGTGCATAAGTGTTCGAATGTGTGCTAACATTTCACTGCCCAATTAACCTTAAATGTGCCCACAAACACAAGGATCAATATAATAAAACTGATCAATAATGGTAGAAAATCAATTTCATCAATTGATAATGTCCTCAATGATGGCAATGTACACCAGGGAAGACCATTTACTGACATTGTAATTGAAAATCAATAGAGGCCCAAAAATTTCCACCAGAAAGCTCCAACTACTACCCAGATGATAGCATTGACAAGAGCCATTACGAACCCTATTTTGAATACGTCAGGAAGGTCTACATAACCAGCTGTTGAGAAAAAACGATAAAAATCAAATCAGATGCCATGCTGCAACAGACCTTAAAAGAAAATATATATATATATATCGTTTGCCCTTAAAATCAATAAGAATGAAAGGATATTGACATCTTGAAATTAATTTATTCTTAACGGCCACAATAATATTAAAAACAAAATCTTCTCTTTTCCATCACTATCAACCAAATGACAAAAAGTAGAACCTTCCAAAAGAAATGGAAGAAATGAGAAACAGAAACTATAGATCAGAAGAATAATTTTTTTTTTTTTTTTTTTTTTTTCATAAGTAAGATCTGAAGAATAATTGGAGCAAGACTAATTGTCATCTAGAACGGACAAAAAATGAATCAATAAATATTATGCGTGATATGCATAAAAGAGTCAAACCTCCATAGTATACAGCAGCTTGACCACTGCTATAATGCGTTAGAGCACCAAAAAGATTTGTGTTGTAAGCTAAAGCCAGAGCTGCCAACAAAGACACTACTTTCAACATCACAGAATAATAATTGAGCATTTTACTAAGCCTAATTACTCGGTACACGAGACAGGAAGAAAATGAAGGAAAAGGTATTTCACAATCCACATAACACAAACATGTAAGAAGGCATTTTAGCCTAAGCATAAGAACAATATCAAAACTTCACAAACCCAAAGAATAAGCCTTTCTATTAGCTTCTTTATAGAACCTCAAAGCATTAAGCATACATTTATTACACGCTGAGACAGACCAGAATAGGTTGGGTTATATACCTTCTGGACATGAACCTTGAACAATTAATGCCACTTTTACTTGTAAAAGGAAAAAGGCACTTTCTTTTTACTTGCTTGATTTTCATTACTATTGTGTTCTTATAACACGTTTCTAAATTGCGCATTCAACAAAAATCAACACAGGATAATTCCATGATTGGAAAAGGGTTTTGGAATTTCCAACATATGTCTAAAGAATGGTCTGTACCATGACATTGGAAGGGAAAGGTCATGATTTCCAATGGGGCTATGGTTTTCCAAATATGCTTATGATGAAAGGAGACAAAGGATGTGAAACAAGCATTAATCTTTGATTATTTAACATTGCCTTTCAAAATTTTATTCCAAGTTAACTCTGCTTAAGCATGGACGAATAGGTTTCAGGATTTCATGAACTGACATCATTGCAACATTTATCCTATTTCTGATGGCTCCAATTTCTAGTAATGAATTCCTTCCATAAGGGAAGAGTCTGTGGCTTCAAATGCTATTGAAGACAAGCACAAGCATAACTGCAAAAAAAAAAAAAAAAAAAAAAAAAAAATGAAGCAAAGGTGTTTGCTTTAATACCTGACGGAGACCTAGACTTGAAGGAGACGGATTTGGGGGGAAGCCGGAGCTGGAAAACGGCCGGAGATGGAAGACGGCCGGAACTGGAAGACGGCCGGTGGATGGGCTTTGGCCGAAGATGGAGAACGACGGTGATGGCGCCTGGCAGTGCCTAGTGGTCGGAGATGGAGATGGAGACCGAAGTAGACGGTGGGGGACCTCGTCGGAACCGGAAGAATGACGGAGCTCGGAACGGTGGCTGGCTCGTGCGAAACACCTCGTCGGAACCAAAAGAATGACGGAGCTCGGAACGGTGGCGGGCTTGTGCGAAACACCTCGTCGGAACCGGAAGAATGATGGAGCTCGGAACGGTGGCGGGCTCGTGCGAAACTGGTCGCCGGAACCGGAAGGACGACGGAGCTCCGAACGGTGGTCGACGGTGGGAAGATTTTGGGGTAGATGGAGAGAGGGAGGGAAAATTTGGGGGGAACTCCCTCCCCCTCCCCTTCCCTTCCCTCCCCTTACTTTTATCTTTCCCAAAAAACATCAAATTCAAAACATTCTTTTCTTTTTTACTTTTTATATCATATCAATAATTTTTTATTATTATTTAATTAAAAAAATCCACTACAATACAAATTTTTTCCACTTTTCCATATAAATTCTTTATACATTATATCACATCAATCACTTTCTATTTTCACACAACAAAAAAATTCTCACAAAGGGAAGGGGAGGGGATTACTAAACGGGGTTGTATTCAAAAATGGATCCGCTGAACTGGTTTTGTTGTATTCAAAAATTTGAATTTTTTTTTTTTTTTGGAAAAAAAAAAACGTTAAAAACTCTAAAAGTAAAATGGCCCTCCACGTAGGAAAGAGCCGGGCAGGGGCCGGCAAAATGGCCCCTGCCTATCACTACTCTTAATTCAGACCACCCTTTACAGTCGATCAATCTTCTTATTACCTCTCACAGCCAATGCTGTCGTTGGATTCCACGGATTGGAATCCACTGAGTCATTGTCGAAGTCCACAGTCGGAATCTGCCCAGTTTTAGGTAGATGAGAAGAGAGAGATAAAGAGATTGGGTTTGGCCAGATCTGTGCCAGTTTGAGAGGTCGGGTTTGGCTAGATTTGTTCCGATCTAGAGGTTGGGGCGGGGTTTTGAAGCTTGTGATGGTGTTTGTAGTGGTAAGATCCATCATGGTCTTCTTCAAAGACGACCTTGTTGTTGAAGGCCTTATGCACGTTTTGGTACTGGGGAACCTCGGGGAGCATAATATGAATCATTTCCATTATGTGAAGATGAGAATGGTGATCATAGGAAGTGGGAGAGGTTCTATTTGTGGGTAGTCTTAATTGAAAAAAAAAAATGGAGCTTGAGGAAGATGATGGCGGTGGCCTTCATAGTGGCTTCGGGCAGAATCTGACAGCAGCATTGGGCTGAGAGGAGGTGGTGGTTTTTTTGGGCTTGTTGGGCTCTTGAAAGGAAAAACTATAAAGTGGTTTTTTTTCTTCATTAAATTTGGTGCTCTCATGTCTATATTGTATTTAATCTTCTTAGATGATGTGTCAACTTCTTATTAGAAGCTAAAAAATATTACTTTTACAGCCCATCCTTATATAAGGGGATCTTATATAAATTAAACATATCAGCCAAAATCATTATCAGACCTTAATACATCACTACACAAAAACATTTAAAAGGAAGATAAGAGAAACATTTAACATGACCTGTGTCCCATCCCATCCCATGCCTATATATATATATATATAGTGGTATCTCACTTTTTCTGCATTGGCATTCTTCTTTGCAATTCAAGATGCTTCCCAATCAGTCAAAGCCAAAATTTCATAATTATTCAACACAAGAGGAAGGTCATGATCCAATTCATGATCACTCTTCGCAACTCAATATGATATGACATATCTCTGGTTCTTTTGTAACATCCACCATCCAATCTTCAAGAGAGAAGCATAGAGATGGCCTTGTCAAAATTCTCGTTCTTGGTGAAAGCCATGATAGGCACCATCGAGTCCCATATTTTTGGTTTCTCCTTTGTGGATGGAATTGGAGACCACCTAAAATTGATTGAAATTTTGACAGTTTTTTTGTGTTTTTTTGTTTTTTTTTGGGTATGTTGTTTGTGTATTTTGTGAGACTAGGAAATATTGGGTATGATTATTAATGAGTTTTGGAGGTGTTTGTTATTTATAAAGGTAAAAATTATTTTTTGAAGTGTTTTTTGGTGGGGCTCATATTTGAGAGAATTGTTTTTTTTTTTTTTAAAAAAAAAAAAAAACTATTTATTTATTTTTTGGATTAAACACCTTTTTAGTCATTAAGTATTGAAAACTTTATTTTTTAGTCACTGAATTTTAATTTGCATCACAGATAATATCTCAGTTTTGGGAAATGACCGAATTATTATCTCAGTTAACTTCTCCATCCAAAAACTAAAACTAACGGCATGCCACGTCACTGTCACTTAGCACTACCAAGAAGTCGACAGCTGTCCAGTCAGACACGTCAGCATTCACTTAATTTCCAAATCACCCAAACACCTCCACATCACACATCCACGTCATTTGTTTATTTTGAGGGGAAAATATTTTCTACAATTTAAGAAACTTAAAACTGAAACTCAAATATTCAAATATTTCAAACAAAAAATTGAAAGTAGAAGAGAATCATCGTTCATTTCAAAAAGAAATTGCCAAAAAGAAGAGGACGGAAGAACCCTAATCCCTAAACTTCCTCCTGAACTCTCTTCTATCGAATCCACAGAACCGGCCGACTTCCTCCTGAACTCTCTCCCATCGACTCCACAGAACCGGCCAGTCGGTGTTTCGTAACTTGCGGTCTTTTCGCCGATTTCACACTTAACCTCGGCCAAACGTAGAAAAAATGGAATTTTGCTCAATAAATCGTCCCATTCTAACCGACAACATTTAGAGGTATTTTGCTCATTTTTATTTTTTAGAGGACTTCTAAAAAGTTTGTTTTGTACTATATATATATATATATATATATATATATAAAAGTTGTGTATTATCTTTGTGGGTTGAATCTTTGTTTTGTTTTGGTTTCTTGGTTTTTCTTAAGATTCTTGCTGCTATTGATTAACTCTCAAACCTTGAACAGTTCGTCAGACTGTCGCTTTGTCGTTCGCGGATAGATTCTCTTATGGGTCGCTCGTGGATCAACGTGCTAAAGTACCAATGATCAAGCCGACGGGCCTGAGGACTCTCATAACATGGACCATCCATGACAACATATCTGGAGATGCTCTTCATCTTTCTCGGCCTTTTGGAACACAGGTTGTAAAACAAAAGCATTCCTCGATGCCCAAAATCTCCAACTCTTCAACTCTTGCAGTCTTCTCCCCAGAAGCATATCAAAGGTTTCTTCTTCTCCGCTGAAAATCAAAACCCATTTCATCCTCCTCCTCCTCCACATCATCATATCCTGTCCCAACCCAGGAGCAGATTGCCCATTTGATACTAAACCAGAAATCGGCCTCCCAAGCCCTCGAAACCTTCAGATGGGCTTCCAAACTCCCCCACTTCAGCCACTCGCAGTCCACCTACCGTGCTTTAATCCGCAATCTATGTGCTTTCCGTCGCTTTGATACTGTAAAGGATCTGCTCGACGAAATGCCCAACTCAATCGGGTCACCCCCAGATGACGACATTTTCGTAACGATCATCCGTGGTCTCGGGCGGGCACGTATGGTTAAGCAAGTGATCAAAGTGGTTGACTTGGTTTCTCAGTTTGAAAAGAAACCGTCTTTGAAGATTTTCAATTCAATACTAAATGTTCTTGTCATGGACGATATTGATTTGGCTAGATGGTTTTATAGGAAGAGAATGATGGGAAGTGGTGTTGAAGGCGATGATTACACTTTTGGGATCTTAATGAAAGGGCTTTGCTTGACTGATAGGATTGGTGATGGCTTTAAGCTATTGCAAGCGATGAAGTCAAGGGGAATTACACCAAATACCGTAATTTATAACACATTCTTTCATGCACTTTGCAGGAATGGGAAAACTGGGAGAGCAAGGAGCTTGATGAATGAAATGAAGGAGCCCAATGATGTGACTTTTAATGTCTTAATATCTGCTTACTCTAAAGAAGAGAATTTGGTTCAAGCTCTGGTTCTGTTAGAGAAGTGCTTCAGTTTGGGGTATGTGCCCGATGTTGTTTCAGTAACTAAGGTTCTGGAACTTCTCTGCAATGTTGGTCGTGTAACTGAGGCTGTTGAGATTTTGGAGAGATTGGAGAGTAAGGGAGGTGTGATTGACATTGTGGCTTATAATACTTTGATAAAGGGTTTTTGTAGATTAGGGAAAATGAAAGTGGGGTATTCCTTTCTGATGGAGATGGAGAGGAAGGGCTGCCTTCCAAATGTAGACACCTACAACATTTTGATCTCTAGATTTTGTGAGTATAGGATGTTGGATTTGGCTCTTGATCTGTTTAAAGAGATGAAAACAGATGGGATTAACTGGAGTTTTGTTACATACGATACACTAATTAAAGCTTTGTGTTATGGAGGCAGGATGGAAGATGGGTTTAAGATTTTGGAATTAATGGAGGAGAATAAGGTGGGATCTGGGATTCGTATTAGTCCTTATAACAATGTGCTATATGGTCTGTATAAGAAAAATCAGTTGGATGAAGCACTTGCATTTCTGACCATGATGGGGAAGTTATTTCCTAGAGCTGTTGATAGGAGCTTGAGCATTTTAAATTTCTGTGCGGAGGGAGCTATTGAGGATGCAAAGAAGGTTTTTGATCAGATGCTTGGAGAAGGGGGAGCTCCAAGTGTTGTTGTTTATGATCATTTAATCCATGGATTTTGCCAACGAGGATGTGTGCGTGAAGCGTTTGAACTGGTGAATGAGATGGTTCATCTTGGTTATTTTCCAGTTGCACCAACATTCAATGCCATGATCAGTGGGTTTTGTAGGCAGGGAAAAGTTAGCAGTGCTTTGAGGCTCATGGATGACATGGTTGGGAGGGGTTGCATTCTCGATATAACAAGTTATAATCCATTGATCGACGCTCTTTGTAGGAAGGGAAATTTTGACAAGGCTTTGGAGCTCCTTTCACATATGATACAAATGGGGATCGTCCCTGATTATTCATCGTGGAACTCTTTGCTTCTTTGTCTGTGCCAAGAAACCAGCAATAACATGTTCCGAGTAACTCACTTGTTGCAGCAAATTGCTGAGACGTGAATTAATTTATGGGTTTTGCTTATATTCCAAAAGACTGTGTGTGTGTGTGTGAGAGAGTAGGGGTGTAAATGAGTTGGAGATGACGGAAATGGCTAACAAAAGTTTGAAATAATATTAGACTTGTATTATCTCTGAATGAATACATTACAGTGAGATATACATCTCAATATATACAGGTTTGTAAGCTGAAAATAAAAGAAAAATACATATCAATTATAATGAATAAAATCAGTATCAATCATAATGAGGAAAATCAGTCTATCTTTGTTGAGAACGAATCTGGATTATTCCTTTGGTTCCACGCTGCATTAGTTGATGTCCAGCTGTCGCTTTACTTGTATGGAGTGTGATTGGCTGAATGAGCTGGAATGTGACGCTCCTCATCTTTTGCTTCATTGTTTTTACTATCTCCACTCACTTATAACAGTTTATCCATATTTTTTATGGAGAAAAGTAACAAGTTTAGTTACTAAAAAGAACCTCTTGTTAGCCACCTGAATAGAGCATGCATCATGAATATTTTTTAACAAAAAGAGTGAAAAAGTTTTGATTTTAACACCTCAAAAAATCAAAATATACTATTCTCATTTAGGCTATCAAGTCTAATGACATATAAATTTGACAAAATTATGTTCGGAAATCACCCAATAAATGAAAAAAAAAACAAAAAATATATACAAATGCCAAACAGTTTTCTATTTTCTTCTTAAGTGAAAACTGTTTTGATAAAAATTATCCAAATGCCTTTTTGGTATTGTTTTCTATTTTCAAACACTTTTTTAATAAAAAAAACAACAGAAAACTATTTTTTTTTCTTGTTTCTGTTCTCAAAAACAATTTAAAAAACAAAAACAGAAACCAATTTGCCAAACGGGCTCTTAGTTGCAAATGGACGAAACTATATGGACTGATCCTGCATTTCCCTCTATAATATACACGTATCTTCACTTACAACAGTATTGATTGGTGCAAACTATATGCTCTAAGCTTCATTATTCTAAAATTATTCCAACTGCTCATCCCGTGGTTACCAACATGACGACGACGACCCAGACTCTTCCACAAACAAATAACACTAGTGTCCCATCATTTGTTAAAAGTTGGGATCAAACTGAATAAAAATTGAAAAAACAACAAATTCTCATACGTACACCAAGATGGGGCGGGTATCAATGGGAAAGAATGAAGCACTGCATGTGTGATTTAAACCTTCCATAGTTTTTTCACTCGCCTTTTGCCACCAAGGATTCGAGTTTGTGTAACCAGTTCACGTATTGACCTTGCTCTTTTTTACGTAGGTGGAGCAAGAGGAAGTTGGTCAGGTTTTCTCCAATTCCCTTGGATACTAGATACTCCTTGAGTGCATCTTGTAGTTGAGGGTCCAAAGAGCTGAAAATAGAAATAAATGAGAGAATAATAACATAAATGAATGCAATTTAAAGCACACGAAAAGGAGAAAAAAAAAATTTAACATGATGAAAATGATGTGAATGAAACAAGCATGTGCACTAAAAATGTTTGAAGACAAAACAGTTGAGATTATAATTACAAAAGATTTCCAGAATTACCTTGAAATCGAGAAATCTCACATCTACAAATAACCTAAAAGAGATCTAATAGCAGTATTTCATTATTCATAGTCCAAACTTTGCTATCAAAGCTAAAGCTAAAGACTGGAGGAAATATGAGTTTTCAGATTGTCATTACTATTTTCTTTTGGTTGTTTTATATCTTACCAAGGTGCAACACTATGCTGGAGAATTCATGGATCACAAACTCATCAGATGAGTACCCAGAAAGCAGGAAAACATACAGTAGAAATAGCACTGTCCTTATCAGTGACAAAATTAAGACATAATTAAGTTCATTAAGATTATAGTATATCGAGACCCAACAAATAATATATTAAAAACCCAAAAGCATATAATGTCTCTCCCTCAAAAACTCCAGCATTCTCTTCTTTCTTACACGCAACAATATTTAAAAACGAAGTAAGATATCTACATCCAAGAGAAGGGTAAAAGAAGACAAAAGCAAAGATGAAAACAAAATAAATTATGAGTTACTGACCCTTTAGGCATAAAAAAGAAAACTCATCTGCCCAGTTGATCCAACACAAAATGGAATATCCTAATCCATGAAACAATGGATAAGGAAAATGCAGAAAATTAAGATTCAGTTAGTATCTAGACACATGCACATTGATCAACCTCCTTCAAGAAAAGCAAGACTGAGAGCAAATCCAGTAGAACGAGACATTTATGATTTCCATTAAAAGGGGAAAAAAATTACAAGTTTCTCCCAAAGCAGAGGGATCATAAGCCATATTTCACCTTGAGGCTTCCTCTTGGAAGTTGGAACAGACATGAAACTCTATCCAAAAGAGTCTAATCAACACTATCAATCAAACTAAAAACAAACTTCCATGACCAACCATACAGCTGGTATTTTTAATTACTCTCCCGCTGGGAGAATACTTTTCAAATGGTGAAGGCCTTAAGAAAAAACAAACCATCACTATGTCGCTTAGCATTCCACTTGAGAGAACCCAACTCAAAGCACAATATGCAGTGCAACTATTGTAACGATGCTCTCTACAAATAAGCAATAGGACACATCAAACCACATATATCTGGTTGTTGCCGTTTATGTTATTTACTTAGACCAAAGACCATATCTGACATGAACATGTGGATATGAAGGAATTAACATAACAGTAATACTATTGACAAGCAAGCAACCTCTTTTCCCCAAAAGAATATTTAAAGGTTGATAACAAATATACACACACATACGAGGACAAAACTTCACCTAAACAACAGGCCTCTGTAGGCTGAAGAATCCACACGAGCTGATGATTGGATATAGCAGGCATTATGGATGTCAAACTCAGACCCAGCATTTCCTCTGTCAGAAACTCCACAATCAAACTGCAAGATTGAGCTCAGGCCAGGCTTTTTCAAACATACTTTCATCGAAACCTCCCTTGGAAACACACTATCTCTTCCATATGTAACTGGACCGAGAACAGCCGAAACAACAACCTCTTCCCCCAACTCACATTTTCTCCGCAAAACCACATCTTGAGATTTTGATGAGTCCCATTCTACCAAAAAATCCCCCAGAGAACCACTTTGAATATTCTGTGCCCATGTCAACACACATACAAGTCAAGAACAAGGACACAATCCTCTTAATTTTACAAGGCTAGGCACACAAGTAACATAGCTTTGCAAAAATGCTTAAATTGCCAAAGGAGAAAAGAGTTGCAATCAAAATTTAGCTCTCTGTTTCTACCAGGCTCAGTCTTTTATGTAGGGAACACACTTCCTAGAGAGTGCAATACGAAAACAGGACGTTGCCGCCTTCCCATAATAGTAGGGATAAATGTTGGTCAACTTTAGCATGACTTAGAGAATCAATTTTTCATAAGATAAGCTCATAACTCTGTCAAACTGTGCTCATATATAAGTGCCACAGCACTAATTACACTCCAAATTAATAACCTAAACCCATTATCGAATTTCCACATTCTACTTTTTTGATTTTGGGGCATAACCATTTGAATCCAGTATAAGGGCCACCCAAAATTTTGAAAAAAATGTGTATAAAAAACAACTATCTCATCAATTACAAGCAATGGGCAATACGAAAGCCCAATTCAAGTTCATCTTTTTATAAAAATGTTAAAAAAAAAGGGTTAGATTTTCATTGCTTTCTTTTCCCATATGTTGTCTCCAGCGAATTTCAGTAAATGGTTAGTGATGGTTGGGCAATCGGTAGCGTGAGTCGCTCAATTCGATTACATTCCAATTGAAGCAGAAAAAGAATAGGAAAGGCATGGAGGGTAGAGAGAGAACCTGAAAGCGATTAGAGCAGAGCTCGTGTGTGATCTCCGACTGCAAGACTTTGAGCACGTCCGAATCTTGAAGAGCTTTGCGACACTTGCGCAACACAGGACTCACTCGCGGCATTCTTTCGCCACGTTGGCTACGCCTGCATGAGTCGTCCAATCCCCCAGTTAATGAAAGCAAGCGATCTTTGGCAAAGGCTTTCTAGGCCTTGGGAATGCCTCGAAACAAAATGGTTTGATGCCCGGAAGGTTTTTTAGTCCCACACCGAAAGAAGATGAGCAGCTGGAAGGGAACCCTGGCTATAAAAGAAAAACGGAGACGATGAGCAAAGCATACCTTTCTCGGCCTTTTGGCTAAGATCAAGTGTAGTATCTGTTCTTATCAGTTTAATATCTGATATGTGGCCCATCGGGTCACACGATATTAAATTAATTTCTTGAGGGGGAAGGCCCGCCACAGTAGCTTGCTGCTGGGGTCTTCAAGCGTCGCCCATGCGTTGCACTTCTGCACGGGCCTGGCGCACCCCACCCAAACTTAGTTCTAAATTTTTCGACAAATAGAAGAGAAAGGAGTACTCCCAAGCACTACATCAAAGCATGGGAACCGCTGGAGGCAACTGAGGGCTTGACTAAACGGGGCGTTTTGGGCAAGCTGAGTTTTCTAATTGGACGAAACTCATATTTGTAAAGACTATCTGCTATACGTTTGCTTCCAAACCATTTCTAGTGCATTTGGCAAATTGATATAGATTAGGGAAATATAATATCTAGTCAAAATTGGCAAATTGATATAGTTAGAATAGGGAAATATAATATCTAGTCAAAATTGGCAAATTGATATAGTTAGAATAGGGAAATATAATATCTAGTCAAAATATTTAGAGAGTTTGACCTTGAAAAGTTTTTAAAATTGATAGATAAAATAACAAAATATATTATTTAGCTAAAATTTAAATAAAATTTAGAGAGTTTGATATAGATGATCTTACAATAGTATTGGTTGCTGCAACACAGGATCAGGATTTGGACACTTGCGCAATACAGGACTCACTTGTGGCATTCTTTTGCTACCTTTACCAAGGCTACGCTTGTACGAGTTTAAGCAAGTGTCCAAATCAGAGGATTCGGATCTATCAGTTTTAGGTGCCCTAATTTAATCCCAATGTCTTAAAAGCAAGTTTTTTTTTTTTTTTTAATCCCATAAACTTTCATTATTTGTAATTATTCCTTATAACTTTAAAAGCTTTCAATTTAGTGTATTTTTCTTTCAATTTTTTTTTTTTTTTAAATTTTACCATCGGTTAGGATTTAGTAGAAATCTTAACAAAAGACTATCAACATTCCCATAATACCTATTTTTTTTAGAATTAAAAAATAAAAAATTTACAGGAATTTAGGCTCTTTGATTATAATTTGATAGTATTTACAAAAACATTTGCACCCTGAATTTTGGTAAATTTTTATATTTTGTTTTTTTTAAAAAAAATAGAGATATTTTTAAAATTTTGACTGGATTTAACGAAAAATGTTAATAGAAAAAATTGAAAGGTTAATATATTAAATTAAGATTTTTTTGAAAATTATAAGGATAATTATAGAAGGGGCGAAAATTTAGAGAGTTAAGTGCATTTTACTTATTTTTTGTTAGTGGAAAGCAAACCCGACCCGCGCCATTTGGGTAGCGTAGCTCCATCGACAATGTAGGAACACCTTTTAAATTTTTTAGGGCTCGCTAATGGTGTGTTTGGTTGGTATTGTTTTTCAATATTCCAACCGGGTTTTTATTCAAAAACCCGGATCCGAAATCAGGTTGAATAAGATCCGATGTCCACTTGAATATTGATTGAATGAAGTTTGTATTTCGAGGTTGTACCGTGAATTTCGAGCCAGCAGTCAGACTTTCTGAAGACGTTTCAGCACCTTTACCTTGTAGCTGTCACGTTGCAGAGCCTTTCTCCTTTTCCCCATGTTTCCACTTTCCTGCAGCTGCGATGCACCATTTTCCTGTAGCCATTTTTCCTATTTGCCTTCTTCTTCTTCCCCCATCAAGCTACAGCAGACTTCATTGCAAATTCTACCATTTCTCTTATTTTAATATTTTTTAAAACTCATCCATTCCTGCGGAATCTCAGTTTCATATTTGCCTTCTTCTTCTTCCCCCATCAAGCTACATCACATTTCACTACAGGTTCTATAATTTCTCTTATTTTAATATTTTTTTAAAACCCATCTATATCTTTCTTTGGTTTATTTTGAAAAAAACCCATCTATTTCTGCAGAATCCCATTTTCATATTTGCCTTCTTCTTCTTCCCCCATAAAGCTACAACACGTACACTTCACTGCAAATTCTACAATTTCTCTTATTTTAATAATTTTTAAAACCCATCCATATATTTTTACAGGTTTTTTTGAAAAAAAACCCTTCCATTCCTTTTCCTAGAGATGGAAGACGATGGAGTCCCAGAGATGTAAGGCTAGGTGCAGAAGCTGGTACCCACCACCAAGGCTGTAGTAGGAGAAAAAGGAAATAATTTGGGTATGCAAACTCATTAGATCTGCCGCTGTAAGTGTACACAATCCAAGCCTTGTTCTTTTTTTATTTTATCTATTGGGTCCTCGAGATCAGATAATCTCGAAAAATTCGTTGCAATCAACGGCCAATCTTGTATTTGTGTAGTAATTTTGATTGTAACTGAGCTCATGTGCTATTATTTTCCTCTTGTAGCATATATGCTACTCTGAACCTGCTGTGTAGTGATGAGATTGCGAATATTACGTCTGCTTTTTCTTGGAATGGCAATTGAAGCTTTTGCTTGAAAAGCAACGTGTCAGGGTGCTTTTCAGCTTCCATCACCACCTTTCGTTCATTGCAGCAATATTCGTTGGCAAGACGATTGGGGTCTTTCACCCATCAGATAGGTAGGTGATTTTGGCTTATTTGCTTTTATTTTATTTATTAGACCTGAACCTAATCATTTTTGGACTTTGTGTTGTGACTGAAGGCCTCGCACAGTAAACGGAAATTGGCTATAAGATCTTGCATTAAAAGTAGAACTTCAATGTCTTTAGAGAAGCCTTATTTCCCGGATGAGCATTCTTCCTCAGCTGGTTCCAATACCGAACGATACTCAGCTCCTCCATTGAAGATAGTGCACGTGGACGGTCGAAGAACACGATCTTGGAGGGTTAGTTTCAATTTCATACTTTGTTGTTGTTGATTATTGTTTCATTTTTTATTTGTAATTTGCACAATAATTTTTTGTATTTCAGGAACTGTTAAGGGGATTTATTATGTTGTTATTATTTTTTAAAATAGTTATTCCGTTTTTAAAGTTCAAATATTGTTCCTGTTTGTTTGTATGGATTTTTAAGATCATTTTGAATTATATATTTGAGTAACTGCATAAATTTGAGCATCTGTTATTATTGTTTGAATTGTTCTTCTAATTTTGGTTTATCTGTGTGTTTAATTTTAATTTTTTTTTCTTTTAAGTATAATTATTTTTTTGAATCACCGAATGGATTGGCATAAACAACTGAATGAAACATGCATGCTATCCACATTTGTTGTGAGAATAGCAATAACCCCAAATAATTGTAAAAATTCAAGACCAAAAATTTACACCATGATGACCATTTGTTTTGGTTTAGAAAGAAAACACACTCAGGTTCAATCACTCTTTTGTCTTCCTTCACAAAATAAAATAGAAAAAATATTCTCTGGCCTTTTCGTTGATGCAGTGTTGGCCAAATCCCCATTTTGATTTCATTTCTTCATATGGGCCTTCATGATTTATCTAAAACGAGTATTTTCCAATCCCATTTTGCATTTCTATCCAATAACATAACCCTGCTGTAAGAAGTATTGAATTGTAAAAAATATATATGTAGAAAATTAGAAATACATATTTAAAAATGTGAACATCTTTTTTTTTTTTTTTGGGGGGGGGGGGGGGAAGAGGGCTTGAATTAACAAAAAGAAGATTACATACATAAGTTTTTTTTAAACTTATCAAACCATTACCAAAAACTAATAATTCACTTTGTAAACACTAAAAAAAAAAAAAAAAGCATAATATGATCCATTGATCAATATACAAAAGTAACTTTGTTTTTACTATCCACAACTATAGATGCTGTTCATATGCTTTGTCTTTTTCTTTTTCTTTTTTGGGCAATACACAAAAAAAAAAAAAAAAAAACAAAACAAAAAAGAAAAAGAAAATGGGCGCAATAATACCCCCTAATCAAAACATTATCAAAAACAAATTTATAAACAAGACACTCATATTTGTAACAAATATGTTGAAAAAAAAAAAATTATCTTTAAAACACTCTTAACTTCATAACAAAATTGGCACAAATTAAAAAAACAAACCACAAAGTAATCAAAAATTTATGAAAAGCAAATTAATTTAAAAGACACTCATATCTTTAAAAAAAAATGAAAATGAAAATGGGCACAATAATACCCCCTAATCAAAACATTATCAAAAACAAATTTATAAACAAGACACTCATATTTGTAACAAATATGATGAAAAAAAAAAAAATCTTTAAAACACTCTTAACTTCATAACAAAATTGGCACAAATTAAAAAAACAAACCACAAAGTAATCAAAAATTTATGAAAAGCAAATAATTGAAAAGAAACTCATATTTTTTTTTAAAAAAAAATTAAAAACAAAAAATGAAAATGGGCACAATAATACCCCCTAATCAAAACATTATCAAAAACAATTTTATAAACAAGACACTCATATTTGTAACAAATATGTTGAAAAAAAAAAAATTCTTTAAAACACTCTTAACTTCATAACAAAATTGGCACAAATTAAAAAAACAAACCACAAAGTAATCAAAAATTTATGAAAAAATAATTTAAAAGACACTCATATTTTTTTAAAAAAAAAATAAAAACAAAAAATGAAAATGGGCACAATAATACCCCATAATCAAAACATTATCAAAAACAAATTTATAAACAAGACACTCATATTTGTAACAAATATGTTGAAAAAAAATATATTCTTTAAAACACTCTTAACTTCATAACAAAATTGGCACAAATTAAAAAAACAAACCACAAAGTAATCAAAAATTTATGAAAAGCAAATTAATTTAAAAGACACTCATATCTTTAAAAAAAAAATGAAAATGAAAATGGGCACAATAATACCCCCTAATCAAAACATTATCAAAAACAAATTTATAAACAAGACACTCATATTTGTAACAAATATGTTGAAAAAAAAAATTTCTTTAAAACACTCTTAACTTCATAACAAAATTGGCACAAATTAAAAAAACAAACCACAAAGTAATCAAAAATTTATGAAAAGCAAATTAAATTAAAAGACACTCATATCTTTTTTAATTTTTAATTTTTTTTTAAAAAAAGAACCACTTTTAACTTTAAAACAAAACCGGCACAAATTAAAAAAACTAACCACAAACTAATCAACACATTATCAAAAACAAATTTCTTTACAACAGGTGAAAAAATTATTCCTTTTTTTACGCTGGTAGATTTACCATGCTCACAGCACAAATTTAATGATGTCTTCAATTCATGCTACATTTTGTACAGCCATATTCGACGAGAAGCAAGAAGCAGTGTTTTCCTGACTCGTTCAAAACCTCTCATATTCGAAAGGTATTCCTCGCAATCTGTTTCCCGATGTATGGTGTAAAATTAATGCATGTTTATAACTTTTTCACCATAGACATATATTGGAATTCTCGACTGTAATTAATTTAATTTTAAATTAAGCAACATTACAAATTACTTGCACTTTGAGAGTTAATTGTAATTTATCTTGTTGTCGAATTTTGTTAAAACATTTTACTAGTAGTCCCCCTCAATAGTCAATGTCCCTCGTAAATGCCAATTATGTCTATATATATACTTTCATAATTTGCATCTTTGTCATTAGGGGGAATATAGAAAATGAAGTGGTAGTTCGAGGGGTTATATAAAAATTTGTCAACTTCATGTTCGTTTGGTTGTGAATTTTTCCGTACGTTGTTACTATACCAAACTTGTGAATTTCTAATTAGTGACACCTAAGGGGAAAAGTACACTAATCCCCCTCAATGCATCGCTGTCACTAATGGCCCTACTTTTTCACTCCATACTAGAGAAAACGAGGTGCCATGCCAAAAGGAAAGGGAATTGAGTGGACTCCTGAGGAAGCTGACCTGTTGCTCGAACTTCTTCTAGAATGTGTGCATAACGGTACCATTGTCAGAGGGACCGTGACCAAAAATACATGGGTGGATCTGACCGAGAAAATGAATGCGAGGGCCACTAGGGTTTTTACCCCTAGCCAGCTATCGACGAAGTACAACAAGTTTCGTAAAGACCACACAGACTTCTCAGGCCTATTAAATCATGAAACCGGTTTCGGGTGGGACCCTATATTGAACACCGTCAGCGGGACCCCGACGCAATGGGAGCGTGCCAAGATGGTATGCTCTATCCCAAATGACCTCGGTGTGATCAATCTTTTATAGAAATCATGGAAAACATCTAAATGTAAACTAAGTGCCTTTTCCGGGTTTTCGTAGGTCGATGATAGAATCACACGCTTCAAGTCAAAGGGGTGCCGTAACTATGAGCAGCTGGGGATCCTTTTCGATCGATCAACTGCAACGGGCATTCTCCGCCGATCCTCCGCACATTCCCCGCCTAACGCCGAGGAGGAAGAACATCTCATGCACCGTATGCAGACGGAGGGTATGCACGTGCATAGTGGTGGGGCTGGTCGTACGGGTCGAGCAAAAGGTTATCCGTCACAGGCATTTGTTGACCTCGACAGTCCTCATGATGATGAGGCCGGTGGACCTTCATCTGGTGGAGGTAGGCGCAGGGGGAAAGAGCCGATGGTGGAGGATACACCATCTGACCTGGCGCGGGATATTGGACTGGGTGTCAATATGGGATCTACACAAAAAGGATCCTCGGGCAAAAAAGGATCCAAGCAAACGAAAAGCCAGATGGTGGCTTCGAAGAAAGCTTTGTACGACGAGTTAAGGGAGATGGCAAAGGCAAGGAAAGACATCTTGCTTCTGCGGAGTCAGTCGGATATGAGTTCCACACAACAGCACAGCACTGCCAGATCCGCACTCCCGATGGATCGGGCTCTCGACTTCCTAGACGAGTTGCAGCATGAGGTCAGTGACGAAGTGTACGTAGCTGCAACAGTTGTTCTGATGGATGAACAACTTCAAGCCGCGTGGATCCGCATGACAAGAGCACGTAGATTGATCTGGCTAAAAAAGCAGAAGCCCCTTGATGACTGACAGGCAGGATAAGATTGCAAATAGCTACTTGTATTTGTACTTAACTTTGAGGGTAATTTATGTTTGTTTTGTATTTTAGGTATTAAGTATGAGACAATTATATTGGGATGCAATGTGTTCTTCTATTTTAACTTAACTTTGAGGACCAATTATGTTAGTTTAATGTACTTTCGGTATTAGTTATTGCAATGTGGTATGTGACAATGATTGGTGATATGTGTTTTACTGTGTGCATATGTGACAATAATTGAATTGAATCTGTGTTTGCTGGTATGCTGTACACATTATTTGAAGCTGTATTAAACTCAAATGTGTTCGTTGGTAGGATGGATGGATCTAACATCCCTTTCGACGCCATGGATGAGGATAGTGAACAGGAATTTGATGACGAAATAAATTTGATATTGGCTGTGCTAGACATATCAGATGACGATGACGATGACGATGGAAACTGCAAAATGCCGGCACGCAATTTGCCATTACGAGGGGCCATGTATATAAGGTGCATGATGAACGGTAACCCAACGCCGTTTAAGGAAATGTTCCGTATGGAGCAACCCTAGTTTATAACGTTGTGTACTGAGTTGAGGGAGCGCCAACTCATGAGGAGTACAAGGAACGTTGAGGTTGAGGAAAGTGTGGCTATATTTCTTGTGGTTATCGGCCACAGCCAGGGGCAGCGGGTCGCGTCAGATCGCTTTCAACATTCCACTGAGACAATAAACCGCCATATCAAGACGGTGCTTGGTGCAGTGGGTCGTCTAGCGAGGATTTACATTAGAGTTCGTCACAGGACTGGGGTGGCCCCACATGTAAGCGGTGATCCCAAATATTATCCTTGGTTCAAGGTGAGTTCATGTCCTTCTGTAACACAACAATGTTATATTTATGTCACCTTTCAAATACTATAAAGAATGCCCCGGTTTTATGATTTATTATTTTTATTATTTCTTACATTTTGATAGGATTGTATTGGTGCGATCGATGGCACACACATAAAGGCGGAAGTCCCAGTCGAGCACCAACGCCTCTTTCGTGGTCGGAAAAATGATTGCACACACAACGTGATGGCAATATGCGATTTCGCTATGTTATTCATGTTCGTGTACGTTGGTTGGGAGGGAACAGCTAACGATGGTCGCGTATTTAAGGATGCTGTTACAGGTGACAACGGTTTTGAGTGGCCCACAGATGGTGTGTACCTTGTAGTCAAAATGCCTTTAAGTATACATCTGACATTTTCCTTCTATCTATTTCTATATTGACATTTTTATTGCATTATTTATGAAGGGCACTATTACGTGGCTGATTCAGCGTATCCATGTACGCGGGGTTTTTTGCCTCCATATAAAGGGGAGAGGTACCATCTCAACACTTATCGCAACAGGCCGTTGCCACGTGGGTACAATGAACTATTTAACTTTAGGCACTCATCGTTGCGAATGATCATCGAGAACTGCTTCGCCAGATTGAAGAGGAGATGGTGTATATTAAATGGCATCCCTGGATACTTATTGGTGCGTCAACCTAGCATTATATTGGCATGTTGCACGCTACACAACTTCGTCGGGGTACACAATCCGAATGATGAAATCTTCAGCGGCAATGATGCAGCAGAACCGGAAATGGACGTCGATCAGGTAGACATGAGTGAGCACCCAGATGATTATGGCAACAACGATGAGGCAGGCCCATCAAATTCAGGACATTATGACTTCTCCCAAGCAGCTTCCGTTGAAATGGCCCAATTTAGAGAAGGCATTGCACAAGCAATGTGGGATACCCGTCATGGACACTAGAATGCGGGAAATTTAAAAAATTGCAATTATATTGTACAAGTAGTGAATTTTTGTTTTGGATATGCATTACGTATGGTTGTGGTTTAACGCATGTGTTTGGTTAATTTAGAGTAAAATATACTCTTATGTACGATTTTGTACCCGTATTAATTTTGTTTTACAAGTTTTTTTCTTCTTATTTTTCTTAATGCATTACCAAGTAGACATGGACGTCAAGGTGAACTGTACATGTGGTGCTGGACCCATGAGACTCCTCGTTTCAAGAACAGAAAGGAACTACTTGCGGCGTTTCTACAAGTGTCCCCTAGGAAAGGTATGAACTCGTCAAAAAACGCTGGCCTCAAATTGAACCAATATTTACATGTTAATGATTTTTATGTTTAAGTGTATGTCGCAGTGGCAGTCTCATCCCGTTTTAATGTATTATTGTAGAATCATCCCGGGGGTTTCTACTGGGAAGATGAGTTGATGCAAAATTTTGCTGAACCGGTACACGAGGACCCCGCTGTGCACATACATGCGCAGGGCAACGCATCGGGCATGCCGTGGCTTGTCGGGGGCATTATGCGATGTTGTGGTATTACATGGATTTGCGTCCTTTGTTTGTTAGGGTTATTGTTTTTGTTGGTTCTCATCTTCGCCTGAAGGGGTTTGGTTTGTAATGCGGGTGGTTTATCATATCATATATATTGCTTTTACTGGTATCAGTTTATTGTATAATATATGTCGGATATTCATAGAGATCGCTACTTGAACCTTTTTTATTTTCAGTACCGCTCATGAACGGTAATGGAGCTATGCATTTGACTGAATGCCTTTCTTCATAATGTACCTATCTGTTTCTTTTTCTTTTCCATAGATTTTTTGTTTGCTTTTAGTTTCTTTATTTTATGTTAGATATATCTTGCTCAAATTAATTTGTGGTAAATGAATATGTCAATAATTACGGTTTATAATTTTGAATTAAAGCAGATAAGTAATTTAATTTTAACGAGAATGAAATAGGCATTTTTCACGAGAAATGAGATGGAAATAATTTATATTAAACTCGAAAAAATATTCGTTACTAAATAAAATTAACTAAAATTAATCATAAAATTAAAACAAAAAAACGTGTTTATCTTAGATTTAATAAAGCAAAATAAATTAAAATCATTAGTCCATAAAATTTAATACTCAATTTTTAATTAGTATACAATGAATATTTCAATCATTATCAAGATTAAAGAAAAATTACAGTTTAGTCCCCAAAAT
The DNA here is from genome assembly GCA_028654335.1 of Alnus rubra. Taxonomy (NCBI): domain Eukaryota; kingdom Viridiplantae; phylum Streptophyta; class Magnoliopsida; order Fagales; family Betulaceae; genus Alnus; species Alnus rubra. The sequence continues at coordinate 295,759 of JAJPGS010001265.1, forward strand.
TACCACCCGTATTGTGTCTAGGCCCAAAAATTGCTAACACTCCGACTTCGGTCTCTTAAAGGCTCAAACTACCAAAACCTTTGAAAAAATGCCATATTGGGCGAGATATGTCCATATTACTCATGCCACATGTCATTATAGATTTTTTTTAAAAAAAAATTGAAAAAAATAACTAAAATCCAAAAGCAAATATATATATATATTTTTCAAATAAAAATAGGAAAATGGGGGTGGCCAAAGGGATGGCAATACCTATATATATATATTTTTTTTTTTTTTATTTATTTTTATTATTATTAAAAAAAGAATAAAAATGAAAATAAAAATATAATTTTTTAGTTTTTAGTTTTAATTTTTAACTTTTTTGTAATTTTTTTTATTATTAGTTTTATTATTTTTTACCATACCAATCATTATGCACAACTTTTCATACAAACCAATCATCTTCAATCATTTCTTACTATTAAAAAACATTTTCTTTTTCAATTTTTAAAAATTAACACTTATTTTCATAACATCAATCATTATACACAATTTTTCATACAATCCAATCATTTCCAACCACTTTCTACCATTATAAAACATTTTTTTTCAATCTTCTAAATTCAACACCCAAACACATATTCGAAAAGAATCTGAATTATATTTAACATCCAAATACATTTTTATTGCCTTAAAATCCGTAATCAGATTCAAAATATTATTCATATTCGAAATATTCCATACCCAAACACCACGTAGAAACCTTCTTCCCTCTCACAGTCTCACCGAGTGGGAGCTAAAAAGTAGTAGTTGCATTAGCAATGGCGAGCGAGCAAGGCTTCAGTGGCTGGACGGACCTGCTCCACTCCTCCACGAAGCTTCTCGAACAATCCGGTCCTTCCGCTCAGTTCCCTCCTCTTCAGGTTCCACCCTACTCTCTTTCACAGTTTTTCTGTTTGGTTCCCGATAAAATGTAGGAAAATTTAAAGAATAAAACGTGATTTCTTCATGTTTTGGATTTTGGCTTGAGGTTTTGCTTGCTGAGAAAAATGAAGGAACAAGGAAGTTATTGTTAGCCGAAGATTCGTGAAATACTAATGTTTAAGTACTCTTGTTGTCCGTTGTTCAGTCTAGACCGCCTTTTGCTTTCCGAGAAAATGGAGAAAAATAGAGAGAAAGAGTGTTGGACTTTCAATGTTTGAGAGGAATGACGGGAAAGTAAAGATATTAAAACCTAGACAAAGTTTATAATAACCTCGAGATTTGAGAATACCATTTTAGACTTAATTTTTTTATTTTGTCGCTCCTTTTTTCCATCAGAGAAAATGTAGGAAAATAAAACAAACTAATAAAAAGGATTTAGAAAATCTGTGCTCATCTGAGCCTAATGCAACTAGTTAGGTTCATCTCTCACATCCGATTCTGCTCAGTTTGTTTGCTAATAAAATGCATGAGGGGTAACGAAGTTCAAGTTTGAATTAATTGTTATTATAATTGTTCGCGACCTTTGAATAATAATACTAAAAAAGAGTCAGTGGAGCCGAATTTAAGTCTTTGTCTAGACCGGTTGAGTTGATTACTTTTCAGAAATAAATCATTATTGTGGCCAAGATCCTTTTCAAGAATTTGCCAGCAACGGGTCAGCATGGTACAAGAAATCCTCTGTTGCTTCCTATGATACGGGGCAAAACTCAATAAAACATGATTAAACTTTGAGTGTTTTGTTTAGTTCTATGCCCCCCACACAGGAAGGAAATATTTTCGTGCAAACCAGGGCAGATACTTGTATAGCAGTCAACTAGATCAAGAAAATTTTAATTTATCTAAACAAAGCTTAAGGGTCCCTTTTCTGCATACAGAACTTATTGCTACTGAAGAAAAAGAGAGTGGTAGATATTTATAAAAGAAATTGGGGATTATTGTCATAAAAAATCATCGGTTGGTATTCCTAGAAAAAATAACTAGTAGATGAAAGAAACTGGGCATTTGGTGTAAATATACATCTTTTTTAAATTTTTTTTTTTTTTTTAAAATTTTCTTGTTTCTGAGTTAATGATTTGTATCTATTTCAGAGAAACTTAGATCAGTTAGAAGCATTATCTAAGAAGCTCAAAGCAAAAACCGTCCGAGCTGAGGCTTCTTCTCAATCTATTGCTGCCACAAGGTTCCTCTATGATTCTTGTTGTATAATTCTCACACGTATTATTACTTGAATTTACAATTTTGTTGCCAAGAAAAGATTAGAATGATATCTACTATCTCTGTTGTTGCATTTACAGGCTTCTTGCACGTGAGGGAATAAATGCAGAGCAACTTGCACGGGATCTGAAGTCTTTTGAATTGAAGGTAAAATATTATTTGCATTCTACTTAATGTATATAACCTAGCCTTATTGGCTGCATATGGTAATTATATATGGACATGTCTTGAGTGGCTTTAGATGTAAATTTTTCAGAAGATTTTTACCACCTTTATCTTAGGTATGTATTGAACACCGTGAATACATTTGATTGAAAAGAAAACTAACAAGTAAAAATATATAAAAGAATGTGTTATGTTCGCTGAGTTTTTACATTCATGTTCTTTTGTTTCATCTGATTAGAGACACTTTTGTATACTTCTTGTGTACTAAAGTTGCGCCTCTCTGCGCTTTTTATTGAATTTTATTACTTATAAAAAAAAATATATAAAAGAATGATTTATAAAAGATATCGCCTATTAGGTTGAATAAGATCAAATTCTTATGGTTCTTATCCATGTTTATATCTAGGATACATAATTTGTTGCAAAAGGCAAGGAATATGCAGATTCCACACTCTATAATGAAATCTGGCTGAGTACATGGATATGACCTACTCAATGCATGAATTTCATTCTCCTGCCAGTGAATTTGACAATTTTAGCCCAGGTTCATACAATATGTTAATGTGATATAGGAGGGAGGATTCATATAATGACTGGGAAGTACTTTCCTCAAGTGCAAATCACTGAGACAAGCTCATAGATGCGAATTAAAATGCTAAACATCAATTATATTGATTTCAAAATATAAGAATAGATACAATATGCTTAAAACCATATATGTCTAGAGGCTTTGGACCATATAATTTTTAAAAGTCGCTGCTTTTCCTCATGCCCTCTATGTATGCTGCATGTATGATATTACTTATCAAGAAAGAAATCCATAGTCCTATTTGCGCTTTGTTTTATCATTCTTTTGATTTAATCTCTATCATAGTAGTTGTTACTCTCAAGTTACCTTTGCTTTTGCTTTCATGGTTCTACTTTTCCTTGTCTAAATGCTTTTTTTTTTTTTTGCAATCTTTATATGATTGTTCTTTTATGAATATTATGATATCTCTTTGCTTATTATTTGATCTTTACTTTCTTTTCTTATACTTTTATGTGAAGACAACATTTGAGGATGTTTTTCCTGCTGAAGCAACAAGTGTCGAAGAGTATTTGCAGCAGGTAATTTTCTTTCTTCAAAAATTTTCACTAAGAATCTGACTTAGATTTTTTTACTATCATGCAATCTTTTTTTTGAGGAGGGGGGCAATTGGAATAAAGAAAAAAGGAACTTTTTTGTTGTTTTACTGTAGAATTTGAAGATTTATTGGATAATTCTGCCTATTTCAACCGTAGGTCATAGACTATATTTATAAGAAGAGAGTTAGTCCTTGGATAGGACTGTACAAACGTATTCTGAAACCATAGAGAAGTCCTTTAATAGGACTTTACAATCTTTAGATAAGAGACCTAAACTATATAACTTATAGTAGTAGAGACACAAGAGAACTATACAACTTGTAGTAGTAGAAACATAATAGAACTACTTATTGTTAGATTTATCTTTATCCGGAGATAAAGATATATCTGGTCTAATACGCCCCCTCAAACTCGACGTAGAAGGTCTGACGTTGAGGTTGAAACTAAGCTGAAGAAACCGGCTGGAGGGAAGAGCCTTTGTCAGGACATCGGCAAGCTGATCTTTGCCAGAGATAAACTTGACCTCTAGATGCTTGTCTGCAACTTGATCTCGAACAAAATGATAGTCTATCTCAATGTGCTTTGTACGCGCATGATAGATTGGATTGGAAGTGAGATAAGTTGCACCAATGTTATCACAATATAAGAGTGGTGCTCGGGGAAGAGAAACACGAAGTTCTCGGAGAAGAGACTGGATCCAAATCAATTCAGCAGAGGCATTTGCAAGGGCTTTATACTCGGACTCCGTGCTTGAACGTGACACAGTGGGCTGCTTCTTGGAACTCTATGAAATCAAGTTTTTACCGAGAAACACACAATATCCAGATGTTGATTTCCTGTCATCTGGGCAACCAGCCCAATCAGCATCCGAGAATGCAACAAGCTGATGCGAGGAGAGTTTATGAATGCAAAGTGTGTAGTCAACCGTAGCCTTTAAGTAGCGCAAGATTCGCTTGACAGCAGACCAATGAGGGTCTCTAGGATCTTGCATAAACTGAGATACCTTATTGACAGCAAAGGCAATGTCCGGTCGAGTGAGAGACAAGTATTGAAGTGATCCAATAGTACTGCAATAGAGAGTAGGATCTGTAATTGTAGAACCTTCAAACTTGCTTAGAATTGTAGAGGAGGACATTGGAGTGGCAATTGGTTTTGCAAGATGCATGTTGGTCTTCTTTAGAATATCAAGGATGTATCTTTGTTGAGAGAGATGAAGTCCATCCGATGACCAAGTAGCTTCAACACCTAAAAAGAAATGTAGAGGTCCAAGATCTTTGAGAGCAAATGATGAGTTTAGATCAGAAATAAGTCGAGAGATTGCATCTTCGTGTGAACTTGTGATGATTATATCATCAACATAAATCAAGACAAAAATTTTAATCCCATGAGCATTGTAGACAAAAAGAGATGAGTCAGCCTTGGAGCTTGTGAAATGTAATTCTAGAAGCCTTGTACTTAGTCTTGAAAACCATGCCCGTGGTTCCTGTTTTAAGCCATACAATGCTTTGTGTAATTTGCAAACCGCTGTAGGATGTGAAGGATGCTGGAACCCGGGCGGTTGTACCATATACACGGTTTCTTGAAGGCTGCCATGGAGGAAAGCATTGCTTATATCAACTTGATGAATAGCCCAACCTGCAGAAACAGCAATGGAGAGCACTGTTCTAATAGTTATATGTTTAATAACGGGGCTATAAGTTTCGGAAAAATCAATTCCGGGTTGTTGATGGAACCTTTTAGCTACTAAACGAGCCTTATACCGCTCAATTGTACCATCTGCCTTTTTCTTGATTCTGAAAACCCATTTGCACCCAACAATGTTCATAGATGGAGAAGGTGAAACAAGAGACCAAGTACCATTTTTAAGGAGGGCATCAAACTCCTCATTCATTGCCTTGCGCCATTCAACATGCTTGGAGGCTTGAGTGTAGCAAGTTGGCTCAATTTCGTGTTCCTGAGTTACTGCCATGAGTGCTTGAGGAGGTGGATATTTAATTCGGCCATCTGTAAATTTTGTAGGTTTGAAAATCTGATTCTGTGATCGGGTAGTCATGCCATGCACTCTTGGTTGGGGAAGTGGTTGGGAAGCAAGAGAAGAATCAAAAGGAACTAGAGCAGTAGTAGGTGAAGTGTCTGTGGTTGTGGAGGGTAAGGATGAGTGAATACAAGGGGAATTTGGCTCAAGAGAAGAGCTGCTGGTGGCATTAACTCGGGTGTTTGATGGTTGAATAATAGGGACAGAGATACTGGGGTGAATGAGTGAGGGATTGGAAGATTGGTTTGGAATGGATGTAGAGAAGGGAAAGTTTTGCTCATTAAAGATGATATGCCGAGCAATGTAGACTCTACCAGATGGGATATGGAGACACTTGTATCCAAGATGATTTTTGCTATACCCAATGAAAACACACGAATGAGACCGGAAGGCAAGTTTGGTTGAATTATACGGGCGAAGAAAAGGCCAACACTCACAGCCAAAGATTTTTAGGAACTTGTAATCAGGTGAGATTTGGAATAAAGATTCAAAAGGAGATTTGTGCTTGGTAACTTTGGAAGGGAGTCGATTGATGAGATAGACTGCAGTCTCAAAAGCCGAGTCCCAAAAGGTGAAAGGTACAGAGGCAGTAGCAAGAAGGGAGAGACCAGTTTCGACAATATGGCGATGTTTTCTTTCAACAGACCCCATTTGATGATGTGTATGTGGACAACTGAGACGATAGGACACTCCCATGTTAGTTAGAGAGGTTTGAAGAGGACGAAATTCACCTCCATTGTCACTTTGAACGGAGATAATTTTGGTGCCAAAATATGTTTCAACAAGTTGCTTAAAGCGGAGAAAAATAGCACAAACATCAAATTTTAATTTGAGAGGATAGAACCAAGTGTATTTACTAAAATCATCCACAATACTTAGATAGAAACGATTATTGTTTACAAAGGTGATAGGAGCAGGGCCCCATACATCAATGAAAAGCAATTGCAAAGGATGACTAGAAATAGAAGGACTATAACTAAAGTGAAGACGATGATTCTTGCCCTGCTGACAGGATGAACAAACAGAAGATAACTTGGAGGAAGTCACGGGCAGTTTATTGGACTTGATGATTTGAGTGATAACTGGAGAAGCTGGATGACCCATCCGGAGATGACATTGGTCCAAAGGGACTTTTTCACCAAAATAGGCAGCAAAGTTCTTGGACGAAGGAGCATGAGATGAAGGCCATGGATAAAGGCCGGATCTACTCGGGCCTTGGAGGAGCAGCTGGCGGGTGTGAAGGTCCTTAACATAGAAAAAATTAGGATGAAATTCAATAAAAACGTGATTGTCACGAGCAAACTGGTTTACAGATATGAGATTCTTTTGGATTTGAGGAACATGGAAGAGTGAATATAAATGAAAATTATGTGAGGGTGTAGGCAATAGACCACGACCAGAATGTAAGATTTTCAAACCTTGGCCGTTGCCGACTTGAATCGTGTCAGGTCCAGTGTATTCAGCAGCATTCAAGTTGAGATTCGACAGTTCATTGGTGAGGTGAACATTGGAGCCAGTGTCCGGATACCAGGAGGAGTCAGGAGCAGGAGTTGCTGAGGCCATGTTGACATGCATCGAGGAGGAGTCATGCTGGTTGCTTGGTTCATACCTGAACCAGCATGTGGCTGCGGTGTGGCCTTGTTTGTGGCATACTTGACAAGTTGGTCGCTGAGAGGGGGAGCTCCCGGAGGAAGAGAATTGCTGAGGTGGTCCTCTGCCACGGCCACGGCCTCTACCGCGAGAATAATTGTTGGTGCACGGGCCAGGGTTGGAACCACGGTTGTTTCGGGAATATGACTGGTTCTGGCGTTGAGCAGTGTTGGCAGTGGAGATGTTCAAATCAATGGCTGATTTGTGTTGCTCCAAGCGCATCTCATAAGAGAGCATAAACCCATAGAGTTCATTGAGGGAGATGGAATCTTGTCGTGTGGTCACAGAGGTGACAAGAGAATCAAATTCTGGACCAAGACCAGCAAGTATAGCGGAGACAAGTTCCAAAGCTTCAATGGGCTTGCCAACTGCAGCCAAGAGATGTGAGAATCCCTGCGCTTTTTGATAATAAGCGGAGATTGTAAGAGCACCTTTCTTTAAGGTAGCCAATTGTTGCTTGAGTTGCATTATCCGGGACTGAGATTGAGCAGAGAAAAGAGATTCTAAAGTTAGCCATACCTCCCGAGAAGTGGTTAGACCAATGACATGGGGTAGAGCTTCAACGGAGAGAGTGGAGATGATGGCGCTAAAGATCATTTTGTCTTGATGATACCAGAGTTGAGAGGCTGGATTTGCAACAAGGAGGCCGGATGTTGAGTCTGGAACAAGAGGAGGAGGTCGTGGATGTGTTCCATCGACATAACCGAAGAGATTTTGGCCCTCTAGGAATGGGACCATCAGAAAGTGCCATAGGATGTAGTTGTCTTGGTTGAGTTTTTCTGAGATATGGTGATGAACATTCTGAAGAGGAATTGGGGTTGCGGAAGGGGTATGGGACGAAAGAGGGGGTGAGGTTTGGGTGGAGGATTCGGTTTCAGATGAAATTGCCATGGACGTTAGTCTTGAGATGGCTCTGATACCATGTAGAATTTGGAGATTTATTGGATAATTCTGCCTACTTCAACCGTAGGTCATAGACTATATTTATAAGAAGAGAGTTAGTCCTTGGATAGGACTGTACAAACGTATTCTGAAACCATAGAGAAGTCCTTTAATAGGACTGTACAATCTTTAGATAAGAGACCTAAACTATATAACTTATAGTAGTAGAGACACAAGAGAACTATACAACTTGTAGTAGTAGAAACATAATAGAACTACTTATTGTTAGATTTATCTTTATCCGGAGATAAAGATATATCTGGTCTAATATTTACCTCCAGATTTTTTGAAAAAACAAGCCCTTAGAGTTTTCCTAGCTTTGTCCCTCACCATCAGGCCTACTATCACGTCCTTTGAATTTCTTTAACCTTTGGAATGCTTTGAAGATAATTTGATATGTTTATTTGTTTCAAATTATGTGGGATGGCCTGAAATATGTATTTGGTTGGCAGTTACTGCTTTGAAAATTATGAATTACGTTGGGGATGCAAACTTTAATAGTTTTCCTGTCAAATTTTGTTATGAATTGTATGTTATGAATACAACACTTATAACTATTCGTGCGTTTGATGCTTGTACATTCTTTTGCATTCTAACTTTGGTGCTAACATGATTCAAAGACTCAGAATTACTTGTGGTATAGATAAATGACTTTTTGGATAGCTATTTCCTCTACAGTTATGATTACATGTCTGTCATTACGTACTCACTGGTACTGCAAATTTTAAAGAGTCAATGCTCATCAGCAATCTTGCTTGACTTGCTCTGTTAAATACATGACGATGCTCATATTCTGTATAGATTGCTTGACTTGCTCTGTTAAATTCATGATGATGCTCATATTCAATATAGATTGCTTGACTTGCTATGTTAAATATATGATGATGCTCATATTCTATATTTTAGTTTCAAATATACTAATAAGATACAGATTTTTTACTCGGAAGTGGCTGAAGACCAATTCAAAGTTCAAGTTTAAATTAGTTCTGGTTCTAGGCTTAGAAGAGATTCTTGAAAATCTACCAGTTGACCAACAAGAGCAAGGAACACAGCTCCCAGCTTGTTCTGGGGGTGTTTTGACGTGCTCTCTCTCTCTCTCTCTCTCTCTCTCTCTCTCTCTCTCTCTCTCCCTCTCTCCCTCCCTCCCTCCCTCCCTCCCTCTATATATATATATATATATATATATATATATATATTTTTTTTTTTTGGGGGGGGGGGGGGTTCTTGTTCATATATATGTACTTTTTTTAAAAAAAAAAAAAAAAATTAATTCTCTGCATAATGGAAGTTCATTAGGTATGATGATGATCCTAGCTATAGATGGTAGGTTACCACTTAATGGTTGGTCAAAGGAGATGGGCATAACCTCCTTGTTCCACGCAATTAAGTTTCCAGTGTAACCAGCTCTTGCTATCTTGCCTTTGATACCTAAGATTTCTTTCATTGGTTTAAGTAATAAAGTTTAATATGTTATGAAGCAGGGCTCGTCCCCCTAACTTGTACTTTCCATTTGTTTAGGACCCCTAACAAAATTCGTTTCCTGTGAAGCTTCTAAATTTAGAATTAGTGATGAACTAACTATAAATAATGAGTAATTCTATTCATTACCCCATCCCCAAAGCCTATTTGACGTGGTCCCCCAACCAAAAAACCAATCTCCATGCACCAAATGCTATGGGGGACCAAGCCATTTTTTTTGTTTGTTTTGGGGGTGGGGGTGGAGGGGGTGATGTATTGCATTATTTGTAAATAAATTAAGCTTTGAATGTATTTCAGCTGATTTCTTAAGTGCAAAATTGTGAATGACTTCATACACAAGTAGGATTGATTTTTCTTGAAAATGGGGGAAAATCTGAATTCGTTGTAATTTCTAGGAATCTGGTTGTCGAAGTCATAAGCAAATGCCTGGTGATGTAAACAAAGGCTGCCATCTGCTTTAGGAAGTGTCAATTTTTATTCAATCTGCACTGCCCATATGCATGTTCAGAATTAGCACTCTTTGGGCCCCAGATTAAAGTGCTGGGGATCTTTTGTTTGGAAGAACTTCTTTCTCAGTCATTCTTCATTTATATGTTCACATCTCTGTTTCAAGCTCAGAGATGCATCTATTTTCCATAAGTAACACTTTGTAAGGCCCCATGCATCTCATTATTTCTACTGCATCAATATGGCTTTTGGTAAAGCAGTACGGCAAGATTTATTGGGATATTTGAGAAATAATTGATTCTCTATCAGATTTTTTAATTTTTATTTTATTTTTAATTTCTTTTAATTTTGCTTTCTTTCAATCTTCAACTTTAACTTTTATTTGATGCATCTTTCTATAGATCTAGCTAATAAACTTGAATTTGCTATCGTATCAAAGTGTTGTTTCACCTATCTGTCTACTTGCAAATGAAAAGTTAGAACTGTTATAACTAAACTATTGTCTGTCTCTTTCTCCATTCAGTCCCCTGGCCTCTTCCCCCTTCCAACATGAACATGCAGTTTGATTGTGCTGTTGTAGTACAGCTTCTTTATCCTGACAAAGATTATTCTAATTTGCTTTCATGAATTTGCTTTCTTTTGAGTACCTCACAGAGTATTCAGCCACTTTCCACTTGCACTTTTGAGAGTGTTTGGTATTGGTATCTTGATAATGGTGTATGTGATATTTCTTCTCAGGTTCATGAGATGGCAATGGTCTCAGCCATTCAGGAGGCTCAGAAGGACAATCTCAGAAGCTTTAATGATTACATGATGAAAGTTTTGCAGGTTGACTTATTTTTACCCTATTCAAATTTTTGGGTTTGTTTCTTTATATTTGGACATGATGCTTTCACACGCTCACATGCGCGCGCGTGCACACACATTTATAGGTATTTCTTGGAGCTGCATTTTAGCTTCAAAATTTTCATTATGTAGTATCCATTTTGGACCATCCATAATAAATCCAACATATTTTATTAGGATTTTTCTTTTTGTACTGGGCTTTTTAACCCTGATTGTGAGTTGATTTCCTTGCTTATTGCGCTTTGAACTTTGAATGCTGTGTATAATTTTATTTGTAATAACAGGACGATTGGCAAAAGGAAAAACGCGATTTTCTTCAGAGTTTAAGCCGAATTTCAACATTACCGAGAACTAATATGATTGAAACCCGCTCCGGGGGTTCTCATCCTGGTCAATCAGTGTCCATTGCATCTAGCTCTCAAGTTCCACCCGGTCCATCTAGCATGGATCTCATACCTCTAGCAAACAAGCCTATCCTCGATAAAAAGGCAACAGTCTATGCTGAAGTTGTGAAGAATCTGAACAATGCAAGGGAGCGTGGCTTACCATTTAAGGTAAGGATGGTTACTGCCTTTTAAATTATTACTACATGTTGAAAGGCATCTAAGCTCGAGTGGCCTGATTGCTTTTTTTTTTTTTAATAATCAGCTAAGTATTGGTACGAATGGTAAAGTTACAATTGAACATGAGATGTTGTCATCTTAATGCTTATTAGGAATCCAGTTTGCAGCATATCTGTACTTCTGATACATCATACTGTTAAGTTATATTGCCTTTTTCTTTCATTGTACTTTCGATCTTAGATTGTTTTACTTGAAGTTGGCTTCTGTTATGTGTTTCTTAGGCTCTTTTACTTTAGGTGACAGGTTCTTTAATTCAAAGTTGGCTTTGTTGTGTATTTTATATTTTCTATATGAATGATGTACTCGCTGTTTATTCTTTTTACTAGTCTGCTACAGCTTTCAAGGGTGCTTATGAAAGTTTGGGCATTGAGGATCTAGTGGAAAATCTGTTAACATGCAGAAGATATGGCACCTCATTCAGGTGTAAGCTCTAACATTGCGCTTAGCTTGTTTGATATATTCTAGTCTGTGAGCTTGTTATTTTATATATAATATTCTCTTTTTAATACAAGTAGTTACTCGGCATTTCATTTTTTACAGATGCTGATGTGTGAGGATTCAACTATGCAACATAATGTTTCAAAGAAGATGTCACTAATCATTGGTGCAAGGCGCCACCTGGAATGGGGGCATGAGAAATATATCATGGATACAATACAAAGTCATCCTGCACAGGTTATAATTTTGTCTAGTATTGTATTATTTTAATGCTGATGTTAACATTTCCAAACTGAATTTTGTTAATGAATGCTTATGTGTTTTGTTATAGATCTTTTAGTTTATTTGATTATTGCTTCTCCTTCGTTGGTTGAACGCTTGATCTATTGTTGCGTGTTCATATGAACTTTACTTTTGGTAATGATTAAAAAGCTTCCCCCGCCAAAAAATATTTATTCTATAAGCATCTTGCTCATTCGATATGTATGAAAACATGAAGTACAGATCTCTTGGAAATGGTTGTTTCAAAGCTTATATTTGCATTGGTTATTTCTACACTCATGTTTTGTGAACATCTTTTGATCTCATATAGGCTGCTCTTGGTGGGGCTGTTGGAAATTTGCAAAGAGTCCGCGCCTTTCTTCGGGTTTGTTAGCATTTTGCCATTGAATTTTCTGGAATCACATATAAGACACGTTATATCATCCTGACAAAAATTAATTATGTTTTAATTTTATTTATTTTTGTGCAGATTCGTTTAAGGGATTATGGAGTTCTGGATTTTGATGCAGGTGATGCTCGTAGACAACCTCCTGTTGATACCACCTGGCAGCAGGTCTTGAATACTTATATTTTTATTTTGTAATCTAGCTTGCATTTCGTTAATCAATCTACTTGTTTTAATTTATGATATGAAAGAAAGTTTTCTTCTGCCCCTATATTTTTTTTTCATGGGTTCTCAAATTTTTTCAGATTTCAAGTTATGTATAAAGCTGATTAGTTTGAAATACGCGATGCAATTCACAAGTTCCAATCAATGACTGATGTCAAATTTTGAAGTAATCCATTGCATGACTGCTAAATTTGGTCATGTTTAAGCTATTAAGCATGTTAATTTATTATTTGAAGAACTTATAAGTAAGGTGTCCTGGTACTGGTAGTTTGTGCATGTGATATTTATGATCTACAGGGTTCGCATCGCACTTCTCAAATAGATTTTGTGGCTGCGGTCTCCCGTAGTTTCTCCTTTAAAGCCTCGTGAAGTTGTTTGAAACTTCAACCTCTAGTCCTTAAGGCTATCTTGCTTTAAAGGAGGGTAACTGAATCAGATTCAGAGGCGTCTCAATTGTTGAATTGTTTCTGCACTTTTTTTTTTCTTCTCTCTTTGTCAAAATAGGCTGTTTGGGAACTGTGGTCCACACTCTACTGGCCATTATTTTTAGATATAATTTAAAGGAGATATTGACTTGTTTTTAGTGTATCTTGGGTCTGTCACTTTTGAAATAGTAAGCAAGAGCAGTACCATATGAAAGCACAAATAGACGTGGAATAGAAGCTACCAGTTCCCTTTTGTTTTCTGAGAATTTTTTTTTTCCCTCTGATAGATTTGATTGCTTTACATGTTAAACTTATATTGTTTTAGTTTTTACTATAGACTATTTTTTCCCTACTTTCAAATAACTTTGTTTTTTACTAAATCCTATTCTTTATGCGTGACAGATATATTTTTGCTTGAGGACTGGATATTATGATGAAGCAAGAAATGTGGCTCTGTCATCCCGCGCATCACACCAATTTGCTCCCCTGGTATGTATTGTTCACTGGTTATTGATAAGACTTTATTTTAGGGTAAAATGAACCTATACATATGTCCCTGAATGCAATATTAACATCCCTTTGGTTTTCAATTTTTCCAATCAAACCTCCTATAGTTTCCAATTGCTTTGATCAACTACTTCAATTCTCTTTTTGTTAAAATCATTGATGGTAATTATTTAGCTGTGATGCTGGTGACCCTAACCCTCACTCAACCCTCCCTCTGATATTCCATTAGTCATATGAGAATAACTTTTGTTCATGATTAAAACAAGAAGATGATAGAATTAGTTGATTAGGACAACAGGATACCACTAGGATTGTGAGTAGAAAAATTGGAAACTTAAAGGAGTGCCAATAGAATCGCATCAAAAGTCAGTGATTGTTGGGGTATTACCCTATATTTTGTTTGACCTTAGTCATTCTTCCTTTTTGACAGCTTGCAGAGTGGATCAATACTGGAGGGATGGTGCCAGTTGAGACTGCAGTTGCTGCATCAGAAGAGTGTGAGAAAATGTTAAGAATGGGTGATCGGGTTGGACGAGCTGCGTATGACAAGAAAAAGTTGTTGTATGCTATCATATCCGGTTCTCGCAGGCAAATTGACCGCCTGCTTAGAGATCTACCAAATCTGTTCAATACTATAGAGGATTTCTTATGGTTCAAACTGTCTGCAGTACGAGACTACTCAAGTGGAGTCTCATCTGTTATTCAGAATGAGGGATTGGTACCATACAGTTTGGATGATTTGCAGGTCTACCTGAACAAATTTGATCCATCATATTATACCAAAAATGGAAAGGACCCTCTGGTATACCCTTATGTTTTGCTTTTAAGCATCCAGTTGCTACCGGCTGTCTTATACTGGTCAAAGGAAACAGGAGATGAAGGATATAACGTTGATGCTGCCCACATGTCAATTGTGTTAGCAGACCATGCTGTCCTTTCTGAAGGTGCTGGTGCCGGGCAAAAACTGGGAGTGATGGATGCTTATGCTGAGGCATCAGCATAATTAGGCAGTATGGATCTGTGTATTTACGCCACGGTGATCTATCAATGGCATTAGAATATTATGCCCAAGCTGCTGCTGCAGTAGGTGGTGGACAGTTGTCATGGACAGGAAGAGGTAATGTGGATCAGCAAAGGCAGAGAAGCTTGATGTTGAAGCAACTCCTTACTGAGCTGTTGTTACGGGATGGTGGGGTCTATCTTTTACTTGGTTCAAGAGGTACTGGAGAAGAAGGTCAACTAGGAAGGTTTTTGATTGATGCGAAAGCAAGACATCAGTTTCTGCTTGAAGCTGCTCGCCAGTGTCACGAAGCTGGGCTTTAGGACAAAGTAATCTTAATTTCTTTACTTATTCAATTTCTTTATTTCTGGAGTTTATTATGAATAAATTGTGAATTGTTTATACCCTCATTTACCTTAGTATTAGTGATTTTCACATAGCCTTATAGGATCTTTATGTTTGTTCCTTATTCTACTTCTTAATCTTAGTGGTGGGCCATATTATGTTTAATCTGCAAAAGGTGCTAGTACCTTTTGGGAGTGGGAATGACTTCATGGTTCAACTATTCTTCAGACTCGTAGGTGAACAACGTTTCCTTGTTAAAATGAACTTGGAATGACTCCATGATGTAATTATTTGTTGACATTTCATATTGGTTAAAAATCTTGAATGGTATTCTTATATATACATCTTTTACACACATCTTTATGTCTCGAACATCTTTACTTTCTTCTGTTTTCCCCTTAATTTAACTTATTTATGGTTTTATTCATGCTTCTGCCATCTTCAACAGTTAATGTTTCTTTCTTTTATTGGCGTTGCTTCAACTAATTTCTTTTCCTCTTTCAGTGTTAAATAACTTTATGTTTTGGTCTTGCTTTGTCCCTTACGTTTTGATGAAAATTCAGTCTATAGAAATTCAGAAGAGAGTTGGGGCATTTTCAATGGCACTGGATACCATCAATATGTGCCTCTCTGAAGCAATATGTGCCCTCTCACATGGTAGATTAGATGGTGAGAGCCGGACTGCTGGCCTCATTCACTCTGGCAATGAGATACTGGAGACATACAGATATTATCCTGAAGTCAGGTTATTTCAATACTCAGCATTTCAATATGTTCTTCTTGGTGTTTATGGCTAGTCCTGGCCAATGTTGTTCTTGTATTTTGTCACCTAAGGTCAATGGTAGATTGAGGCAAAATGTTTTCAGCTAGGACGAACCTTCTGAGATGTTAGGGGCTTTAAAATCAAGAGCTCATATTCTGTAATGGATTTGAAGTTCAATACTTTTAAAATTATGAGCAATTTTGAATTGATGTAGTATAGAGTCATTAACTACATCCAGGTTCAATTTATTAAGCAAATGAGTGACAGTACTCAAGTTGACCCCAGCTTAATTAGCACTAACGCTCATTTGAGTCTAAAATGGCAAAAATTGAGTTTTGTCTGTTATACTTTCATAATTAGCAATTTGTTCACCATTACAGTGAATTTTAAAAATAAATGCCGAATCCTCTTTGAAATATCTGGATTTTTCAAAAATTGTTAATGGAGTTTTTGATTTAATTTTTATTAATTTTTGTTTAAAATTTATTCCTGAAGCTATTGGTGAGTTATGTTGCTGCTGCCTTCGTCAGACTTTTATGTTATTTTTTTTTTTGGTTTCTGCAACAATTATTTAGATATTTAATTTTCTTGGCTTCGATCTAGTATTTTTGAATTACTGGGACCTTCACACTTGATCCAAAAGTCAATTTTGATTAGTAAATTTAGAAAAATATGACTGAATCTTTAATAGTTTTGAACTGTTAACTGCCATTGTCTATGATTTCTATTAATTATGTATGTCATGGTTTACATTTATGTACACCGTATTTTATTTAATGTTTTCCCCAATTAAAGATCTCTTGAATTTGCTGTGCAGTCCTCAAGAGAGAGAGCATGTTTTGGAGCAACAAACTATGTTAAGACAACTTGAGGCAATATTGTCAATCCACAAGTTAGCAATAATGGGCCATCATCTAGATGCTCTAAGGGAAGTTGCCAAACTTCCATTTCTCCCATTAGATCCACGAGCGCCAGATATTACTGTTGATGTGTTCCAGAATTTATCTCTTCATGTACAAGCTTGTGTTCCAGACCTTCTGAAGGTTGCTCTCACTTGCTTGGACAATGTGACAGATTCTGATGGATCACTTCGTGCTTTGAGGGCTAAGGTATGTTGAAATAAATGAATAAAGTTCTCCTGCTATCTTTCTGTTATTCTTTCATCGGTGTTCCCTGAAACTATTGTTTTGCTTATAGCCTCTTGATAGCTTAAAACTTGTACTTTGAAGGGCACTTATTTTGTTTTGTTTTATATTGCCAAAATGGAATTCAAGGATGCTCATAAAAGTGAGTCGTGTTAATTTGCTGATGTGTCATGGAACTCCATTATTCTTTCAAGTGGAGTTAAAGGTGGTTAGCTTGTGTATCTAACTTGTAAAGTTTACTGATTGGATTTGTTGAAATGAGCTTGCTTCATTCAAGTTCAAAAAGAGTTTATGTTCTCATTCAATGTTTGAGAGCTGTGTTCTCTTGAATTTAGCTTCTTTAGGGTTAAACAGGTCATGCCTAGAATGGTGGAAGACACATTGGCTAGTTGGACATAGCATTTTGGGAAGCATAGCCAGTAGTAAAATTTAGAATGTTGTGCTTTATGTCGTATATTTGTGTCTGGAGGGTTTGTTTACCCAATTTGTTAGAGTTTGTGGAGCTTATGGACTTTAGGAATTAATTTTTATTTTCTTTCTTATAGGGTGCTTTCTCTTGCATGCGTCATATGTACCAGGGTTGCGCTCCTTGTGCTTTTTTAATTGAGATTTACTTACCTAAAAAAAGTCTTGTATCTGATAATATTTGAAATTGCAAACTTCATTTTACTTGAGAGAGAATTAGAGAGAGAGGCCTACTAGGCTACTAGGAGAATGTAGCAATGGTTTTGGATTCTGAAGTAATTATTGACGTATACTGGAGTATCATCTGGATTTTGGTATGTGCTGTTCTTGTTTAATGATGGGTGAATATTTTTGTCTCTGCAGATTGCAAGCTTTCTTGCTAATAATTTGAATAGGAATTGGCCCCGTGATTTGTATGAAAAGGTTGCTCGGAGCTTGTGAATTAGCTTACAAAGCATGGCAGATTGAAATGTCCCAATCCGGCATAGCAACTCTAACAGGATATTGGGTTGAGGTATCAAATATTTAGCTTTTTCTGTAAAAAAATCCATCAAGATAGGCAATCTTACTATACTAACCAAGGCGTCGTGAGATACTAGTAGAGAAAGATATATGCGTTGGTTATGAATTTCGTAACACTTCCTTTTTGCTAACTAGAACCTGTGTACAATCTGCTCATTTCCATTTTCTTTATTTGGTCATACTTGTATAAGAGAGAACGAGAAAGCTGAAAATAGTGCATTGCTATCCTTCATGTCTTTAATAGGTCGGAGTGACTTCCATTTGTTTCATGAGTGACCCTGGTTATTTTTATGATTTGATATTCCCTGGAGTGAGTTAAGGGGACATAAATACCATGGTTTGCACCCCTTATAATCCAGTTTGAAAGAAGCCGTGGTATTTATAAATGAAAAACATCTAAATATTTTGCGAATCATAACTTTTGTTAGATTTGATGCTGAACCTTGATTATGTTAATGACCCTGCTAGTTTGTTACACCAAAATATTGGTCTTTCATATATACAAGAAGAATTCCCACTTGTTATTCTTATATGAAATTGCTTATTTAATCTGGAAGATTTAGTGTGTAGGCTAAAGCAATAGTAACACAAGCCTTTCCATTATCAGGATTCTCTCCGTTACATTTGAAGCTTTTGAATTTGGGATGGGTGGGTGTCGAGAAGCGGACACTTTAATATCTGCAACTCATTAGCCTATACTTGTGCTCTATATATATTGCCTACCATTAGTGTGTGTGAGTTTTCCGGGGTGTTGCGAGTGTGATTCTACTTGGTCTGGAGTTCGGAATCTATTTGGCGATGAAGTAATCAGTACTTTCTTAGTCTTTGCTCAATGATTGTAACGACTGTCTATAGGTAAATTGTAGAAATTAAAGGTTTGATGAAATGTGCATTGGTAGAAAGGGTGTTGACCAACTGAAGAAATTCTGCCTACAGGTTCGGAATTCAGACATCAATAATGTACCAAGTCAAAAAAGAAAATAAAAAAGAGTAATGTTAGAACCTACTTTTTTATCCAAAAATTATTCCACAATACTAATATGGCAATCTCAACTAATTTTTGGACCAGTCATTATTAAAAAAAAAAAAAAAAAACAAATGGTCTTAGAGAGGGTGGTGATTAGAACCAAGAAGTCTCTCTTACAGTCTTACCTATTGATAGGAGATTTGCCCTGGTGCTATTGCTCCTTGCATGAATCATTTCACTTCAACTCAAGTGATTGAATTTTGTCAGAAGTAAACCTTCTCGAGAGCTTCTATTTGTGCAGTTATTCATCTTTCGTGATGATTATTACCATGATCATTTTGAATCATGATAATAAAAGGTTGACCGGTAAAAGCTCCGAAAAGAAAGGTAACTTTTTGAGATTTTGAGAGGTTCAATCTTCTCCATTGTTTAAATTACAGAAGATATCTTGTTATTAAAACTGTAGCAGGTAAGCGGGATCCTAAAACGAGAGGTATTTATCGACAACAGAACCACCCCCTTCCCAAAATTTCCTCATATTCCAAAAACAAAGACGAGAAGGCAAAAAAAAAATCCTAGAAAATCTTTGTCCAATCACAACTTGACGTAGCGGAAGACTAAGGTAACTAATCAAAGAACATCGTCTTCGATTCTGCAAGGAGAAGCGTCTTCGTCTTCTACCCCGAAAGATAAAACAAGCCCGTAAGCTAAAATAAAGATAAAACTCCGCAGAGTATTTGAGAGATAATTCTCTGATTTTATAACAATTCAATTTATTCTTTTACATAATAAGCAAGTCTATTTATAGGAGAGAAATACTTGTGGAAAAAGTAAACCTATCCCTAGTAGTAAAAGTAAACCTTTCCTAATAGCAATAGTAAACCTTATTCTAGTAGTAAAAGTAAAACTTATTCTAAAAGGAAAAGAAATAAAACAAATCCAATCCTAGTAAGGAAAGAAATAAAGCTACTAGCAAATCTAGTCCTAGTAAAAAAAAAACATAAAGTCTTGGCTTGACGATCAAGTCTTTCCTTTTGTACTTCCATTGTCTGCGAATAGGTAAGCTTCTAATCAAATGGTGCTGCTTCAGTATTATTTTGGACATCTTTTCTATTTTCATTTTCATCGAAAATATTAATAAATTCCGTCCTGCATTAGACACCCCCACTTGAAAAAAACTCGTCCTCGAGTTTTCTTTGCGATAAGTCACACGAGGCTCTTCCAAAGAAAGATACTTGAAGAAATCTACATAGATAGCGTGCAGCTCTTCTGGAGAAAGATACTTGAAAAAATCTATGTAGATAGTGCCAAGACACGACGTTTCCTTTTTGTCTCCTTCTATAATAATTTCTCCAAATATTTTTTTTTCTTGATGTCACCTTCAACTTGATTGTCTTCTTCAAAAGAATCACCATTGTCATTTATTTCTGCCGTGATCGTGATGGGCTGCGCTTGTGGTGGATATTCTTCCAGTGGTATAGTAGTTGGAACCAATGGTTGTGGTTGCATATGTTGTTTCTCTAACGACAGCTCCACTTTTTTACTGTAACTAACATTCTCTTCATATACGGTTTTCTTATTCGGGAATTCATAAATATGGTTAGAAATAGGTTGAACGCAACTTACATCATTGTCACCAAAATCTTCATAGACCGGTGCTCGGTTTATGGGTGCAAGTCGTTGGAGACAAGTAGGCCTCACTCGGATCCCATAGTCAACATGGGTATCATTGTACATGTGATTACGATTAGGACTTATGTGCATGCGCTCTATCATCTCCCACATCTGGCGCATCTCTTGTTGCATCTCTTGTCGCATCGTCTGCTGGAACTTTTGGAAATCGGCTCTCCAAAGAGCCTCCCTGTCACGAACAACGTCTTTATAGAAGTTGTTACTGTAGTATAAGTTGGCCATCGAATCCGGATAATGCCGGCTCGGATACCCCATGAGTTTGGCTCTCAAAAGAGCCCCTCCCCTACAAACAGCGTTGTTGGAGAAGTTCGTCACCGTTGTGCTGATTGGCCATGATCAGGATAAAAGCCTGCTCTGATACCAACTAACGTAGCAGAAGACTAAGGTAACTAATCAAAGAACAGCGTCTTTGATTCTGCAAGGAGAAGCGTCTTCGTCTTCTACCCCAAAAGATAAAACAAGCCCGTAGGCTAAAATAAAGATAAAACTCCGCAAAGTATTTGAGAGATAATTCTCTAATTTTATAACAATTCAATTGATTCTTTTACATAATAAGCAAACATATTTATAGAAGAGAAATACTTGTAGAAAAAGTAAACCTATCCCTAGTAGTAAAGGTAAACCTTTCCTAATAGCAATAGTAAACTTTATTCTAGTAGTAAAAGTAAAACTTATTCTAAAAGGAAAAGAAATACATAAAGCAAATCTAGTCCTAATGAGTAAAGGAAATAAAGTCTTAATTCTAATAAGGAAATAAAATAAAATAAACTCTTGGTTTGAATATCAAGTCTTTCCTTTTGTACTTCCATTGTCTGCAAACAGGTAAACTTCTAATCAAACGGCTTTGCTTCAATATTATTTTTGGCATCTCTTCTATTTTTCGTTTGCACTGAAAATATTATTAAATTCCGTCCTACATCAGACACTCCCACTTGAAAAAAACTCGTCCTCGAGTTTTCTTTGCGATAAATCACACGAGGCTCTTCCAAAGAAAGATACTTGAAGAAATCTACATAGATAGCGTGCGGCTCTTCCGGAGAAAGATACTTGGAAAGATCTATGTAGATAGTGCCAAGACACGACGTTTCCTTTTTGTCTCCTTCTATAATAATTTCTCCTAATATTTTTTTCCTGATGTTACTTTCAACTTTATTGTCTTCAAAGGAATCACCATTATTATTTATTTCTGTGGTGATCTTGATGAGTTGCGCTTGTGGTGGATATTCTTCCACTGGTACAGTAGCTGGAACCAATGGTTGTGGTTGCACATATTGTTTCTCTGACGACAACTCCACTTTTTCACCGTAACTAACATTATCTTCATATATGGGTTTCCTATTTGGAAATTCATAAATATGGTTAGAAACAGGTTGAACATCATCGTCACTAAGATCTTCATAGACCGGTGGTCGGTTTATAGGTGCAAGTCGTTGGTGACGAGTAGGCCTCACTCGGATCCCATAGTCAACATGGGTATCATTGTACATGTGATTACGATTAGGACTTATTTGCATGCGCTCTATCATCTCCCACATCTGGCGCATCTCTTGTTGCATCTCTTGTCGCATCGTCTGTTGGAACTTTTGGAAATCGGCTCTCCAAAGAGCCTCCCTATCACGAACAACGTCTTTATAGAAGTTGTTACTGTAGTTAGCCATCGAATCCGGATAATGCCGGCTCGGATACCCCATGAGTTTGGCTCTCAAAAGAGCCCCTCCCCTACAAACAGCGTTGTTAGAGAAGTTCGTTACCGTTGCGCTGATTGGCCATGATCAAGATAAAAGCCTGCTCTGATACCAACTGACGTAGTGGAAGACTAAGGTAACTAATCAAAGAACAGCGTCTTCGATTCTGCAAGGAGAAGCGTCTTCGTCTTCTACCCCAAAAGATAAAACAAGCCCGCAGGCTAAAATAAAGATAAAACTCCGCAGAGTATTTGAGAGATAATTCTCTGATTTTATAACAATTCAATTTATTCTTTTACATAATAAGCAAGCCTATTTATAGGAGAGAAATACTTGTAGAAAAAGTAAACCTATCCCTAGTAGTAAAAGTAAACATTTCCTAATAGCAATAGTAAACCTTATTCTAGTAGTAAAAGTAAAACTTATTCTAAAAGGAAAAGAAATAAAACAAATCCAATCCTAGTAAGGAAAGAAATAAAGCTACTAGCAAATCTAGTCCTAGTAAAAAAAAACATAAAGTCTTGGCTTGACGATCAAGTCTTTCCTTTTGTACTTCTATTGTCTGCGAATAGGTAAGTTTCTAATCAAATGATGCTGCTTCAGTATTATTTTGGACATCTTTTCTATTTTCATTTTCATCGAAAATATTAATAAATTCCGTCCTACATCACAACTTCTTATTATTTTTAGAATATCAGATGCTTCTTATCCTTGAACGTTCCAGTTGTGGCTTAGATTGCAGAAATGGAAAAAAGTAGTCTCAATAGATATACTCTTTAGTCCCACAATATGATCTTATCATCTCACGCTTGAGTTGACAAAAACGACAAAGGCTTTTGCCTTCTACATTTGTTTCGGCTACGTGTTGCCATGAACTAGCTAGTTTCCACTTTCAGGTATGAGATGAACTGTTGCCATGATCTGTTATCCATATCTGATATCTCTCAGCTACTTCAGTTGCCAGTTCATCATCTTCCTCATCCACTGTAAAGATAAGATCGAGTTTTCACATGTAGATAAAATTGATTGTAATTTGTAGAGATAAATTTTGTTATTGCAAAGGGTTCCAATCGAGCTTCTTGGCTTAAATGCAATCTTTAACTTGTTCAAATCAATTGTGACCGAGACTATTGATTAAGCGTCTCGGGAGCCAGTCTTGATCTTCAATCTTTTTCAATGGAACAAGTTCGTTCGAATGGATAGAGGCCAAGCTTTCCGACTGAGCCTCTCGAGATTCCTTCAGGAAATAGTACTAAGCATCATCGTTCGGTTGAGCTCCGAACAAGCTTTCCAACTGAGTCACTCTAAAGTACTTCTTAAGTAACTCGTTCTAAGATAGCTCATTTTGCCCATTTTTAACCTACCAAACCGAGCGAGTTCCTTGATTCTTCAACGTTATCCAAACTTTTGAAATTTGGACCAAGTACAAAACTTTTTAACATATTAAAATTAAACTTGCTCTACATTATCAAATTAATCAAGATAAAACCTAATAGATTCTTCTGATCTTAAAATCAAAAAGTTGAAGACCAAGACAAAATACAAAGTTAAAGAGTCGTTGGTAAAAGCAATGGAAGGTTGTCGAAGCTATTTGATGGGTGGTGGCACAATCTACATCTATGTATGGAAGAGAAAATTATGACCTATAGCTAGTGTTGTGTACAGAAATATTGCATCATCCACAGTTGCCTGTGTTTGGATGTGCTGGATTTGAGAATTAACGGAGTTGTCATTAATGATAGCATAAGGTTAATTGATTTAACAATGAGAGGTGACAAAAGAATTCATGTAAGATCATTTTTTTCTGACCATTTATCTTAAATCCAAGTAAGAATTAAAGTTTATTTAAGCTTCGAAAAGAAGCGGCTCTCAAGAATTTGATAAAATATTTCATTTATCATCTCGTTTGATTAAGAGAAAAGAAAATTATCATTTGAATTTGAATTTTATATATATATATATATATATATATATATATATATAAGAGAATGCGAAAATCATGTATTGAAGTATATTAAAATTTATTATAATGAACCTCTTTAAAGAGAGGTTAAGGAGTGGTGAACAATAAAATTTAGATTAAACAAAGAAAAAAATAGCCCTTAAAAGACTAAAAAAATAATAAAAACTTAATATAAAGAATATAAAATATTTGAACATTAACATTTATATATTCTAAAATATTTGTTACTTATTTATTTAGTCTTCGTTTGACAATTTAACTCGCATATTTTGAGAGATTATGGTTTTAAGAAAATGAGAAAATTAATGTTATTTGTATTTCACTCGGTTGTCGAAAAATTTGTCTTGTCAGCCGCCGCTTATCCTCTCGTGTGATGTCAACTGACTCAACTCGAACATTTGTGCATCTTAGTTAGTGTCTGAAAGCCTTAAAGGGCCACTTGTTTGGTTGGCACTTAACAGAGATGTGATGGTTTTGATGGCCCCTCTCAAATTGAGATGGAGATGATTGGCTACAGATCTCTTCAATATCAGTTCAATTTAATTAATCATGCAGTTGGCCTTGACTAAGGGGTGGAGAGGTGTCAGGTGGGCTGTAAATTGATTCATGCTTGATCACGTTGTTGTCGGATAAAAATTTAAAATTAAGCTTTAAATTAGCATTTAATTATGATGAGTTGATGCATGCGCCGGAATATATGCGGAAAGATTAGGATCTTTTTAAAATTTTTTATTTAAATTTGAAAAAATTTAGATAGGTGGTTGAGAGAGACCACTTATAAAATTAACCTGATCGGATAAATAGTTGAGCAGCCCAATTTTTATTTGACCAGGTGGGTCCCATAAGTGGTTTCTCACAATTACCTACTCGAATTCTCTCAAATTCGGACAGATAATTTGAGAGGATATTGATCCGTTGTGAAGTATGTTTCTTAAATGGGTAGGTAGATGTTAGAACAGTTTTAAGTCTGGTGACAAGTAGATCTTTGATTCCCTGTGTTCTTCGTAATCTACACTCTTAGTGAGATGAGATAAATGTTGAGTGGGAGAGTGAGACACTCTTCATAGGATATTTTAATCATGTATCTTATCCCATGTGTTACAAACATAGCCTTCAATGTGTTATAGGATTCTATTAAATTCTAGTGATTGAGTGGATCAAGTTGGGCCAACTGGGCTCTGGTTTGAATATAGGCCCATTTGCTTAGGAGATGATAATTTTCCAACAGTAGGCATGCACGAGACTAGGATTTTCAACAATTTTTTTTGTTCAAATTGTTAAGAATTTGAATAGTGATTGTGAGAGTCAATATGAGATTTGTCTGCCAACCTACTTATTTGGATAGGTAGGTCTTCACTACAAAAAAAAAAATCATTAGCGGCGACTTTTTGTCGCCGCTAAAAGTCTTTTTGTCGCCGCTATTGATCAATAGCGGCGACATGTGGCCGCTAATGCAGTCGCCGCATATACTCCGCCTCTAAAGATCAATAGCGGCGACATATAAAGTCGCCGCTAATGTTCAATCAATAGTGGCGACAAATGTCGCCGCTAATAATATTTTTTGGCGCCGCAAAAAAATTATAGAATGGAGGTCATTGTCGCCGCTAATGATCTATCATTAGCGGCGACACCAAATGTGGCCGCTAATGTGCTATCATTAGCGGCGACATACGGGTCGCCGCTAATGATATGAAAAAAATTAAAAAAACATTATTAGCGGCGACAAATGGGTCGCCGCTAATGATATGAAAAAATTAAAAAAAAAAAAAAAAAAAACTTATTAGCGGCGACATACGGGTCGCCGCTAATGATAATAAAAAAAATTAAAAAAAAAAAAAGAAAAAAAAGAAAAAAAGAAATAAAAGAAAAACCCATCAAAAAAACCCAGGACTGCGAATGACTTCATAATAAGCAAAGAAACATGAAAAATTACCAAACAAAGTCCTAATTTTTACTTGTTACTATTCTTGTAATCAACATTAACATTCAAATTAACACAGAATCCAACAAAAAAAAGCCAAAAAAAAAAAAAATGCATTAAGCATGCAAATACAAAAGAAAGGGCCAAAAAAAAAATGCATTAAGCATGCAAATACAAAAGAAAGACCCAGGATGTGGGTCTCTTGAGAGGACTGCGATTGACTTCATAATAAGCAAAGAAACATGAAAAATTACCAAACAAAGTCCTAATTTTTACTTGTTACTATTCTTATAATCAACATTCACATTCAAATTAACACAGAATCCAACAAAAAAAGCCAAAAAAAAAAAAAATGCATTAAGCATGCAAATACAAAAGAAAGGGCAAAAAAAAAATGCATTAAGCATTCAAAATACAAAAAAAAAGACCCAGAACGTGGGTCTCTCAAGAGACCCAGAACGTGGGTCTCTCAAGAGACCCACGGCTGGATCTCTTGAGAGACCCAGCGCTGGGTCTCTTGAGAGACCCTGCTGTGGGTCTCTTGAGAGACCCAGGATGTGGGTCTCTTGAGAGACCCACGGCAGGGTCTCTCAAAGAGACCCACATCCTGGGTCTCTTGAGAGACCCACGGCTGGGTCTCTTGAGAGACCCAGGGACGTGGGTCTCAAGAGACCCACGGCTGGGTCTCTTGAGATGCACAGTAGTGGTCGTCGGGAGAGAGAGAAGAAGAAGAGAGAAGAAGAACAAGAAAGAAGAAAGAAAGAGAGAAAAGAAAACCATGGAGAGCTATGGAGAGATGAGAGACGGATCAGATAGAAAGAGTAAAGAAAGAAATATTCTGTCTCTAGAGATTAAGAGAGATGAGATACTTATGAGTGTGTGAAAAGGAGAAAAAAACAAAAAATTCAAAACTTTGCATTTTGTTTTGGCTGTGCGCGCGGGACGCGAAAATTTCGTGTCCCGCGCACTGTACTCCAAAATTTAGAACCAATTTTTAAGAAAAATAAATTTAAAAATAATCTAAAAATAAAATAAAAAATATATATTTTAAAAAACAAATTAAAGAAAAAAAAATAAAATGAAAAAAACATTTTTGTTTAAAAAAAAATTTAAATTCAAAAAATTTGAAATTTTTTTGCTGCAGGACCCCAAAATTTAGAGTCGTTTTCTTCCAAAATGGCTCCAATCACTTATAAATTCGAAAATAATCTATATATATATATATATATATTAAAAAATAATTAAACAAATTTTTGTTTAAAAAAAATATAAAATTAAAAAAAAATTAAAACCAGTTTTTATTTATTTATTTATTTATAATTTTTTGTTATTTTCTATTTTTCTTAATTTTAATAATTTTATCAATGGTGTCCTTTTTCATTATGAGAGAAAATTGACATTTTTTTTGATAATTTTAGGAGGAACATTGACATAATTAATAGTTTGTGATCAATCATGGTACTGTACATGTGATCGATCGTGGTACGATTTATGTGGTCGATCGTTGTACGATCTATGTGATCGATCGTGGTACGATTTATGTGGTCGATCGTTGTACGATCTATGTGATCGATCGTGGTACGATTTATGTGGTCGATCGTTGTACGATCTATGTGATGCAACGTGGTACGATCTATGTGATCGATCGTGGTACGATACATGTGATCGATCGTGGTACGATCTATGTGATGGAACGTGGTACGATCTATGTGATCGATTGTGGTACGATACATGTGATCGATCGTGGTACAATCTATATGATGGAACGTGGTATGATATATGTGATCGATAGATTATCCGATCAATCATGATAGATCAATATGATCGATAGATCATCTGATCAATCATAGTAGATCATCTGATCGATCATGATAGATCAATAGGATCGATAGATCATCTGATCAATCATAGTAGATCATCTGATCGATCATGATAGATCAATAGGATCGATAGATCATCCAATCGATCATGATAGATCATCCAATCGATCATAATAGATCAATAGGATCAATACGTCATCCGATCAATCAAGGTAGATCATCCGATCGATCATGATAGATCAATGTGATCAATAGATCATCCGATCAATCATGGTAGATTAATGTGATCAATAAATCATCCGATCAATCATGGTAGATCAATGTGATCAATAAATCATCCGATCAATCATGGTAGATCATCTGATCGATCATGATAGATCAATAGGATTGATAAATAATCCGATCGATCATGATAGATCAATAGGATCGATAGATCATCTGATCAATCATGGTAGATCAATAGGATTGATAAAATCATCTGATCAATCATGGTAGAATATCCGATCGATCATGATAGATTAATAGGATCGATAGATCATCCGATCGATCATGATAGATCAATAGGATCGATAGATCATCCAATCGATCATGATAGATCATCCAATCGATCATAATAGATCAATAGGATCAATACGTCATCCGATCAATCAAGGTAGATCATCCGATCGATCATGATAGATCAATGTGATCAATAGATCATCCGATCAATCATGGTAGATTAATGTGATCAATAAATCATCCGATCAATCATGGTAGATCAATGTGATCAATAAATCATCCGATCAATCATGGTAGATCATCTGATCGATCATGATAGATCAATAGGATTGATAAATCATCTGATCGATCATGATAGATCAATAGGATCGATAGATCATCTGATCAATCATGGTAGATCAATAGGATTGATAAAATCATCTGATCAATCATGGTAGAATATCCGATCGATCATGATAGATTAATAGGATCGATAGATCATCCGATCGATCATGATAGATCTACAGGATTGATAAATCATCCAATCGATCATGATAGATCTATAGGATCGATAGATCATCTGATCAGATTAATGCACAAGGTCAGATGGTCTATCGATCCTATTATTCTATCATGATTGACCAGACTATCACTACAAAAGGATCTTATTATTCTATCATTATTATTATTTTTTTGGGAAAAGTACACATAACCCCCTCAAACTACCACTCAATTGTCAATGTACCCAACAAACTACCAATTGTGTTAATGTCCTCCCTTAAACTACTAAAAAATGTCAATGTAACTCCTAAGACCAATAAAAAGACAAAAATGACCTTAATTTTTTTTGAATAAGACAAAAATGTCCTCATAAATTCAAAAAATTAAAACTAAAAGAATAAAAAATAAAACAAATGAAGAAAAAGAAAAAGAAAAACAAATTTTTATTAAATTAAAAAAGGAAAAAAGAACAATTTTTTTCTAAAGAAAAAAAACGAAAAAATAACAGAAATTTATTTATTTATTTAAAAAATAAAACAAATTAAAAAAAAAAGTTTTTATTAAAATAAAAAGACGAAAAAGAACAATTTTTTTTAAAAGAAAAAAAAACTGAAAATTATTTTTTTAAAAAAAATAAAAAATAAAAAATAGTTTTAAATTTTTTTTTTTTTGAAGAAATTTTTGTTATTTTATATTTTTTTTTAATAATTTTATTTTATTTTAATAATTTTATGAATGACACTTTTGTCATTAGGGGGACATTGACATTTTTTGGTAGTTTAGGGGGGGACATTGACACAATTGGTAGTTTGGAAGGTACATTGACAATGAGGTGGTTGTTTGAAGGGGTTATGTGTACTTTTCCCTTTTTTTTTTTTTTTTTTTTATTTTGTAGGATCAATAGCGGCGACATCTAAATGTCGCCGCTATTGATCTAGCATTAGCGGTGACTTTAGAAGTCGCCGCTAATGAATATGATTTATTATTTTTTTTATTGCGTAGGATCAATAGCGGCGACCCCAATTGTCGCCGCTATTGACCAATTATTAGCGGCGACATTTAGAATTCGCCGCTATTGATCTAGCATTAGCGGTGACTTTAGAAGTCGCCGCTAATGAATATGATTATTATTTTTTTTCTATTTTTTTTATTGTGTAGGATCAATAGCGGCGACCCTAATTGTCGCCGCTATTGACCAATTATTAGCGGCGACATCTAAATGTCGCCGCTATTGATCTATCATTAGCGGCGACAATAGAAGTCGCCGCTAATGAATATGATTTATTATTTTTTTTCTATTTTTTTTATTGTGTAGGATCAATAGCGGCGACCCTTATTGTCGCCGCTATTGACCAATTATTAGCGGCGACATCTAAATGTCGCCGCTATTGATCTAGCATTAGCGGCGACAATAGAAGTCGCCGCTAATGAATATGATTTATTATTTTTTTTCTATTTTTTTAATTGTGTAGGATCAATAGCGGCGACCCTTATTGTCGCCGCTATTGACCAATTATTAGCGGCGACATCTAAATGTCGCCGCTATTGATCTAGCATTAGCGGCGACAATAGAAGTCGCCGCTAATGAATATGATTTATTATTATTTTTTCTATTTTTTTAATTGTGTAGGATCAATAGCGGCGACAATTGGGTCGCCGCTATTGACCAATTATTAGCGGCGACATTTAAATGTCGCCGCTATTAATCTTGCATTAGCGGCGACTTTAGAAGTCGCCGCTAATGAATATGATTTATTATTTTTTTATATTTTATTTTATCGTGTAGGATCAGTAGCGGCGACCCCAATTGTCGCCGCTATTGACCAATTATTAGCGGCGACATCTAAATGTCGCCGCTATTGATCTAGCATTAGCGGTGACAATAGAAGTCGCCGCTAATGAATGTGATTTATTATTATTTTTTTTTTTTATTTTGTAGGGTCAATAGCGGCGACTCCAATTGTCGCCGCTATTGAGCCATTATTAGCAGCGACCAACAAGGGTCGCCGCTAATGATGGGTCAATAGCGGCGACAAATGGTCGCCGCTAAAGATCTAATGTATATTTGCGGCAACTTTTTAGCGGCGATAGGTTAGTCGCCGCTAAAGATCACTCATTAGCGGCGACCTCTAAATGTCGCCGCTAATGAGGTGTCTTTAGCGGCGACTTTGGTGTCGCCGCTAAAAAGTTGGCCGCTAATGTGCAAATTTCTTGTAGTGCTTATAGAGCTAAACTTTCTCACATTTACTAGCAATTCAAACAACAAAAGTTGTTAAAGATCTCTATCCGCATCAAACACTCCCACACCACTCAAATAGTCAAATTAGAGACCATGGGCCATATCAAGTTAATAAGATTAGACTATGGGAGGTATAATCTCCTTTCCTTTTTCTTTTTTTCTATACATTTAATAGATTAACCGATGAAGTCACAATCCATTTTAAATAGAGATAATCTCTGACAACAAAATTGTTGAGAATTTTTATCCGCATCAAATACCCCATGCCACTCCAACGGTCAGAGTTAGGGGCGGGGCGGGGCGGGTTTTTGCCTTTTTTGGCCCCGCCCCGCACCTTTGCGGGTTGGAAATTTCCAACCCGCAAACCGCACTTTATAAAGACTAATCGTGCGGGGCGGGTTCGCTCGGGGCGAGGATTGCGGGTATTGCGGAGCGGGTATTTTGAGTGGCATTTACGTAATTTTGATTTTATTTTGTAAAAAAATAAAAATTCAAAAAAATACTAGTTTTTTAAATAAAAAATTAAATTCATATTTCCATTCAAGAACATTTTCCATGGAATTAGCCTTTTAAACTAAAAGCCCTATTAATTATAAAATAAAATTCTAAGAAACATAATTTCTATTTTCTCCCCCTCTAGTCAGAGTAGTGTCTATGGGCCATGCATATCAAGTTAATAAGATCAGACTATGGGAGGTATACTCTCCTTTCATTTTTCTTTTTTCCTATACCTTTAATAGTTTAATAGATGAAGTCACAATCTAAATAGAGATAATTGGTCTATCCAAACAAATCTCTTCAATAAATCTTCTTTATTTGGGTTTATATAAATACCGCCATTATTTATACTAAAAACAAATGGTGTACGTTAATATTAATTTCCTTGTGAAAATAATTTGTCTTGAGGGATAAAAGATGAGTAGGAGCTAGCCAGCCAACTGCTATTTGTAAAGCCCATAGCCAACTAATATACCCTCTTTCTTTTACGTCAGTTGGAACATAATGAAATTGAAATCTGTTAATTCTCTCTCAGTTGGAGATCGACGTGTGAGGTTGCTAAGTGTCGCGTCAGCGTCTTCGATCTTCACAAAAGCTAGAGCTAGCTAGCTTAGCCTTAACGAGTGTAAAAGTTTTGTGCATCTACTCCGACAAGTCGTAATGGAATTCCGAGTCAATTTATCTTAACCCGATAGACAAGAGACCCGTACGTACCGGCAGCACGTCCTAATGTCTAGGAGTAGGAGCTGTCGCCGATGGCCCCCATACTTTTCCATGCGCCGCCGGTAATCTCCTTCCTATCCCCCCACCCCCCCCCCCCCCCGCATCCACGTGTGCTTTGTTAATATGTAATGACGTAAGAAAAAATGATACTCATATTTACATTACCAATTCAAAAAATTATTCAATTTATAGTTTTTTTAGAGTTTCTTATAAAATTTAATTTCACTAAATAATTAAGTAATTCGGGATTTAGAACTCATTACTAGTTTATAAACTACCTACTCAAATTATGGGGCTAGGGTATTCATTTTTCTAATATAGAGCGGGAGTGTTGCATAACAACTAACTAACTAAATTGTTGATGTCGAATTTTCCGCAGTGATGTGTCAACAGAAGATTGGATTGCAACAAAAGAATTAATACACCAAATGGAACCTCCAAACTCTGTTTCTTACCTTGAATCTGCAAAACAAAGCGTGTCGGGGTTGTTCCGGTGACGCTCCCTCCAAAGGTCAAGTTAGAAAGGAATTAGCCAAAATGTTCCAAAGAGAGAGAGAGTGTGTGTTACCTCAATAAATGTTGTTCTTATATATCATCTGTACTTCCGTACCCTCATTTATGGTCTGCAGATATTTCAAATCTTTTCCTTTAACTCCTTTCCATAAAAGTTACTCAGGGGGTGAAGATCCGACTTCACCTTCATGTCCTGTCTTATATTTAGGAGCAAGCCGGAGTCGGGGATCAAATCATCCACTCCCTATTGTCAGGGGCGGAGCCACACTATGGCTTGAGTCCCCCCAAGCCAAAGGGCTCCCCCCCAAAAAAATAATCTAAAAAAAAAAAGAACAAATATAATTTTTATTCTTATTCTTTAAAAAATTTGTAGTTTTGGCCCCCCAAAGCCTAAAAGCTGGCTCCGCCCTTGCCTATTGTACTTGTTTTTCAATTCTAACGACGGTAGACAATTAATTACCAAGATCTCAATAAATGAAATAATCTTCAGCTATTAATGCTCTTTGTTCTTTTCCTTGACAG
The DNA here is from genome assembly GCA_028654335.1 of Alnus rubra. NCBI lineage: Eukaryota > Viridiplantae > Streptophyta > Magnoliopsida > Fagales > Betulaceae > Alnus > Alnus rubra. The sequence goes on from JAJPGS010001265.1 coordinate 329,275, forward strand.
CAGCCACTTCGGTCTATGACTGGTCAATCAATTCCAAAATCTAATTTCATTAATTAAATTCTATCTCTTCCATTTCAAACAGTGGCAGAGGGAATTTTCTCAATATAAATTAACAATAAACTCTTAACTAAAATCCGGCTCATTCAACACGTACATGTTTTGTCCATTTATCTCATCTAACACTAGTTGTTCAACAAAAGAATATACAGATAAATTTTATGTTGAATTAATAGAGTTTCAGTGGCTAGTGCCGGCCAGTAGAACTCTCATTGCATAAGAAACCCGAAGCAATAGAACTCCCCGTGCAAAACTAACCCAGAGGAACCAAAAACTTACTGCTTGCTGATGCTGACAGAATTGGTAAAAAGATTAAACTTGTTGGTGTTTAATACTTTGACACGGTGATGCATAGTTGATTCTGCCAATTTCTGCATGCATTATCTGTCTGAATATGTCTCAGATAAGTAGGCCCGGCCACCAGGAGACAAATAATTGTTGGAGTCTTAGTTCACTTCTCCAAGTGGCAAATTCGTTGAACAAGGCAGTCCCATACCGCACAGGTGGAAATCGATGGTTGTATTATCGATTTAACTCTCTCCTTCTCACGGGGATTTTTCACTTTGACCCACCCCAAAGTGGCGCCTCCACTACCTATAATTTTTTTAAATTTTTAAGTGGTACTATTAATGTGGCGGCAGTTATCTAATAAATTTGACGTGACGGGCCGTTAAGGTTTTGGACAAAAATACCATGTTTATTTATAAAATAGGTTTTGGACAAAAATACCATGTTTATTTATAAAATATCAACGAGTACCATTTATGATAATTTTACAAAGCAAAATGGCCCACCCACTTATCCTATGAAAAATATTTTTCAAACTTTTAATTGGGACAATATTTCTCCAAATTATCAAAAAGATTTTAATATGCCCTAATAAATACTCTTAATAAAATAAAAAGAGAAAAACTTAAAAGTAGAAAGAAAAGAGCAAGCGAAAGAATGCCCCCAGTAGTGCCTCATTGCCGGCCGTCCTCTTGTAACTCCTCAGGTTCAATTTCATCCTCGACCGATCCAATACTGTCGATCACCTGAGCCTCAACAGAATCTACGGCCAATTGATTACAAATGTTATTATTTGCAGCTGACGGAAAAGGATGAACATGCATCACCATAAAGAAAACCCTTTTTTTTTTTTTAATTTTTTTTTTCAATGTTTTTCACGTTGCAGGCTAGGCAAGCCGTCTTTTTATAGAAATTAATAGTCGGCAAAAAGATGAAGTCGGTTGTCAATCAAAATTCAAAAAAAAAAAACACAAATCCTGTAGGCTGTAGCCACGTGACTTGAGAAAATCGAGTCAAGTCAACTTTCACACGGAATTCGCGTGAATGCAATTCGATCTGTACAATTGAAGAGACTGCTATTCATCATTGTAGCCCGTAGGGACAAACAAAAGGAAAGTAGTAAAGCAAACAACATTAATTATTAATAAAAGGAAAACAACGTAATTTGTGATGACAAAGAAACATTTATTATTAGAATGATAATTAATAATTATAACAGTAATCTAGTATCAAATAAAAGGAAAAAAAAAAAAACACTACCACCATTTATTATTAATTATTTTTCTTTAAAAAAATAGAAACCATATTTAGGCTCAAATTTAATTTTTAGAAAAAAAGTACATATATCTTCCTTAAACTACCACTTAATTGTCAATGTCTCTCCAGCTATCAATTGTGTCAATATTTTTTCCCAAACTATTAAAACATGTCAATATCACCCCTAGGACCAAAAAAAAAACAAAAAATAACCTTAATTTTTTTTTCAACAACACAAAATTGTCTTTATAAATTCAAAAAAAAAACCTAAAAAAAAAATTAAAAAAAAGAAGATAAAAACTAAAAACTAATAAAATAACTTTTTTTTTAAAAAAAAATAAATAAAATTAAAGGGGAAAAAAAAGAAGAAGAAAAAGAACGAAAAATAAAAATGAAAAAATAACTGAAATTTAAAAAACAAAGGAAAAGAAAAACCCGTTTCTTATTTTTTATTTTGTTTTTTGTTTTTAGTTTTTTTGTATAAGTTTTTGTTATTTTATATTTTGTTAATAATTTTTTTAGTTTTTTTTTTTAACTTTAATAATTTTATGAATGATATTTTTTTCATTAGAGAGAATATTAACATTTTTCGATAGTTTAGATGAAAAAATTGACACGGTTTATAGTTAAGAGAGAAATATTGCCAATGAGAAAATAGTTTAAGAAAATAGTTTAAGAAAATTATGTTTACTTTTCTAATTTTTCCTAAAATTTATTTTGTTTGAACATGGCACTGGAGAGAGAGATCCATGCTTGAAGCGCATTTACTCAATTTTGCCTTTCCTTTCCTTGTAAAGTACATATGTACCTTGCGAGTCACATGTTTTGCCATTTTTGACAACCAATGATTTGACATTATAATTATCGAATACACCTTTAAGTCTAAAGTTAACGACAAATTGCAATTTAATTCATCATTATTTAATTAAAAATATTAAAAATTATATTTTTATCCAACAATATCGATTTAACATTCATAAACCATCGTGATAAGTTTTTTTTTTTATTTTTTATTTTTTATTTAACAGAATAAAAATTAGTCAAATAATAAAATAAAAACACAATATCTAGTATTACTTCATCTTTATTATATAGTAAATTATTATACGATTGTTATATAATTTTATAATATAATAATAAAAATTAATTATTAAATAAACCCTTACGAATAATAATAATTAATAATTAAATTTTACTGCCTTTTCATCGCAATTAGAACGCAAAATTTACTGAATAGAATTACTCCGTCCCAACAAATCCACTCGTCTTTTGCTTATAAAAGCCCCGAAACAACCAAAAAAAAATTATGCAAACCCCAAAGAAACACCCAACACAAATAGTCCAACTTTCATCAATGGCTAATTACCGACACCATGAAAACCAGGGCAGCAATGGTCAAAAGCAAGCGGAGGTGGTGGTGGTGATGGTGCCGTTTCCAGCGCAAGGCCATCTGAACCAGCTCCTCCACCTCTCCCGCCTTATCTTGTCTTACAATATCCCCGTCCACTACGCCACCTCCGCCATCCACAACCGCCAAGCCATGCTCCGCCTCCATGGCTGCGACCCAAGCTCAGTTTCAAACATCCATTTCCACGACTTCGTCATCCCGCCTTTTGTCTCCCCTCCTCCCAACCCCAACGCGCCAAACAAGTTCCCTTCGCATCTACAGCCATTGTTCGACGCTTCCTTGCATCTCCGTCAGCCCGTGGGCGCGCTTCTACTTGAACTTTCGTCCAAAGCGAGAAGAGTCGTCGTCATCAACGACTCCATGATGGCGTACGTGGTGCAGGACGTGGTTGCCATCCCAAACGCCGAGTCGTACACTTTCCACAGCGTGTCGGCTTTTGCTTTGTTCTTGTATTTGTGGGAAGCAATGGGAAAAGAAGTACCGTCGTTAGAAGCAGACGGCGGCAAGAATAACAATATCCCGAAAGACCTTCCGTCTCTTGAAAGTTGCTTCACGAACGAGTTCTTGGACTTCATTGCTTTTCACTGTGACTTCCAAAAGTTGAGCTCTGGGAGACTCTACAACACATGCAGGATCATAGAAGGTCCCTATCTGGATTTGATGGAAAAGATACGTGGAGACAAGAAGCACTGGGCTCTTGGGCCATTCAATCCAGTCAGGATACCTGAAAAGAAGATCAGTTCAAATATTGGACGGCACAAGTGCTTGGACTGGTTGCATAAACAGGCCCCTAATTCGGTACGGCAAATCACCACTTAGTTTAAGATTAATTCAATCGTTAAACTTAAAAGCTAAAAATTAGATTTTTTTTTCCTAAAAGTTATTTCTAACTTTTTCTATAGACAAACACTTTATTTCCTAAATTCCAAACAGGCTCTTAATCCATGCTATAACACTTCTCTTCACGCTTTAAATACAGTGAGACCTAACACATAAAATATTAGGTGAATGACGAGGATATATAGACTTCAAACTCAAAACTTATACACTGATATTATGTTATATCACAATTTTTTTCAAAAGCTTAAGCGAATCTATGGATTTAATCATTTGTTTAATTTTTATTCTAATAGGTAATATATGTGTCTTTTGGGACGACAACCACCATGGAAGAAGAGCAAATAAAGGAGCTGGCAATTGGGTTGGAGCAAAGCGAGCAAAAATTCATCTGGGTATTGAGGGATGCTGACAAAGGAGATGTTTTCAATGGAGAAGTTAGAAAGGCTGCGCTTCCCAAAGGGTTTGAAGAGAGAGTTAAAGAGAGGGGAATAGTGGTGAGAGACTGGGCCCCTCAGCTGGAAATTCTAAGCCACCCTTCAACCGGAGCGTTTATGAGCCATTGTGGATGGAATTCTTGCATGGAGAGCATCACCATGGGAGTGCCGATAGCGGCGTGGCCGATGGCGTCCGACCAGCCGAGGAACGCAGTGCTGATAGCGCAGTTGCTGAAAGTTGGTATTGTCGTGAAGGAGTGGTCCCATCTGGATCAGATAGTGACGTCAAGGTCTGTGGAAAATGGTTTGAAAATGTTGATGGCATCGAGAGAAGGGGATGTGATAAGGAAGAGGGCAGCGGATTTGGGCGGTGCTGTCAGGCGCTCTTTGGACAGAGGTGGAGTTTCATGCATGGAGTTGGATTCTTTCATTGCTCACATCACTAGGCCGTAGAGGGGATCCTATAGACATCAAAGACCAAGGGAAAACAAAAGAAATGCCCATATTTTTTTTTTCTTCTTCTGTCTTTTTCTTTTTCTTTTCGATCTATTCAATTGGGGGAGGGGGAAAAGGAAGAAAAGAAAAAAGAAATGCAGATCTGAAATCCAGTTAATTATGCATCGTTTCTATTAAATCATCATTTATTTTAATTTTTTAATTTAATTATTTAATTAAAATTTTAATATAATTTATTTCAAAGTTTAAAACAATAAAAAATAATTTATTTAATCATTTAATCAATATTTTCATAATACTTTTCCTGAGCTTTGTCTAATATCAGATGAGTTCTGAGTACTTTACTCGTGCGTGAGGTGCATGCACTTTGTTTTATTTATCAAGAAAACATGCAATAAAAAAGGAAATTGCAATTTCAGTTTGCTTTTTTATTCTGAGCAAAAATCAATCAAACGTGAATGAATGATTCCTGCACTTCTCACACATAATTAAAAATTAATGTTAATTGAAAGATTTGAATCAACAATTCATTATCGGTTTAAATTTTTAAGAAAAGATTCATACACTACTAGTGTATAACTAGTGTTGTACAACCCTCCAACTCATCGATAAAAGTAAAAAAAAAAAAAAGAATATATATAAAGATGCAAGGACGGAAGGACCTTAAATAACAGTTAAGACTGTTCTGACTGTGCAAATTAAAATGCTACCAAGTACGTAGCATGTGATTCAATCATTCAAAGAAATTAATAATGCGAGAATAATTAGCTCTTTGACTCTAATTAATAAGTGAGATGCTTTCTGCTGGTAATGTATTTTGGACACAATTGCATCCAATATTTAGAAAGAACATTATTAAGATACCATATTAGTTTATTCATAAATTAACTAAATTAAAACAAAAGCAAAACCATGGGCAAGCCAAAGTAGTCTATATACAGGTTCGATCTGTTTCACCCAACCTATAATATTGGGTATCATTAACGACCTCAACAAGATGCTTGTAGGAGGTAGCTCCATGATTAACTATTTGGACGAGGAGTCGAGTGTAGGGATCTCCCCTGATCGATGAGATTCACGTCCAAACATGTATTCAGATTATCCAAAAACCCGTTTGATCGGGACCTCTTACAATTACAGATGATTCTCGACGGACTGATATATAGTTGATTCATTTGTTATGAATCACTTTAGGACAAAAACAGTTGCAGCAGTTAAGAGACAATAAAAACTAATTTTAAGACACATTAAGTGCGTGTCTAACTAACCAATTAAAAATACAATTGATTTCACATGCCGATGGGTCTACTTGCAGTGATCAAAAGATTGAATTCCCATATATAAGACAAAGTTTTTATTGTTTTAATTTGAAGTGTATATAATAAAGATAAAGAGTGGTAAAGGAAACGGGCACGACTCTTCTTTTTTCCTTTTCTTCTTTTTTCTTTTTTTTTTTCGAAAAAAAATAATAATCCTATAGGTAGAAGAAGAAATAGAAAAATATGAAAAACGAAGAAGAAAAAACTACACATGCTCCTTTTAAACTAGCAGAAAATTTACAATGTCGCTCCTAAATTTTCAATTGAAGTAATGTTTTCCTAAACTACTAAAAAATTGCAATATACCCCTCCATACAAAAAAAAAAAAAAAAAAAAAAAAAAAAAAAGTTAAAAAAATTGGGGTTTTTTTCTTCATAATTATACGGATACTTTTGTTTTTTGAAAATTTTTAGAGGGTATTTTTGTCTTTTTGTGGGACAAAAAGAGTACATTGTAATTTTCTAATAATTTGAAGAGATATTGCTTCGATTAATAGTTTGAGAATGAGTCGAACGACATTACAAATTGTTTAATAACTTAAAAGAGGTTTGTGTACTTTTCCCAACAAATAAACTAGAAGTTGAGACACAAAAGTAGCCTAATAGGTTTTTTAAAATTGGGATTGAGGGAATTGATTAAACTAGAATTTGCTAGCACTTCATGCAGCTTCAGATAGCTCTTATCGAGTTTACTTGTTCGAAAAAGTTTTTTGCTGTTCACTCCTCTACCCAAACATGTAAACCCTATCAAAATTCTTTCATATTTATTGTCCAAATTAATATCAAGCAAACTTATATATATATATATATATCGTACCAGAATCCACTGGACCACATGACTGTATGCTGAGACTTGAGAGACGTGTAGCAGCATCTATATATATTATATATTTTTTTATTAATTTATTGCAAAAGCAGCAGCTAAACTGAGGAGCATGCACACCATGAGCTTCAACTCGATTCATAGACTTTTATTTTATTTTTTTGGTTAATCATAGAGTTGCACTGTAGCAGGATTCAAAGCATCATCGATTAGCAAAAGAGAAACAAAATGCATGCACATCCATGTCTTCGTTCAACGCAAGATTTTGGACGGACTTGGTAAAAAACCGGCAATTAAGAGAAATGCTACGGGCCCATACCAAATCAGCTTTTCGTGGATACTTGTTCAGGATAACGATGATATAATATTTCTCATTTTATAACCCTTTTCAAAATGGACATTTTCTTGACATACACAAGCATTCTTTTTAGGAAAATGGTACAAATTTATCCTCCCTTCATCTCTTACCTATATCTTTTAGGAAAATGATATAATTTCATCCCTTTCAAATCTCTTACCTATATCATTTTCAAATTTTTCATTAAATTTGTAGGAATCACATTATGTCTCACAAATTTAATACTAAATTTGAAACTTAGTTATATAAAAATGAGTAGGAGATAATTAGGATATAGATGTCTAACATGTCCCGTATTAATATATAAATAGGAAGCAATGAAAGAGTCAATTTTAATATGATGTTTCATATAAATAAAGGTGCTACTGGTTATAACTTATATTCATTCAGATATTTGAAGAATAATAGCAAAATAATAGCAGTATCTTCAAATGAAAGTGCATATTACTTTGTTACTTTTATTGATAAATTTTTCAAATGATGGAAAGCACATACGGAAAATTAGATGAAAGAAAAATGAAATATTTTCGGTCCGATAATGGATTGGACTCTAGGGATGCTGAATTTTTATTGTTTTGCAAAACATAAGGTATTTAGATCCTCTACTGTTTAAATGAATTGGAGAGTATCGATTCCTTGTAAAAATAAGGACAAAATTGTCCTAAACATGTGAAATGACAATTTTTGTCATTATTTGTACAAGGACTGAATACTCTCTAGTTCATTTGAATTAGAGAGGATCCGTTTCCAAACATAAGGTACTACTCATCACTTCACAATTTATTCAATTTTAAATCGAAAATTCTTTATGTTATTCGACCTTTTGGGTACAACATTTCATTTTTAGAAAGTTTTCAAATTGAGAAACATTTTGTTTATGTTAAGTTTCCGAAAAAGAAAAGTTCTAAGTTAAGATGAGATATAAGAGCCTACACATTGCCCTAAGAGATTACAAGAGAAGAAAAGAGAAAAGTTTTATAAAATGATGGCATCTGTATAGAGGTGCTATTTTGGGCTAGAGATTCATCGAAGAGACAGCATGTTACCAGTGCCGAAATGAAAGCGCACCACATTAAAGGATGTTTACGTGAAAGTGTGGCACATCGTGACATCATCATGTTTTGCCACGCTAAGTGAACCAAGATTAATCAGGTGGCCCATATTAACTCTTCTGACAGCTACAAGTTAAGAACGAGTCATTCAGAATTATGCGCAACCCCAACATACAAGGTCTAATAGTATACGAAATCATAAGTAACAAGTGAAAAGAGAAACTTTTGCTAGTTCAAAAATTACGATTTATGTCAAGCTCGATGAAAAAAAATTATTTTATGAAATCTTTTTCTAAACTTATGATTTGGTAGCGTAATACAAAAAGCTTTGTAGTTTAGATTTATGTTAAATTAAACTGGAAGTGTTATGTGTCGAACTTAATTTGTTGCAAGTGTCTAAGTTATATGAATTTCTATGATATAAGTAACGTACTTGCCTTGATGTGATTTCAAGAAAAATGTTTTTTAAGAATTTTACTTGCTGAGCATTTCCACTCACCCATTTTGTTTTCGTTTTCAAGATATATGCAGCAAGGTATAGGAGGCCTGGATGGAGAATTAAGAGACATTAGAGATCATATCACGAAACTCTAATTTGCACAAAAAATAATTTTTAGTAATTATGTTACGTGCTTTAGAATTTTGACCAAACATTTCCACAATAAATAAAATTTTCAATTAATATTAGGAAAAAATCATATTTAGCCCTTAAGTTTTTATTTGATTTGAATTTAGCCCTTAAGTTTTCAATTTTAAAAATAAAGTCCTTAGGATTTGACCAAGTTTCAAATTGATCCCTCTATTACTTTACCGTCAAAGTTAACAGTTTTTCATTTGTCACATGTGTTTCATTTGATACGTTAGGATTTATGTTAGCACCAAATACAATGTCAATGTCCATGTGAGCATCAAAGTTAGCGGTTTTCCATCTAATATTACAAATCTAGAAGATTAGGATAACGCAAAAGATGAATTTTGTTTCTAGAGTTGGGTCTTCTTGTTTTTTATTTTTTATTTTTTATTTTTTATGAATGACTTGTTGCTTAATGACATGGCATTTGTATTAGGTGTTAATATAGACGTTAATTTGTCAATTGAAACACACATAAAATATACCAAACTATTAATTTTGAGGAAAAAAGTAACATATGAGCCTATTTAAAATTTGTGCAAAAACTTAAGGACCTTATTCTTGATATTAGAAACTCAATGACTAAATTCTAATAAGATAAAAACCTAAGGGCTAAATATGATTGTCCCTTAATATTATCATTTATCATACATTAAATCCTGCATTTACTTCAGTTGCTCCAGTTGACCTTATAAGGCTTTGCACCTCTGAGAGAGTAAGTAGACGAACCTAACCCTTGTGGCCGGGGCGTCACATTCTTAACAAGAGGATTTTTCTTAATTTTCTTAATGAAAGTCATTGCCAATGTAATATTTAAAGCTAAAAGCAAAATCTGTTGACATAAATCAAGAAAAATTGACTGGTTTTGCCTTGTGCCAAACGTTCCTTGGTGGCTTAAATTTAGAAATTACATCTTATTTCTAAATAATTCTCCCAACAGAGATCAAAGTACACAACAAGAAGAAATTTGACCCGTAATTAGCAGAAGTATATAAAAAGATAACATGCAATCTGTACATAGATTGCCATGTCAAGAAATTGCACAATATTTCTCAGAATCAAATTTTACAAACCAAATGTCGATATGTTACGCCACAGTGGAGGCATCCTGCTTTGGAAATTTATGACTCCCAAGTATGCTTTAAGTAAAGCTCTTGTTATCTTTCTGATGTAGCATTTTGAAGTTTGCTTGAAATTGTGTTAAAGAGCTTAAAAAGTGCTTTTAGTACATACAAAGTTGTACCAGGCAAAAATTCGTCCATTTAATAGAAAACTTAAAAAGCACTTCTTTGAATTTTTTTCTCTAAAAAGCTTAAAACTGCGTTTTAGGAAAAGCTTAAAAATGAGGTTTTTCTTTTTCCTTTTTTTTTTTTTTTTTTTTTTCAAAAACTCTTTCCAACGCAATCCCAAACTAGCTCTTAATTCTGAAGTATAAAACTGCATCCAGTCAGGAGAGTCAAGGTAGGATAGGAAGGTCCACCTCATCGAAGGAAAAGAAACTGACCTGACCATACTCTACATGACAAAACATCAAAGGAATGCCTCCACATTGCCTCTCAAGAACTTCTACATCTGCTATGGATGGTACATCACCCCTACAAGAGAAGGCAAGTCACTATAAATTTAAAAGCTTTTTGACCTGATATGCAGATGAACTAATAAATCATACATCTTTTCCGAAACAACTGGAAGAAAAAGTTCTGATGGATTAATGAAAGATGATAACAGATTTACTGATCTTCTTCAAGGGAAAGATTACTATTATTCTGAGGATTAAGATGCTACACTTTTTAAAGATGATAAATATATCCTTCCTTCTCAGGATGCCAATTTCCAAAAGACACATTATGGAAAAACGTTAGGCTTATGTTATACTCCAAAAATTGCATACGGTACATAATGGATGCATTTCTCTTAATAGATTGTTTTGCAAGAGCACAAAGTATCTAAATGATTTCTAAGGCCTAAGTCAAGAGGGCTTTTAATGGAAGAGGAAAAGACGGTTAAAGCATCATATTTAGCCAGCAGGCAGCAGCTGCCTATGCCTTTCCTTGGTAGTGCTTCACATTCAATTGCTGTAATAGAATTGAAAGCAATCCAGAAATTGTTCCAAGTAATAAACCCCTATGCAGAACCCTAAGATACCAACAAAACCAAGGAAGAGAACCAAGTAGGTCAAGATTTTCCGTAAATGCTCGCATCTGCCAAATGGAGCTTTATACCAATAATTTTTTCCAGTCAAAACCTAAGGAGCAATGGAATAAATCTTCTTTCTTGCTTAATAGGGTGAAAGTTGCAGCATTGTCCTGCACCTGCAATTTTCGTGCTGGAATTGGTTCTGGACAGAAACAGGTATGATGCGCATATCTCACTTTATAAAAGCAGAAAATGCCTTCTAGCTCCCCAAATGACTAAGAAGATTGCCCAAAAAAATAGTGAAAAACATGAGTAAGAATGGCTTGCTAACTGTAGGCTTGTTATACTGCATCCAAGAATTTATCAATATTTACTTCCATAGAAACCAATAGAGCAAGCAGCTTTTGTTTCGTGCTTTGTCAAAATGCAAGCTAACATGTTTCTAAAGTGAAAAACGAAGTACAGCATTCCTTTTTCTATTGATACAATACGAAATTACACCTACTCCAAAGCCACCCTATCTACCACCAAGAAATGTGTGTGTACTTTAAGAAAAGCATAACATAAAAATCTAGATGCATATGGTGAAAAGCATGAGTTTCTTTCCCAGTAAATTCCTCTAGTTGAAAACCTAGAAGCTACTGCATACGCTTGCTGCATGTGTATGTTTTCTGCCAAAGATAATTCAAAAAAGAAAGAGCTTCATTGCATCAAAAGGTTTAACCAAAGCACATATCTTAGGAAATCTCATAAATAGCAATTTGCAATCAACCGCCAAAAAGAGAAAAGGTTTCTCAAATTCTTAGGATTTGCCAAATATGATTACCTAGTTAAGCAAAGAACAAAGCTTGGCTTGCCAGGAGAAGACTTTCTAAAGTTGCTGTTTGGGAGAAAGACATCGAAAACTGGCCTCACTTCTCTAATATGCATATCATTAAATGGTCCAATGATGGACCTATCATCTTTTGATTCTGCATCGACTACTTCATTGCTTTGTGAAGAGCCTTGAAGAGAAACAGATTGAGAATTACTCTTAGCACCCTTCATAGACCAAGAGATACCGTGCTGCCCGACAATGTAACCAAGGGATTTCAGGTGCCTATAAACCTCAAATAGCTCCCAAGAGCCTCCACTAACTTTGGAGTATATATCTTTTAATGAAAGACTTGAATCATTGTCATCCAAGAGAAGCAGTGCCCCTATTTCCATCAAAAACCTATTAAAACAAGAAGTTACACTTCAAAAATGGCTCCATCTAAACATAGAATGAAAAAAGGACATAATACATAGAATGAATGACAGTTACTTAACTCATACTACCTTGAATACATTTACTTATAAATTTGCAAGTGGTGCTAAACTATAAGTAAGTCCCTGGACAAGATTGAAGTTTTAGCGACTATATTCAAAAATATTGTTTGAGGTCATTCCCCAACCCTTTTTTCTGTCCTTCAACTTTATGCAAGGCAATCACCAAGTCTCTCGCCAAGCCAAAGCATGAAATTCAAACTATTTTTCTCGTAAAATTTTCAATGAGAGTATTTTTTGTGAGAACCATAATGCCAGCTCAACTTTACACTACAGAATGTTCAATTAGGTAGAAGTGTCCAAAAACCTAAGTGTCCCTCAAAGAATGATACAAGATAAATAAGAGGCAATACAAGATTTTCTCAGAAAATATCCAAGTTCGATTTATGCCGATTTCACACCTAACCTCGGCCAAACGTAGAAAAAATGGAATTTTGCTCAACAAATCGTCCCATTCTAACCGACAACATTTTGAGGAATTTTGCTAATTTTTATTTTTTAGAGGACTTCTTAAAAGTTTCTTTTGTACTATATATAAATATATATATGAGTTGTATATTATCTTTGTGGGTTGAATCTTTGTTTTGTTTTGGTTTCTTGGTTTTTCTTAAGGTTCTTGCTGCTATTGATTAACTCTCAAACCTTGAACAGTTCGTCAGACTGTCGCTTTGTCGTTCGCGGATAGATTCTCTTATGGGTCGCTCCTGGATCAACGTGCTAAAGTACCAATGATCAAGCCGACGTGCCTGAGGACTCTCATAACAAGGACCATCCATGACAACATATCTGGAGATGCTCTTCATCTTTCTCGGCCTTTGGGAACACAGGTTGTAAAACAAAAGCATTCCTCGATGCCCAAAATCTCCAACTCTTCAACTCTTGCAGTCTTCTCCCCAAAAGCATATCAAAGGTTTCTTCTTCTCCGCCGAAAATCAAAACCCATTTCACCCTCCTCATCCACATCATCATATCCTGTCCCAACCCAGGAGCAGATTGTCCATTTGATACTAAACCAGAAATCGGCCTCCCAAGCCCTCGAAACCTTCAGATGGGCTTCCAAACTCCCCCACTTCAGCCACTCGCAGTCCACCTACCGTGCTTTAATCCGCAATCTATGTGCTTTCCGTTGCTTTGATACTGTAAAGGATCTGCTCGACGAAATGCCCAACTCAATCGGGTCAGCCCCAGATGACGACATTTTCGTAACGATCATCCGTGGTCTCGGGCGGGCACGTATGGTTAAGCAAGTGATCAAAGTGGTTGACTTGGTTTCTCAGTTTGAAAAGAAATCGTCTTTGAAGATTTTCAATTCAATACTAAATGTTCTTGTCATGGACGATATTGATTTGGCTAGATGGTTTTATAGGAAGAGAATGATGGGAAGTGGTGTTGAAGGCGATTATTACACTTTTGGGATCCTAATGAAAGGGCTTTGCTTGACTGATAGGATTGGTGATGGCTTTAAGCTATTGCAAGCGATGAAGTCAAGGGAAATTACACCAAATACCGTAATTTATAACACATTACTTCAAGCACTTTGCAGGAATGGGAAAACTGGGAGAGCAAGGAGCTTGATGAATGAAATGAAGGAGCCCAATGATGTGACTTTTAATGTCTTAATATCTGCTTACTCTACAGAAGAGAATTTGGTTCAAGCTCTGGTTCTGTTGGAGAAGTGCTTCAGTTTGGGGTATGTGCCCGATGTTGTTTCAGTAACTAAGGTTCTGGAACTTCTCTGCAATGTTGGTCGTGTAACTGAGGCTGTTGAGATTTTGGAGAGATTGGAGAGTAAGGGAGGTGTGATTGACATTGTGGCTTATAATACTTTGATAAAGGGTTTTTGTAGATTAGGGAAAATGAAAGTGGGGTATTCCTTTCTGATGGAGATGGAGAGGAAGGGCTGCCTTCCAAATGTAGACACCTACAACATTTTGATCTTTGGATTTTGTGAGTATAGGATGTTGGATTTGGCTCTTGATCTGTTTAAAGAGATGAAAACAGATGGGATTAACTGGAGTTTTGTAACATACGATACACTAATTAAAGCTTTGTGTTCAGGAGGCAGGATGGAAGATGGGTTTAAGATTTTGGAATTAATGGAGGAGAATAAGGTGGGATCTGGGATTCGTATTAGTCCTTATAACAGTGTGCTATATGGTCTGTATAAGAAAAATCAGTTGGATGAAGCACTCGCATTTCTGACCATGATGGGGAAGTTATTTCCTAGAGCTGTTGATAGGAGCTTGAGCATTTTAAATTTCTGTGCGGAGGGAGCTATTGAGGATGCAAAGAAGGTTTTTGATCAGATGCTTGGAGAAGGGGGAGCTCCAAGTGTTGTTGTTTATGATCGTTTAATCCATGGATTTTGCCAACAAGGATGTGTGCGTGAAGCGTTTGAACTGGTGAATGAGATGGTTCATCTTGATTATTTCCAGTTGCACCAACATTCAATGTCCTGATCAGTGGGTTTTGCAAGCAGGGAAAAGTTAGCAGTGCTTTGAAGCTCATGGATGACATGGTTGGGAGGGGTTGCATTCTCGATATAACAAGTTATAATCCCTTGATCGACGCTCTTTGTAGGAAGGGAAATTTTGACAAGGCTTTGGAGCTCCTTTCACATATGGTACAAATGGGGATCGTCCCTGATTATTCATCGTGGAACTCTTTGCTTCTTTGTCTGTGCCAAGAAACTAGCAATAACATGTTCCGAGTAACTCACTTGTTGCAGCAGATTGCTGAGACGTGAATTAATTTTTGGGTTTTGCTTGTATTCCAAAAGACTATATGTGTGTGTGTGTGTGTGTGTGTGTGTAGGGGTGTAAATGAGTTGGAGATGACGGAAATGGCTAACAAAAGTTTGAAATAATATTAAACTTGTATTATCTCTGAATGAATACATTACAGTGAGCTATACATCCCAATATATACAGGTTTGTAAGCTGAAAATAAAAGAAAAATACATATCAATTATAATGAATAAAATCAGTATCAATCATAATGAGAAAAATCAGTCTGTCTTTGTTGAGAACGAATCTGGATTATTCTGAGGAAGCCTGCCCTGCCTGTGCTTTCCTTTAGTTCCACGCTGCATTAGTTGATGTCCAGCTGTAGCTTTACTTGTATGGAGTGTGATTGGCTGAATGAGCTGGAATGAATGTGGCGCTCCTCTTCTTTTGCTTCATTGTTTGTAACAAGGATTGGTCATATTGATTGGATGCAACAAGTTTTTCATGTATGGGCCTTATTAATTTGCAGCCTTAACAACAATGATAAGCATTGATCTTATTGTATTTTTGTTATTGAGTGGTCAACAAACGCTTACATATAATTCACCATCATGCAAGTTTATCCAAAAATATGAATGGTTGTGACTTGTGGATTATATTTTAAATGTTAAGTTCTTAGTTTTTTACTATCTCCACACACTTATCACAGTTTATCCATATTTTTCATGGAAAAAAGTAACAAGTTTAGTTACTAAAAAGAACATCTTGCTAGCCACCCGAATAGAGCATACATCATGAATATTTTTAACAAAAAGAGTGTGAAAAAGTTTTGATTTTAACACCTCAAAAAATCAACATATACTATTCTCATTTATGCTATCAAGTCTAATGACATATAAATTTGACAAAATTATGTTTGGAAATCACCCAATAAATGAAAAAAAAAAAACAAAAAATATATAGAAATTCCAAACAGTTTTCTATTTTATTCTTAAGTGAAAACTGTTTTGATGAAAACTATCCGAACGCCTTTTTGGTATTGTTTTCTGTTTTCAAACACTTTTTTAATAAAAAAAAAAAAAACAACAGAAAAC
Source organism: Alnus rubra (assembly GCA_028654335.1). Lineage (NCBI taxonomy): Eukaryota > Viridiplantae > Streptophyta > Magnoliopsida > Fagales > Betulaceae > Alnus > Alnus rubra. The sequence continues at coordinate 345,461 of JAJPGS010001265.1, forward strand.
TATTTTTTTTTCTTGTTTCTGTTCTCAAAAACAATTTTCAAAAACAAAAACAGTTGCAAATGGACGAAACTATATGGACTGATTATGCATTTCCCTCTAAAATATACACGTATCTTCACTTACAACAGTATTGATTGGTGCAAACTAAATGCTCTAAGCTTCATTATTCTAAAATTATTCCAACTGCTCATCCCGTGGTTACCAACATGACGACGACGACCCAGACTCTTCCACAAATAAATAACACTAGTGTCCCATCATTTGTTAAAAGTTGGGATCAAACTGAATAAAAATTGAAAAAACAACAAATTCTCATACGTACACCAAGATGGGGCGGGTATCAATGGGAAAGAATGAAGCACTGCATGTGTGATTTAAACCTTCCATAGTTTTTTCACTCGCCTTTTGCCACCAAGGATTCGAGTTTGTGTAACCAGTTCACGTATTGACCTTGCTCTTTTTTATGTAGGTGGAGCAAGAGGAAGTTGGTCAGGTTTTCTCCAATTCCCTTGGATACTAGATACTCCTTGAGTGCATCTTGTAGTTGAGGGTCCAAAGAGCTGAAAATAGATATAAATGAGAGAATAATAACATAGATGAATGCAATTTAAAGCACACGAAAAGGAGAAAAAAAAAAAAATTAACATGATGAAAATGATGTGAATGAAACAAGCATGTGCACTAAAAATGTTTGAAGACAAAACAGTTGAGATTATAATTACAAAAGATTTCCAGAATTACCTTGAAATCGAGAAACCTAAAAGAGATATAATAGCAGTATTTCATTATTCATAGTCCAAACTTTGCTATCAAAGCTAAAGCTAAAGACTGGAGGAAATATGAGTTTTCAGATTGTCATTACTATTTTCTTTTGGTTGTTTTATATCTTACCAAGGTGCAACACTATACTGGAGAATTCATGGATCACAAACTCATCAGATGAGTACCCAGAAAGCAGGAAAACATACAGTAGAAATAGCACTGTCCTTATCAGTGACAAAATTAAGACATAATTAAGTTCATTAAGATTATAGTATATCGAGACCCAACAAATAATATATTAAAAACCCAAAAGCATATAATGTCTCTCCCTCAAAAACTCCAGCATTCTCTTCTTTCTTACACGCAACAATATTTAAAAACGAAGTAAGAAATCTACATCCAAGAGAAGGGTAAAAGAAGACAAAAGCAAAGATGAAAACAAAATAAATTATGAGTTACTGACCCTTTAGGCATAAAAAAGAAAACTCATCTGCCCAGTTGATCCAACACTAAATGGAATATCCTAATCCATGAAACAATGGATAAGGAAAATGCAGAAAATTAAGATTCAGTTAGTATCTAGACACATGCACATTGATCAACCTCCTTCAAGAAAAGCAAGACTGAGAGCAAATCCAGTAGAACGAGACATTTATGATTTCCATTAAAAGGGGAAAAAAATTACAAGTTTCTCCCAAAGCAGAGGGATCATAAGCCATATTTCACCTTGAGGCTTCCTCTTGGAAGTTGGAACAGACATGGAACTCTATCCAAAAGAGTCTAATCAACACTATCAATCAAACTAAAAACAAACTTCCATGACCAACCATACAGCTGGTATTTTTAATTACTCTCCCGCTGGGAGAATACTTTTCAAATGGTGAAGGCCTTAAGTAAAAACAAACCATCACTATGTCGCTTAGCATTCCACTTGAGAGAACCCAACTCAAAGCACAATATGCAGTGCAACTATTGTAACGATGCTCTCTACAAATAAGCAATAGGACACATCAAACCACATATATCTGGTTGTTGCCGTTTATGTTATTTACTTAGACCAAAGACCATATCTGACATGAACATGTGGATATGAAGGAATTAACATAACAGTAATACTATTGACAAGCAAGCAACCTCTTTTCCCCAAAAGAATATTTAAAGGTTGATAACAAATATACACACACATACGAGGACAAAACTTCACCTAAACAACGGGCCTCTGTAGGCTGAAGAATCCACACGAGCTGATGATTGGATATAGCAGGCATTATGGATGTCAAACTCAGACCCAGCATTACCTCTGTCAGAAACTCCACAATCAAACTGCAAGATTGAGCTCAGGCCAGGCTTTTTCAAACATACTTTCATCAAAACCTCCCTTGGAAACACACTATCTCTTCCATATGTAACTGGACCCAGAACAGCCGAAACAACAACCTCTTCCCCCAACTCACATTTTCTCCGCAAAACCACATCTTGAGATTTTGATGAGTCCCATTCTACCAAAAAATCCCCCAGAGAACCACTTTGAATATTCTGTGCCCATGTCAACACACATACAAGTCAAGAACAAGGACACAATCCTCTTAATTTTACAAGGCTAGGCACACAAGTAACATAGCTTTGCAAAAATGCTTAAATTGCCAAAGGAGAAAAGAGTTGCAATCAAAATTTAGCTCTCTGTTTCTACCAGGCTCAGCCTTTTATGTAGGGAACACACTTCCTAGAGAGTGCAATACGAAAACAGGACGTTGCCGCCTTCCCATAATAGTAGGGATAAATGTTTGTCAACTTTAGCATGACTTAGAGAATCAATTTTTCATAAGATAAGCTCTTAACTCTGTCAAACTGTGCTCATATATAAGTGCCACAGCACTAATTACACTCCAAATTAATAACCTAAACCCATTATCGAATTTCCACATTCTAATTTTTTGATTTTGGGGCATAACCATTTGAATCCAGTATAAGGGCCCCCCAAAATTTTGAAAAAAATGTGTATAAAAAACAACTATCTCATCAATTGCAAGCAATGGGCAATACGAAAGCCCAATTCAAGTTCATCTTTTTATAAAAATGTTAAAAAAAAAAAGGGTTAGATTTTCATTGCTTTCTTTTCCCATATGTTGTCTCCAGCGAATTTCAGTAAATGGTTAGTGATGGTTGGGCAATCGGTAGCGTGAGTCGCTCAATTCGATTACATTCCAATTGAAGCAGAAAAAGAATAGGAAAGGCATGGAGGGTAGAGAGAGAACCTGAAAGCGATTAGAGCAGAGCTCGTGTGTGATCTCCGACTGCAAGACTTTGAGCACGTCCGAATCTTGAAGAGCTTTGCGACACTTGCGCAACACAGGACTCACTCGCGGCATTCTTTCGCCACGTTGGCTACGCCTGCATGAGTCGTCCAATCCCCCAGTTAATGAAAGCAAGCGATCTTTGGCAAAGGCTTTCTAGGCCTTGGGAATGCCTCGAAACAAAATGGTTTGATGCCCGGAAGGGTTTTTAGTCCCACACCGAAAGAAGATGAATAGCTGGAAGGGAACCCTGGCTATAAAAGAAAAACGGAGACGATGAGCAAAGCATACCTTTCTCGGCCTTTTGGCTAAGATCAAGTGTAGTATCTGTTCTTATCAGTTTAATATCTGATATGTGGCCCATCGGGTCACACGATATTAAATTAATTTCTTGAGGGGGAAGGCCCGCCACAGTAGCTTGCTGCTGGGGTCTTCAAGCGTCGCCCATGCGTTGCACTACTGCACGGGCCTGGCGCACCCCACCCAAACTTAGTTCTAAATTTTTTCCTTGTTTTATTGGGCTACTGAGCATTGAATTGACTTGGAGTCGAAAGCGTTATTTTTCGACAAATAGAAGAGAAATGAGTACTCCCAAGCACTACATCAAAACATGGGAACAGCTGGAGGCAACTGAGGGCTTGACTAAACGGGGCGTTTTGGGCAAGCTGAGTTTTCTAATTGGACGAAACTCATATTTGTAAAGACTATCTGCTATACGTTTGCTTCCAAACCATTTCTAGTGCAATTTGGCAAATTGATATAGTTAGAATAGGGAAATATAATATCTAGTCAAAATATTTAGAGACTTTGACCTTGAAAAGTTTTTAAAATTGATAGATAAAATAACAAAATATATTATTTGGCTAAAATTTAAATAAAATTTAGAGAGTTTGATATAGATGATCTTACAATAGTATTGGTTGCTGCAACACAGGATCAGGATTTGGACACTTGCGCAATACAGGACTCACTTGTGGCATTCTTTTGCTACCTTTACCAAGGCTACGCTTGCACGAGTTTAAGCAAGTGTCCAAATCAAAGGATTCGGATCTATCAGCTTTAGGTGCCCCAATTTAATCCCAATGTCTTAAAAGCAAGTTTTTTTTTTTTTTTTAATCCCATAAACTTTCATTATTTGTAATTATTCCTTATAACTTTAAAAGCTTTCAATTTAGTGTATTTTTCTTTCAATTTTTTTTTTTTTTTTTTAATTTTACCATCGGTTAGGTTTTAGTAGAAATCTTAACAAAAGAGTATCAACATTCCCATAATACCTATTTTTTTTAGAATTAAAAAATAAAAAATTTACAGGAATTTAGGCTCTTTGATTATAATTTGATAGTATTTACAAAAACATTTGCACCCTGAATTTTGGTAAATTTTTATATTTTGTTCTTTTTTTTAAAATAGAGATATTTTTAAAATTTTGACTGAATTTATCGAAAGATGTTAATAGAAAAAATTGAAAGGTTAATATATTAAATTAAGATTTTTTTGAAAATTATAAGGATAATTATAGAAGGGGCGAAAATTTAGAGAGTTAAGTGAATTTTACTTATTTTTTGTTAGTGGAAAGCAAACCCGACCCGCGCCATTTGGGTAGCGTAGCTCCATCGACAATGTAGGAACACCTTTTAAATTTTTTAGGGCTCGCTAAGAAACCTTCTTCCCTCTCACAGTCTCACCGAGTGGGAGCTAAAAAGTAGTAGTTGTATTAGCAATGGCGAGCGAGCAAGGCTTCAGTGGCTGGACGGACCTGCTCCACTCCTCCACGAAGCTTCTCGAACAATCCGGTCCTTCCGCTCAGTTCCCTCCTCTTCAGGTTCCACCCTACTCTCTTTCACAGTTTTTCTGTTTGGTTCCCGATAAAATTTAGGAAAATTTAAAGAATAAAACGTGATTTCTTCATGTTTTGGATTTTGGCTTGAGGTTTTGCTTGCTGAGAAAAATGAAGGAACAAGGAAGTTATTGTTAGCCGAAGATTCGTGAAATACTAATGATTAAGTACTCTTGTTGTCCGTTTGTTCAGTCTAGACCGCCTTTTGCTTTCCGAGAAAATGGAGAAAAATAGAGAGAAAGAGTGTTGGAATTTCAATGTTTGAGAGGAATGACGGGAAAGTAAAGATATTAAAACCTAGACAAAGTTTATAATAACCTCGAGATTTGAGAATACCATTTTAGACTTAATTTTTTTATTTTGTCGCTCCTTTTTTCCATCAGAGAAAATGTAGGAAAATAAAACAAACTAATAAAAAGGATTTAGAAAATCTGTGCTCATCTGAGCCTAATGCAACTAGTTAGGTTCATCTCTCACATCCGATTCTGCTCAGTTTGTTTGCTAATAAAATGCATGAGGGGTAACGAAGTTGAAGTTTGAATTAATTGTTATTATAATTGTTCGCGACCTTTGAATAATAATACTAAAAAAGAGTCAGTGGAGCCGAATTTAAGTCTTTGTCTAGACCGGTTGAGTTGATTACTTTTCAGAAATAAATCATTATTGTGGCCAAGATCCTTTTCAAGAATTTGCCAGCAACGGGTCAGCATGGTACAAGAAATCCTCTGTTGCTTCCTATGATACGGGGCAAAACTCAATAAAACATGATTAAACTTTGAGTGTTTTGTTTAGTTCTATGCCCCCCACACAGGAAGGAAATATTTTCGTGCAAACCAGGGCAGATACTTGTATAGCAGTCAACTAGATCAAGAAAATTTTAATTTATCTAAACAAAGCTTAAGGGTCCCTTTTCTGCATACGGAACTTATTGCTACTGAAGAAAAAGAGAGTGGTAGATATTTATAAAAGAAATTGGGGATTATTGTCATAAAAAATCGTCGGTTGTTATCCTAGAAAAAATAACTAGAAAGAAACTGGGCATTTGGTGTGCATATACATCTTTTTTTTAAAATTTTTTTTTAAAAAAATTTTCTTGTTTCTGAGTTAAAATTTTTTAGAGGACTTCTTAAAAGTTTCTTTTGTACTATATATATATATATATATATATATATATATATATATATGAGTTGTATATTATCTTTGTGGGTTGAATCTTTGTTTTGTTTTGGTTTCTTGGTTTTTCTTAAGGTTCTTGCTGCTATTGATTAACTCTCAAACCTTGAACAGTTCGTCAGACTGTCGCTTTGTCGTTCGCGGATAGATTCTCTTATGGGTCGCTCGTGGATCAACGTGCTAAAGTACCAATGATCAAGCCGACGGGCCTGAGGACTCTCATAACAAGGACCATCCATGACAACATATCTGGAGATGCTCTTCATCTTTCTCGGCCTTTGGGAACACAGGTTATAAAACAAAAGCATTCCTCGATGCCCAAAATCTCCAACTCTTCAACTCTTGCAGTCTTCTCCCCAGAAGCATATCAAAGGTTTCTTCTTCTCCGCCGAAAATCAAAACCCATTTCATCCTCCTCCTCCACATCATCATATCCTGTCCCAACCCAGGAGCAGATTGCCCATTTGATACTAAACCAAAAATCGGCCTCCCAAGCCCTCGAAACCTTCAGATGGGCTTCCAAACTCCCCCACTTCAGCCACTCGCAGTCCACCTACCGTGCTTTAATCCGAAATCTATGTGCTTTCCGTTGCTTTGATACTGTAAAGGATCTGCTCGACGAAATGCCCAACTCAATCGGGTCACCCCCAGATGACGACATTTTCGTAACGATCATCCGTGGTCTCGGGCGGGCACGTATGGTTAAGCAAGTGATCAAAGTGGTTGACTTGGTTTCTCAGTTTGAAAAGAAACCATCTTTGAAGATTTTCAATTCAATACTAAATGTTCTTGTCATGGACGATATTGATTTGGCTAGATGGTTTTATAGGAAGAGAATGATGGGAAGTGGTGTTGAAGGCGATGATTACACTTTTGGGATCTTAATGAAAGGGCTTTGCTTGACTGATAGGATTGGTGATGGCTTTAAGCTATTGCAAGCGATGAAGTCAAGGGGAATTACACCAAATACCGTAATTTATAACACATTACTTCATGCACTTTGCAGGAATGGGAAAACTGGGAGAGCAAGGAGCTTGATGAATGAAATGAAGAAGCCCAATGATGTGACTTTTAATGTCTTAATATCTGCTTACTCTAAAGAAGAGAATTTGGTTCAAGCTCTGGTTCTGTTGGAGAAGTGCTTCAGTTTGGGGTATGTGCCCGATGTTGTTTCAGTAACTAAGGTTCTGGAACTTCTCTGCAATGTTGGTCGTGTAACTGAGGCTGTTGAGATTTTGGAGAGATTGGAGAGTAAGGGAGGTGTGATTGACATTGTGGCTTATAATACTTTGATAAAGGGTTTTTGTAGATTAGGGAAAATGAAAGTGGGGTATTCCTTTCTGATGGAGATGGAGAGGAAGGGCTGCCTTCCAAATGTAGACACCTACAACATTTTGATCTTTGGATTTTGTGAGTATAGGATGTTGGATTTGGCTCTTGATCTGTTTAAAGAGATGAAAACAGATGGGATTAACTGGAGTTTTGTTACATACGATACACTAATTAAAGCTTTGTGTTCAGGAGGCAGGATGGCAGATGGGTTTAAGATTTTGGAATTAATGGAGGAGAATAAGGTGGGATCTGGGATTCGTATTAGTCCTTATAACAGTGTGCTATATGGTCTGTATAAGAAAAATCAGTTGGATGAAGCACTCGCATTTCTGACCATGATGGGGAAGTTATTTCCTAGAGCTGTTGATAGGAGCTTGAGCATTTTAAATTTCTGTGCGGAGGGAGCTATTGAGGATGCAAAGAAGGTTTTTGATCAGATGCTTGGAGAAGGGGGAGCTCCAAGTGTTGTTGTTTATGATCGTTTAATCCATGGATTTTGCCAACAAGGATGTGTGCGTGAAGCGTTTGAACTGGTGAATGAGATGGTTCATCTTGATTATTTTCCAGTTGCACCAACATTCAATGCCCTGATCAGTGGGTTTTGCAGGCAGGGAAAAGTTAGCAGTGCTTTGAAGCTCATGAATGACATGGTTGGGAGGGGTTGCATTCTCGATATAACAAGTTATAATCCCTTGATCGACGCTCTTTGTAGGAAGGGAAATTTTGACAAGGCTTTGGAGCTCCTTTCACATATGGTACAAATGGGGATCGTCCCTGATTATTCATCGTGGAACTCTTTGCTTCTTTGTCTGTGCCAAGAAACTAGCAATAACATGTTCCGAGTAACTCACTTGTTGCAGCAGATTGCTGAGACGTGAATTAATTTATGGGTTTTGCTTATATTCCAAAAGACTATATGTGTGTGTGTGTGTGTGTGTGTGTAGGGGTGTAAATGAGTTGGAGATGACGGAAATGGCTAACAAAAGTTTGAAATAATATTAGACTTGTATTATCTCTGAATGAATACATTACAGTGAGCTATACATCCCAATATATACAAGTTTGTAAGCGGAAAATAAAAGAAAAATACATATCAATTATAATGAATAAAATCAGTATCAATCATAATGAGGAAAATCAGTCTGTCTTTGTTGAGAACGAATCTGGATTATTGTGAGGAAGCCTGCCCTGCCTGTGCTTTCCTTTAGTTCTACGCTGCATTAGTTGATGTCTAGCTGTGGCTTTACTTGTATGGAGTGTGATTGGCTGAATGAGCTGGAATGTGGCGCTCCTCATCTTTTGCTTCATTGTTTGTAATAAGGATTGGTCATATTGATTGGATGCAACAAGTTTTTCATGTATGGGCCTTATTAATTTGCAGCCTTAACAACAATGATAAGCATTGATCTTATTGTATTTTTCTTATTGAGTGGTCAACAATCGCTTACATATAATTCACCATCATGCAAGTTTATCCAAAAATATGAATGGTTGTGGCTTGTGGATTATATTTTAAATGTTAAGTTCTTAGTTTTTTACTATCTCCACACACTTATCACAGTTTATCCATATTTTTCATGGTGAAAAGTAACAAGTTTAGTTACTAAAAATAACATCTAGCTAGCCACCCGAATAGAGCATACATCATGAATATTTTTAACAAAAAGAGTGTGAAAAAATTTTGATTTTAACACCTCAAAAAATCAACATATACTATTCTCATTTATGCTATCAAGTCTAATGACATATAAATTTGACAAAATTATGTTTGGAAATCACCCAATAAATGAAAAAAAAAAAAACAAAAAATATATAGAAATTCCAAACAGTTTTCTATTTTATTCTTAAGTGAAAACTGTTTTGATAAAAACTATCCGAACGCCTTTTTGGTATTGTTTTCTGTTTTCAAACACTTTTTTAATAAAAAAAAAAAAACAACAGAAAACTATTTTTTTTTCTTGTTTCTGTTCTCAAAAACAATTTTCAAAAACAAAAACAGAAACCGATTTGCCAAACGTGCTCTTAGTTGCAAATGGACGAAACTATATGGACTGATTCTGCATTTCCCTCTAAAATATACTCGTATCTTCACTTACAACAGTATTGATTGGTGCAAACTATATGCTCTAAGCTTCATTATTCTAAAATTATTCCAACTGCTCATCCCGTGGTTACCAACATGACGACGACGACCCAGACTCTTCCACAAACAAATAACACTAGTGTCCCATCATTTGTTAAAAGTTGGGATCAAACTGAATAAAAATTGAAAAAACAACAAATTCTCATACGTACACCAAGATGGGGCGGGTATCAATGGGAAAGAATGAAGCACTGCATGTGTGATTTAAACCTTCCATAGTTTTTTCACTCGCCCTTTGCCACCAAGGATTCGAGTTTGTGTAACCAGTTCACGTATTGACCTTGCTCTTTCTTATGCAGGTGGAGCAAGAGGAAGTTGGTGAGGTTTTCTCCAATTCCCTTGGATACTAGATACTCCTTGAGTGCATCTTGTAGTTGAGGGTCCAAAGAGCTGAAAATAGATATAAATGAGAGAATAATAACATAGATGAATACAATTTAAAGCACACGAAAAGGATAAAAAAAAAATTAACATGATGAAAATGATGTGAATGAAACAAGCATGTGCACTAAAAATGTTTGAAGACAAAACAGTTGAGATTATAATTACAAAAGATTTCCAGAATTACCTTGAAATCGAGAAACCTCACATCTACAAATAACCTAAAAGAGATCTAATAGCAGTATTTCATTATTCATAGTCCAAACTTTGCTATCAAAGCTAAAGCTAAAGACTGGAGGAAATATGAGTTTTCAGATTGTCATTACTATTTTCTTTTGGTTGTTTTATATCTTACCAAGGTGCAACACTATACTGGAGAATTCATGGGTCACAAACTCATCAGATGAGTACCCAGAAAGCAGGAAAACATACAGTAGAAATAGCACTGTCCTTATCAGTGACAAAATTAAGACATAATTAAGTTCATTAAGATTAGTATATCGAGACCCAACAAATATAATATTAAAAACCCAAAAGCATATGATGTCTCTCCCTCAAAGACTCCAGCATTCTCTCCTTTCTTATACGCAACAATATTTAAAAAAGAAGTAAGGTATCTACATCCAAGAAACCAGAGAAGAAGGGTAAAAGAAGACAAAGTAAAGATGAAAACAAAATAAATTATGAGTTACTGACCCTTTAGGCATAAAAGAAAACTCATCTGCCCAGTTGATCCAACACAAAAATGGAATATCCTAATCCATGAAACAATGGATAAGGAAAATGCAGAAAATTAAGATTCTGTTAGTATCTAGACACATGCACTTGGTCAACCACCTTCTAGAAAAGTAAGACTCTGAGCAAATCCAGTAGAACGGAGACATTTATGACTTCCATTAAAAGGGGAAAAAATTACAAGTTACTCCCAAAGCAGAGGGATCATAAGTCATATTTCACCTTGAGGCTTCCTCTTGGAAGTTGGAACAGACATGGAACTCTATCCAAAAGAGTCTAATCAACACTATCAATCAAACTAAAAACAAACTTTCGTGACCAACCATACAGCTGGTATTTTAAATTACTCTCCCGCTGGGAGAATACTTTTCAAATGGTGAAGGCCTCAAGTAAAAACAAACCATCGCTATGTCGCTTAGCATTCCACTTAAGAGAACCCAACTCAAAGCACAATATGCAGTGCAACTATTGTAACGATGCTCTCTACAAATAAGCAATAGGACACATCAAACCACATATATCTGGTTGTTGCTGTTTATGTTATTTACTTAGACCAAAGACCATATCTGACATGAACATGTGGATATGAAGGAATTCACATAACAGTAATACTATTGACAAGCAAGCAACCTCTTTTCCCCCAAAGAATATTTAAAGGTTGATAACAAATATACACACATATGAGGACAAAACTTCACCTAAACAACGGGCCTCTGTAGGCTGAAGAATCCACACGAGCTGATGATTGGATATAGCAGGCATTATGGATGTCAAACTCAGACCCAGTATTACCTCTGTCAGAAACTCCACAATCAAACTGCAAGATTGAGCTCAGGCCAGGCTTTTTCAAACATACTTTCATCAAAACCTCCCTTGGAAACACACTATCTCTTCCATATGTAACTGGACCCAGAACAGCCGAAACAACAACCTCTTCCCCCAACGCACATTTTCTCCGCAAAACCACATCTTGAGATTTTGATGAGTCCCATTCCACCAAAAAATCCCCCAGGGAACCACTTTGATTATTCTGTGCCCATGTCAACACACATACAAGTCAAGAACAAGAAGGACGCAATCCTCTTAATTTTACAAGGCTAGGCACACAAGTAACATAACTTTGCAAAAATGCTTAAATTGCCAAAGGAAAAAAGAGTTGCAATCAAAATTTAGCTCTCTGTTTCTACCAGGCTCAGTCTTTATGTAGGGAACACACTTCCTAGAGAGTGCAATACGAAAACAGGACGGTGCCGCCTTCCCATAATAGTAGGGATAAATGTTTGTCAACTTTAGCATGACTTAGAGAATCAATTTTTCATAAGATAAGCTCTTAACTCTGTCAAACTGTGCTCATATATAAGTGCCATAGCACTAATTACCCTCCAAATTAATAACCTAAACCCATTATCGAATTTCCACATTCTACTTTTTTGATTTTGGGGCATAACCATTTGAATCCAGTATAAGGGCCCCCCAAAATTTTGAATAAAATGTGTATAAAAAACAACTATCTCATCAAATGCAAGCAATGGGCAATACAAAAGCCCAATTCAAGTTCATCTTTTGATAAAAATGTTCAAAAAAATGGGTTAGATTTTCATTGCTTTCTTTTCCCATATGTTGTCTCCAGCGAATTTGAGTAAATGGTAAGTGATGGTTGGGCAATCGGTAGCGTGAGTCGCTCAATTCGATTACATTCCAATTGAAGCAGAAAAGGAATAGGAAAGGCATGGAGGGTAGAGAGAGAACCTGAAAGCGATTAGAGGAGAGCTCGTGTGTGATCTCCGACTGCAAGACTTTGAGCACGTCCGAATCTTGAAGAGCTTTGCGACACTTGCGCAACACAGGACTGACTCGCGGCATTCCTTCGCCACGTTGGCTACGCCTGCACGAGTTTAAGCGTCCAATGACTCCAATCCCCCAGTTAATGAAAGCAAGCGATCCTTGGCAAAGGCTTTCTAGGCCTTGGGAATGCCTCGAAACAAAATGGTTTGATGCCCGGAAGGTTTTTTAGTCCCACACCGAAAGAAGAAGAGCAGCCGGAAGGGAACCCTGGCTATAAAACAAAAACGGAGACATTGAGTAAAGCATACCTTTCTCGGCCTTTTGGCTAAGATCAAGTGTAGTATCTGTTCTTATCAGTTTAATATCTGATATGTGGCCCATCGGGTCACACGATATTAAATTAATTTCTTGAGGGGGAAGGCCCGTCACAGTAGCTTGCTATTGGGGTCTTCGAGCGTCGCCCATGCGTTGCACTATTGCACGGGCCCGGCGCACCCCACCCAAACTTAGTTCTGAACTTTTTCTCAGTTTCGTTGAGCTACTGAGCGCTGAATAAATTTCTCAACCAGAAGGAAGAAATTTCTCAACCAGAAGGAAGAAATTTCAGTACTTGTGGGTAGTACTCGCATGGAATCGAAAGCCAAAATTTTCCGTCTTCTAATACTTGCACTTGGGACCAAATTAATCTCGACTAATAAAAGTAAAACAGAATACTCCAAGCCTACATCAAAACCGTTTATTTTTGGCTCTAATTGATGCGGTTCTTGAAACTACTTAATACATCATTACACAAATTCGTGACAGACAACCAAAGTCATTAAGACTGGTGAGTTCTCTTGTGTGCAGTGTTGAGCCCTAGTAGTGGCGTCACGACTGTATGACGACTTGAGTCTCATCCCATATATATATATATATATATATATATATATATATAGCCCTTCAAAGAAAGAAATGGAAATGTTTAAACAGTTCCTTAAATCTTTTCATGAAGATAACATTGATACTAAAGAAGATGGAGAAGAAAACCCTGGAGCATCCTCTTCACCAACTGTTGACTCTTTATTCGGACATGATCTACTTTGTGCTCAGGATTCTATTTCGGGTATCGACGATATTCCTGAACTCAACTATTGACACATTTAGGTTCTCTACTATTGACTTACGCTTCAGACAGCATTATTGGCTCCACCTAAAAGTTGTTTGTCTTATGCGAAATTATTTGCTGCACCATCAGCTGGCCGACAAGATTGCTAATCACTACAGTAGACAACACTATTGACTACTACAATCCCCCCGCATGCTGTTCTACAATATTTTTTCCTATTATAATTTACCTTTTTACCCTTTGTAATTGGCCTATATATTAGGACCAATCCTTTGGGGTAAGGCAGAAGCTTTTAGACGGAGAAAAACCTTCCTGATCTAGCTCTCTTGCTTTCTTGCTCTCACTATTTGCCTGTTCTTGTTATCTTGCTATCCTATTTGTAATATTTCCTGTTAATATGTAAGTATTTCAATATTTTGAAATAAATTTGCAGTTATTAAAATTGTTGTTTCATACATTGTATACGCTCCGTTTTCGCACTTACTCTTTAAAAAAATTTATGCATTGCATTCTCGCAAGGTAGATTATTACCTGATTACCCTTTCTCCTGCATCATATTTATTGTTATTGTTATTGTTATTTTCTACACACACTCGCCTTCACCTTCTCCCTCACTCAACTTCCTCCCCTTTATCGTATCAGAACCATAAGTGTTACGATATGTTCATATTGTTGTTCTTTTCTTTCATCTGCTTTAGTTTGTGTTTTCAGCGCATTTCTCTTTTCTATTAGGGATCATAACCACCTCTCCTGTTAACTCCCTCTTTAGGAATACCTCTAAGTCCCGTTCAAGCCTGGGTTCCCCTCTCTCTCTCTCTCTCTATATATATATATATATATATATATATCGCATTCTTCTTTGCAATTCAAGATGCTTCCCGATCAGTCAAAGCCAAAATCTCATAATCATTCAACACAAGAGGAAGGTCATGATCCAATTCATGATCACTCTTCGCAACTCAATATGGTATGACATATCTCTAATCTCTAGTTCAATGTTACAAAAGAATTAGAGATAAAGTAGGCAGAACCATATAGTTGAAGGCAAACAAAGTTTGGTATCTTATTAAGGAATCCAATCTTCAACCATACAGTTGAAGGCAAAAAAAGTTCGGTATCTTATCAAGGAATCCAATCTTCAAGAGAGAAGCATAGAGATGGCCTTGTCAAAATTCTCATTCCTTTGTGGATGGAGACCACCTAAAATTCTCATTCCTGGTCTAGCTTTTCATTTTGATATGGAAAGTTTTGACAACCACGATAGGCACCATGGAGTCCGATATTTTTGGTTTCTCCTTTGTGGATGGAGACCACCTAAAATTGATTGAACTTTTGACAGTTTTTTAGTGTGTGTGTGTGTGTGTGTGTTTTTTATTTTTTGTTTTTGGGTATGTTTGTTGTTTGTGTATTTTGTGAGTATGAAATATTGGGTATGATTATTAATGTGTATTTGGAGGTGTTTTTTTTTTTTTTTTTTTTTTTTTAACAAATAACATGTGCTATTATATATTACTGAAAGTTCCAGGGCAAGGACAAAAACAAGAGGTTTAAGACCTCCAACACCCTAAGCTAAATAAATATGACTTGAACAACCTAAACAATGCATAATCATTACAGGGACAACAATGAGTCACTTTTTACATTTAAGTACAATCAACAAATAAAAAATAACAGATTTAGCACCTAAGCCAACAAATAATCCAGTAACTTTTAAGCATCATAGAGGTAGACTGTGAACAGACAAGACAAACAACATAAAACATAAGCCAAAATCGAGACTGACGACGGCGCATGTAGTTCACACGCCGCCACTGGAGACCTCGTCTGCAACAAAAATCTGTCAGAAGACTTCGGATCCATCGAAAAACCCCCAATCGTGCCCTGAAAGACAAGTTGGGATCTACACGCGCCGCCAGGGAGTGACCTCCCTGGCTCGTGTAGGCCATGCGTCGAGCGTGAAGAATCGGCACAGCCGTGGCTGGAGGTTGCAGGACCGAAAGAAGCTGAAGACCACCGTGGAGATGCGCTTGTCTTGGAAAAACCAACCGAAGTGAGCAGATTTGACTCCAAATAAATAAACCCAAACAAAAGAAAAACTAAGTCAGAAACTCCGCCGGAAAACACACCATAAAGTCACTCTTCAACTCAAATCCCGTGAAGTCTTCTACCGGGGAACATCAACCACTATCGGATCTAACCTGAAGGAACAAAAACTCCAAAACCCTAATGGCTAGAGGACACAAAAACTCCACTGGCTCTAGCTAGAGAGGAGCAAAAAACTTCCCCCTGTCTAGAAGGACGAGGGGGGAAACACCATTGGGGGAGGGAGGCATGGAACCTCCCCCCCTTAACACCCAACAAAGCTGCTTTTGCTCTTTAGGGCCGGGTTAAATTAACACAAATAAAAAATAAATTAATATTTTGAGGTGTTTGTTATTTATAAAGGTTGAAAATTATTGGACTTCTAATTTTAACAATTGTGTATAAAAGTGTGCAACAAAATATCACAATGCGGAAAATAAAGAGACATATTTTGTTGACAAAGTGGAAACGCAATTAAGAGAAAACTTCCGAGGCAGCCAAACCTAGGATATCCACTATTTAGAAGACAAAGCTAGTTACAAAGCAGTAGTACTCACATACCCTTATGCAGTGGTCGTACCTTGAACTCTGACGTGTAACCCAACATGAATGTCTTCCAACCAAGTCACCTACTTGAATGGGTCTTCAATGAAATCCTTTACCTTAGGGCCAACTCCTAAGATAGATTTCGGTTCAGCACAGCAACATCACTTGGCAACAGCTTCAGAGAGGACGCTTCAGCACAATAACTCTAAAATATAGTTCTCTAAACTTTACGAAATTCAATACCGAATTCTTATAATTCTCAAGCCTAGGGACCTTTATTTATAGGCTACGTAATACCTAAATTACGTTTGATTAGGTTTTCCTAGGCGCCGTTCGGACGGTAGACATAAAACATAAGGACAGACAACTGTGCGATTGGCTTTCCAAATTTCGCTGAAATTCTTTCATGAATTGAGCCTTGTTCAGAAGGTGTTGCCCTAGCGTCCAAACGATTGCACTTTAGCTGCACGCAATTTTCATATCAAGGCTTGGCGCGTCCAGACTATAACAGCTGTCGTCTAGACGGTTGATCTGATGCACGCAATTTTCATAAATGAAGCATGAGCTTCCGAACCACGAAGACTGTAGTCCAGACGATTTAACTTTGAATGCACGACTTGCCTTATGAATGAGCGTGTCTGAACGGGAATACACATCGTCTATATGGTTGTAGCTGTCTTCCCATATCAATGTTTTTGGAAAGAAATCTCATAGCTGATCGAACATTGAACGACGTCTGGACGTGCTGCTGAGACGTCCGGACGGATGCAAGCTGGAACAGTTCAAAGCTTCTCGATACAGATGAAGGTCTGGAAGGAAAGTTCTCGTCGTTCGGACGGATGATGCTTGGACAGTTGAGCGTCCGGATGGAATATCATGTCGTTCGTCCGGATGCAAGGAATCCGAATTCTCTGATTATGAATCTGTGTAGAATATTCTAGAAAACATTTAGCTGAATATGAAGACTTTGATATATATATATATATATATATATATATATATATATATATATATATAATTTTAAATGACACATGTTGCAATATGATTGTGTTGTCGTGACACTAACAATTTTTGTCAAAATTTTAAATATAAGTTGGGTGTAAAAACTTATTTTGAGCTTCTAGCCAATTTGTATACCCTAGAAAGCTAATTGCAAATGGGCGAAATTATATGGATTGATTCTGCATTTCTTTTTTTTTAAAAAAAATTCCTAAAATATACACGTATCTTCCCTTACCTCAGTATTGGTTGCTGCAAAACTATACGCTCTAAGCTTCATTATTCTAAAATTATTCCAACTGGCTCACCCGTGGTAACCAACACGATGACCCAAACTCTCAATTCAATTTATTTTTCTTCCAATTAATTAATTTTTTTTTTCAATTTGACTGTTGGTTAGAATTTAGTAGAAAATGCTAACGGTTGTGTGTCAAAATTATCAGAATATCCATTTTTTTTAGTATTAAAAAAGAAAAAAATTACAAACATTTAGGCTTTGGTTATAATTTAATAGTATTTACAAAAGTATGTACCTGAATCTTTGTAAATTTTTACCTTTTTATTTTTTAACCCGACCCGCGCCATTTGGGTAGCGTAGCTCCAGCGACAATGTAGGAACACCTTTTAAATTTTTTAGGGCTTGCTAAAACCTCTTTCCCTCTCACAGTCTCACCGAGTGGGAGCTAAAAAGTAGTAGTTGTATTAGCAATGGCGAGCGAGCAAGGCTTCAGTGGCTGGACCGACCTGCTCCACTCCTCCACAAAGCTTCTCGAACAATCCGGTCCTTCCGCTCAGTTCCCGCCTCTTCAGGTTCCATCCTACTCTCTTTCACATTTTTTCTGTTTGGTTCCCGATAAAATGTAGGAAAATTTAAATAATAAAACGTGATTTCTTCACGTTTTGAATTTTGGCTTGAGTTTTTGCTTGCTGAGAAAAATGAAGGAGCAAGGAAGTTATTGTTAGCCGAAGATTCGTGAAATACTAATGTTCAAGTGATCGTGTTGTCCGTTGTTCTGTCTAGAGACTCTAGACCGCCTTTTGCTTTCCGAGAAAATGGAGAAAAATAGACGGAAAGAGAGAAAGAGTGTTGAAATTTCAATGTTTGAGAGGAATGACGGGAAAGTAAAGATATTAAAACCTAGACAAGGTTTATAATAACCTCGAGATTTGAGAATACAATTTTAGACTTAATTTTTATTTTGTCGCACCTTTTTTCCATCGGAGAAAATGCAGGAAAATAAAAGAAACTAAGAAAAAGGATTTAGAAAATCTTTGCTCATCTGAGCCTAATGCAACTAGTCAGGTTCATCTCTCACATCCGATTCTGCTCAGTTTGTTTGCTAATAAAATGCATGAGGGGTAACGAAGTTGAAGTTTGAATTAATTGTTATATAATTGTTCGCGACATTTGAATAATAATACTAAAAAAGAGTCAGTGAAGCCGAATTTAAATCTTTGTCTGGACCAGTTGAGTTGATTACTTTTCAGAAATAAGTCATTATTGTGGCCAAGATCCTTTTTTTTTTTTTTTTTTTTTTTATTAAAAAAAATTCTTCAAGAATTCTCCAGCAACCGGTCAGCATGGTACAAGAAATCCTCTGTTGCTTCCTATGATACCAGGCAAAACTCAATAAAACATGATTAAACTTTGAGTGTTTTGTTTAGTTCTATGCCCCCCGACACAGTAAGGAAATGTTTCCGTGCAAACCAGGGCAGATACTTGTATAGCAGTCAACTAGATCAAGAAAATTTTAATTTATCTAAACAAAGCTTAAGGGTCCCTTTCCTGCATATGGAACTTATTGCTACTGAAGAAAAAGAAAGAGTGGTAGATATTTCTAAAAGAAATTGGGGATTATTGTCATAAAAAATCATCGGTTGGTATTCCTAGAAAAAATAAGTAGTAGATGAAAGAAACTGGCATTTGGTGTGCGTGGATATGCATCTTTCTTCTTCTTCTTCTTCTTCTTCTTCTTTTTTTTTTTTTTTTTTTTTTTTTTTTTTTTTTCTTGTTTCTGAGTTAATGAATGATTTATATCTATTTCAGAGAAACTTAGATCAGTTAGAAGCATTATCTAAGAAGCTCAAAGCAAAAACCGTGCGAGCTGAGGCTCCTTCTCAATCTATTGCTGCCACAAGGTTCCTCTATGATTCTTGTTGTATAATTCTCACACGTTTTATTACTTGAATTTACAATTTTGTTGCCAAGAAAAGATTAGAATGATATCTACTATCTCTGTTGTTGCATTTACAGGCTTCTTGCACGTGAGGGAATAAATGCAGAGCAACTTGCACGGGATCTGAAGTCTTTTGAATTGAAGGTAAAATATTATTTGCATTCTACTTAATGTTTATAACCTAGCCTTATTGGCTGCATATGGTAATTATATATCGACATGTTTTGAGTGGCTTTAGATGTAAATTTTTCAAAAGATTTTTCCCACCTTGATCTTAGGTAGGTATTGAACACCATGAATAAATTTGATTGAAAAGAAAACTAACAAGTAAAAATATATAAAAGAATAATTTATAAAAGATATCTCCTATTATGTTGAATAAGATTAAATTCTTATAGTTCTTATCCATGTTTATATCTAGGATACACAATTTGTTGTAGAAGGCAAGGAATATGCAGATTCCACACTCTATAATGAAATCTGGCTGAGTACATGGATATGACCTACTCAATGCATGAATTTCATTCTCCTGCCAGTGAATTTGACAATTTTAGCCCCGGTTCATACAATATGTTAATGTGATATAGGAGGGAGGATTCATATAGTGACTGGGGAAGTACTTTCTTCAAGTGCAAATCACTGAGACAAGCTCATAGATGTGAATTAAAATGCATTTGAACATCAATTTTATTGATTTCGAAATATAAGAATAGATAAAATATGCTTAAAACCATAAATGTCTAGAGGCTTTGGGCTATATAATTTTTAAAAGTTGCTGCTTTTCCTCATACCCTCTGTGTATGCTGCATGTATGATATTACTTATCAAGACAGAAATCCATGGTCTTATTTGCACTTTGTTTTATCATTCTTTTGATTTAATCTCTATCATAGTAGTTGTTACTCTCAAGTTACTTTTGCTTTCATGGTTCTACTTTGCCTTGTCTAAATGTTTATTTTTGCAATCTTGATATGATTGTTCTTTTATGAATATTATGATATCTCTTTGCATATTATTTGATCTTTATTTTCTTCTCTTATATTTTTATGTGAAGACAACATTTGAGGATGTTTTCCCTGCTGAAGCAACAAGTGTCGAAGAGTATTTGCAGCAGGTAATTTTTTTTTCTTCAAAAATTTTCACTAAGAATCTGGCTTAGATTTTTTACTATCACTGGATCTATTTTTTGGGGAGGGGGGCAACTGGAATAAAGAAAAAAGGGGCTTTTTTTTTGTTGTTTTACCTCAAATTTTTTTTTTTGAAAAAACAAACCTTTAGAGGTTTTCCTGGCTTTGACCCTGACCATCATCATTATGCCTACTATCATGTACTTTGAATTTCTTTAGCTTTTGGATCGCTTTGAAGATAATTTGATATGTTTATTTGCTTCAAATTACGTGAGATGGCCTGAAATATGTATTTGGTTGGCTGATACTGCTTTGAAAATTATGAATTACGTTGGGGATGCAAACTTTAATAGTTTTCCTGTCAAATTTTGTTATGAATTGTATGTTATGAATACAACACGTATAACTATTCGTGCGTTTGGTGCTTGTACATTTATTTTGCATTCTAACTTTGGTGCTAACATGATTTAAAGACCAGAATTACTGGTGGTATAGATAAATGACTTTTTGGATAGCTATTTCCTCCACAGATATGATTACGTGTCTGTCATTACTTGCTCACTAGTACTGCTAATTTTAAAGAGTCAATGCTCATCTGCAATCTTGCTTGACTTGCTCTGTTAAATACACGATGACGCTCATATTCTATATTTTAGTTTCAAATATACTAATAAGCTACAGATTTTTTACTAGGAATTGGCTGAAGACCAATTCAAAGTTCAAGTTTAAATTAGTTCTGGTTCTAGGCTTAGAAGAGATTCTTGAAAATCTACCAGTTGACCAACAAGAGCAAGGAACACAGCTACCAGCTTGTTCTGGGGGTGTTTTGACCTGCTCTATAAAAAGTTTTTTTTTTTTTTTTTTTTTGGGGGGGGGGGGGGGGGGGGTTGGGTCTTGTTCATATACATGTACTTTTTTTTAAAAAAAAAAAAATTCTATGCATTATGGAAGTTCGTTAGATATGATGATGATCCTAGCTATAGATGGTAGGTTACCACTTAATGGTTGGTCAAAGGAGATGGGCATAACCTTCTTGTTCCACGCAATTAAGTTTCCAGTGTAACCGGCTCTTGCTATCTTGCCATTGATACCTAAGATTTCTTTCATTGCTTTAAGTAATAAAGTTTGTTTAATATGTTATGAAGCGGGGTTAGTCCCCCTAACTTGTACTTTCCATTTGTTTAGGACCCTTAACAAAATTGGTTTCCTGTGAAGCTTTTAAATTTAGAATTAGTGATGAACTAACTATAAATAATGAGTAATTCTATTCATTACCCCATCCCCCAAAGCATATTTGATGTGGCCCCTAGCCAAAAAACCAATCTCCATTCATCAAATGCTATGGGGGACCTAGCCATTTTTTTTTTTGGGTGGGAGGGGGCGGGGAGAGTGGGGGTGATGTGAATGACTTCATACACAGGTAGGATTGATTTTTCTTGAAAATGGGGGAAAATCTGAATTCGTTGTAATTTCTAGGAATCTAGTTGTCGAAGTCATACGCAAATGCCTGGTGATGTAAACAAAGGCTGCTTAGAATGTGTCATTTTTTATTCAATCTGCACTGCCTATATGCATGTTCATTTAATGTCCCTTTGGGTCATGTGAACTTGTTCAGAATTAGCACTCTTTGGGCCCCAGATTAAAGTGCTGGGGATCTTTTGTTTGGAAAAACTTCTTTCTTAGTCATTCTTCATATATTCACATATCTGTTTCAAGATCAGAGATGCATCTATTTTCCATAAGTAACATTTTGTAAGGCCTCATGCATCTCATTATTTCCACTGCATCAATATGGCTTTTGGTAAAGCAGTACGGCAAGATTTATTGGGATATTTGAGAAATAATTGATTCTCTATAAGATTATTATTATTATTTTTTTTATTTTTAAATTTCTTTTAATTTTACTTTCTTTCAATCTTCAACTTTAACTTTTATTTGATACATCTTTCTATAGATAGCTAATAAACTTGAATTGGCTATCGTATCGAAGTGTTGTTTCACCTATCTGTCTACTTGCAAATGAAAAGTTAGAACTGTTATAACTAAACTACTGTCTGTCTCTTTCTCCATTCCACCCCTGGCCTCTTTCCCCTTCCAACATGAACGTGCAGTTTGATTGTGCTGTTGCAGTACAGCTTCTTTATCCTGACCAAGATTATTCTAATTTGGTTTCATGCATTTGCTTTCTTTTGAGTACCTCACAGAGTATTCAGCCACTTTCCACTTGCACTTTTGAGAGTGTTTGATATTGGTATCTTGATAATGGTGTATGTGATAATTATTCTCAGGTTCATGAGATGGCAATGGTCTCAGCCATTCAGGAAGCTCAGAAGGATAATCTCGGAAGCTTTAATGATTACATGATGAAAGTTTTACAGGTTGACTTATTTTTACCCTATTCAAATTTTTGGGTTTGTTTCTTTATATTTGGACATGATACTTCCGCTCGCTCACACGCGCGCGCACACATTTGTAGGTATTTCTTGGAGCTGCATTTTAGCTTCAAAATTTTCATTATGGAGTGTCTATTTTGGACCATCCATCCGACATGTTTTATTAGGATTTTTCTTTGTGTACTGGGCTTTTTAACCCTGATTGTGAGTTGATTTCCTTGCTTATTGCGCTTTGAACTTTGAATGCTGTGTATGATTTTATTTGTAATAACAGGAAGATTGGCAAAAGGGAAAACGCGATTTTCTTCAGAGTTTAAGCAGAATTTCAACATTACCCAGGACTAATATGATTGAAACCCGCTCTGGGGGTTCTCATCCTGGTCAACCAGTGTCCATTGCATCTAGCTCTCAAGTTTCACCTGGTCCATCTAGCATGGATCTCATACCTCTAGCAAACAAGCCTATCCTCGATAAAAAGGCAATTGTCTATGCTGAAGTTGTGAAGAATCTGAACAATGCAAGGGAGCGTGGCTTACCATTTAAGGTAAGGATGGTTACTGCCTTTTAAATTATTACTACATCATGTTGAAATGCATCTAAGCTCGTGTGGCCTGATTGCTTTTTTTTTTTTTTTTTTTTTTAAATACAATTGAACATGAGATGTTGTCATCTTAACACTTATTAGGAATCCAGTTTGCTGCATATCTGTACTTCTGATACATCATACTGTTAAGTTATATTGCCTTTTTTTTTTTTACTTATCAAAAAAAGTTATATTGCCTTTTTCTTTCATTGTACTTTCGATCTTAGATTTTCTTAACTTGAAGTTGGCTTTTGTTATGTGTTTGTTAGGCTTTTACTTTAGGTGACAGGTTCTTTAATTCAAATTTGGCTTTGTTGTGTATTTTATATTTTCTATATGAATGATATACTTGCTGTTTATTCTTTTTATTAGTCTGCTACAGCTTTCAAGGGTGCTTATGAAAGTTTGGGTGTTGAGGGATCTAGCGGAAAATCTGTTAACATGCAGAAGATATGGCACCTCATTCAGGTGTAACCTCTAACATTGCGCTTAGCTTGTTTGATATTTTCTAGGCTGTGAGCTTCTTATTTTATATGTAATGTTCTCTTTTTAATACAAGTAGTTACTCATATTTCATTTTTTACAGATGCTGATGGGTGAGGATTCAACTATGCAACATAATGTTTCAAAGAAGATGTCACTAATCATTGGTGCAAGGCGCCATCTGGAATGGGGGCATGAGAAATATATCATGGATACAATACAAAGTCATCCTGCACAGGTTATAATTTTGTCTGGTATCATATTATTTTAATGCTGATGTTAACATTTCCAAACTGAATTTTGTTAATGAATACTTATGTGTTTTGTTATAGATCTTTTAGTTTATTTGATTATTGCTTCTCCTTCATTGGTTGAACGCTTAATCTATTGTTGCGTGTTCATATTCACTTTACTTTTGGTAATGATTAAAAAGCTCAACCCCCCCCCCCCCAAAAAAAAAAAACTTCTATAAGCATCTTGCTCATTACATATGTATGAAAACATAAAGTACAGATCTCTTGGAAATGGTTGTTTCAAAGCTTATATTTGCATTGGTTATTTCTACACTCATGTTTTGTGAACATCTTTTGATCTCATATAGGCTGCTCTTGGTGGGGCTGTTGGAAATTTGCAAAGAGTCCGCGCCTTTCTTCGGGTTTGTTAGCATGTTGCCATTGAATTTTCTGGAATCACATATAAAGACGTATTATATCGTCCTGACAAAAATTAATTACGTTGTCTTAATTTTATTTATTTTTGTGCAGATTCGTTTAAGGGATTATGGAGTTCTGGATTTTGATGCAGGTGATGCTCGTAGACAACCTCCTGTTGATACCACCTGGCAGCAGGTCTTGAATACTTATAATTTTATTTTGCAATCTAGCTTGCATTTCGTGAATCAATCTACTTGTTTTCATTTGTGATATGAAAGAAAGTTTTCTTCTGCCCCTATATTTTTTTTTTCATGGGTTCTCAAATTTTTTCAGATTTCAAGTTATGTATAAAGCTGATTAGTTTCAAATACGCGATGCAATTCACAAGTTCCAATCAATGACTGATGTCAAATTTTGAAGTAATCTGTTGCATGACTGCTAAATTTGGTCATGTTTAAGCTATTAAGCATGTTCAATTGTTGAATTGCTTCTGCACATTTTTTTTTTCTTTTCTCTTTGTCAACATAGGCTGTTTGGGAACTGTGGTCCACATTCTACTGGCCGTTATTTTTAGATATAATTTAAAGGAGGTATTGACTTGTTTTTAGTGTATCTTGGGTCTGTTACTTTTGAAATAGTAAGCTAGAGCAGTACCATATGAAAGCACAAATAGACGTGGAACAGAAGCTACCAGTTCCCTTTTGTTTTCTGAGAACTTTTTTTTTTCTGTGATAGATTTGATTGCTTTATATGTTAAACTTATGTTGTTTTAGTTTTTACTTTAGATTATTTTTTCCCTACTTTCGAATAACTTTGTTTTTTACTAAATACTGTTCTTTATGTGTGACAGATATATTTTTGCTTGAGGACTGGATATTATGATGAAGCAAGAAATGTGGCTCTGTCATCCCGTGCTTCACACCAATTTGCTCCCCTGGTATATATTGTTCACTGGTTATTGACAAGACTTTATTTTAGGGTAAAATGAACCTATATCTATGTCGTTGAATGCAATATTAACATCCTTTGGTTTTCAATTTTTCCAATCAAACCTCCTATAGTTTCCAATTGTTTTGATCAACTACTTCGATTCTCCTTTTGTTAAAATCATTGATGGTAATTAGTTAGCTGCGATGCTAGTGACCCTAACCCTCACTCAACCCTCCCTTTGATATTCCATTAGTCATATGAGAATAACTTTTGTTCATGATTAAATCGAGAAGATGATAGAATTAGTTGATTAGGACAACGGGATACCACTAGGATTGTGAGTAGAAAAATTGGAAACTTAAAGGAGTGTCAATAGCAAATAACAGTGAGTGTTGGTGTATTTTACCCTATATTTTGTTTAACCTTAGTCATTCTTCCTTTTTGACAGCTTGCAGAGTGGATCAATACTGGAGGGATGGTGCCAGTTGAGACTGCAGTCGCTGCATCAGAAGAGTGTGAGAAAATGTTACGAATGGGTGATCGGGTTGGACGAGCTGCGTATGACAAGAAAAAGTTGTTGTTGTATGCTATCATATCCGGTTCTCGCAGGCAAATTGACCGCCTGCTTAGAGATCTACCAAATCTGTTCAATACTATAGAGGATTTCTTATGGTTCAAACTGTCTGCAGTACGAGACTACTCAAGTGGAGTCTCATCTGTTATTCAGAATGAGGGATTGGTACCATACAGTTTGGATGATTTGCAGGTCTACCTGAACAAATTTGATCCATCATATTATACCAAAAATGGAAAGGACCCTCTGGTATACCCTTATGTTTTGCTTTTAAGCATCCAGTTGCTACCAGCTGTCTTATATTGGTCAAAGGAAACAGGAGATGAAGGATATAACATTGATGCTGCCCACATGTCGATTGTGTTAGCAGACCATGCTGTCCTTTCTGAAGGTGCTGGTGCTGGACAAAAACTGGGAGTGATGGATGCTTATGCTGAGGCATCCAGCATAATTAGGCAGTATGGATCTGTGTATTTACGCCACGGTGATCTATCAATGGCATTAGAATATTATGCCCAAGCTGCTTCTGCAGTAGGTGGTGGACAGTTGTCATGGACAGGAAGAGGTAATGTGGATCAGCAAAGGCAGAGAAGCTTGATGTTGAAGCAACTCCTTACTGAGCTGTTGTTACGGGACGGTGGGGTCTATCTTTTATTGGGTTCAAGAGGTACTGGAGAAGAAGGTCAACTAGGAAGGTTTTTGATTGATGCGAAAGCAAGACATCAATTTCTGCTTGAAGCTGCTCGCCAGTGTCAGGAAGCTGGGCTTTATGACAAAGTAATCTTAATTTCTTTCCTTATTCAATTTCTTTATTTCTGGAGTTTATTATGAATAAATTGTGACTTGTTTATATCCTCATATATCCTCATATACCTTAGTATTAGTGATTTTCAGATAGCCTTATAGGATCTTTATGTTTGTTCCTTATTCTACTCCTTAATCTTGGTGGTGGGCCATATTATGTTTAATCTGCAAAAGGTGCTAGTACCTTTGGGAGCGGGATTGACTTCATGGTTCTACTATTCTTCAGACTCGTAGGTGAACAACGTTTCCTTGTTAAAATGAACTTGGAATGACTCCATGATGTAATTATTTGTTGACATTTTCATATTGGTTAACAATCTTGAATGGTATTCTTATAAATACATCTTTTACACACATCTTTATGTCTCGAACATCTTTACTTTCTTCTGTTTGCCCCTTAATTTTACTTATTCATGGTTTAATTCATGCTTCTGCCATCTTCAACTGTTAATGTTTCTTTCTTTTATTGGTGTTGCTTCAACTAATTTCATTTCCTCTTTCACTGTTTTGTAACTTTATGTTTTGGTCTTGCTTTGTCCCTTACATTTTGATGAAAATTCAGTCTATAGAAATTCAGAAGAGAGTTGGGGCATTTTCAATGGCACTGGATACCATCAATAAGTGCCTCTCTGAAGCAATATGTGCCCTCTCACATGGTAGATTAGATGGCGAGAGCCGGACTGCTGGCCTCATTCACTCTGGCAATGAGATACTGGAGACATACAGATATTATCCTGAAGTCAGGTTATTTCAATACTCAGCATTTCAATATGTTCTTCTTCTTGGTGTTTGTGGCTAGTCCTGGCCAATGTTGTTCTTGTATTTTGTCACCTAAGGTCAATGGTAGATTGAGGCAAAATGTTTTGAGCTAAGACGGACCTTCTGAGATGTTAGGGGCGTTAAATTCAAGAGCTCATTTTCTGTAATGGATTTAAAATTATGACGCAATTTTGAATTGATATAGTGTAGTCATTAACTACATCCTGGTTCAATTTATTAAGCAAATGAGTGACAGAACTCAAGTTGACCCCTGCTTAATTAGCACCAACGCTCATTCGAGTTGACTAAAATGGCCAAAATTGAGTTTTGTCTGTTATACTTTCATAATTAGGAATGTATTCACCATTACAGTGAATTTTAAAAATAAATGCCGAATCCTCTTTGAAATATCTGGATTTTTCAAAAATTGTTAATGGAGTTTTTGCTTTAATTTTTATTAATTTTTGTTTAAAATTTATTCCTGAAGCTATTTGTGAGTTATGTTGCTGCTGCCTTCGTTGGACTTTTATTTTTTATTTTTTATTTTTTTTGGTTTCTGTGACAATTAGTTTGATATTTTATTTTCTTGGCTTCAATCTAGTATTTTTGAATTACTGGGACCTTCACATTTGATCACAAAGTCGATTTTGATTAGTAAATTTAGAAAAATATGACTGAATCTTTAATAGTCTTGAACTGTTAACTGCCATCATCTATGATTTCTGTTAATTATGTATGTCATGGTTTACATTTATGTACTCCGTATTTTATTTAATGTTTTCCCCAATTAAAGATCTCTTGAATTTACTGTGCAGTCCTCAAGAGAGAGAGCATGTTTTGGAGCAGCAAACTATGTTACGACAACTTGAGGCAATATTGTCAATCCACAAGTTAGCAATAATGGGCCATCATCTAGATGCTTTAAGGGAAGTTGCCAAACTTCCATTTCTCCCATTAGATCCACGAGCGCCAGATATTACTGTTGATGTGTTCCAGAATTTATCTCTTCATGTACAAGCTTGTGTACCAGACCTTCTGAAGGTTGCTCTCACTTGCTTGGACAATGTGACAGATTCTGATGGATCACTTCGTGCTTTGAGGGCTAAGGTATGTTGAAATAAGTGAATAAAATTCTCCTGCTATCTTTCCATTATTTTTTCACTCTGCAACTATTGTTTTGCTTATAGCCACTTGATAGCTTAAAACTTGTACTTTGAAGGGCACTTATTTTGTTTTGTTTTATATTGTCAAAATGGAATTCAAGGATGCTCATAAAAGTGAGTAGTGTTAATTTGCTGATGTGTCATGGAGCTCCATTATTCTTTCAATGTTTGAGAGCTGTGTTCTCTTTTGGGGGGGGGGGGGGGGGGGGGGTGGGGGGGTAACTAGGAGAATGTAGAAATGGTTTTTGGTATGTGCTCTTCTTGTTTAATGATGGGTGAATATTTTTGTCTTTGCAGATTGCAAGCTTTCTTGCTAATAATTTGAATAGGAATTGGCCCCGTGATTTGTATGAAAAGGTTGCTCGGAGCTTGTGAAGCTTACAAAGCCTGGCTGATTGAGATGTCCCCCGGCATAGCAACTCTAACAGGATATTGGGTTGAGGTATCAAACATTTAGCTTTTTCTGTAAAAAAATCCATCAAGATAGGCAATCTTACTATACTAACCAAGGCGTTGTGAGATACTAGTAGAAAAAAGATATATGTGTTGGTTATGAATTTCGTAACACTTCCTTTTTGCTAACTAGAACCTGTGTACAATCTGCTCATTTGCATTTTCTTTATTCGGTCATACTTGTAGAAGAGAGAACGAGAAAGCTGAAAATAGTGCATTGTTATCATCATGTCTTTAAAAGGTCGGAGTGACTTCCTTTTGTTTCATGAGTGACCCTGGTTATTTTTATGATTTGATATTCCCTGGAGTTGAGTTAAGGGGA
Source organism: Alnus rubra (assembly GCA_028654335.1). Lineage (NCBI taxonomy): Eukaryota > Viridiplantae > Streptophyta > Magnoliopsida > Fagales > Betulaceae > Alnus > Alnus rubra. The sequence continues at coordinate 375,056 of JAJPGS010001265.1, forward strand.
CATAAATACCATGGTTGGCACTCCTTATAAACTAGTTTGAGGGAAATTTCCGTCCAGTTAAGGGGTGCCGGCCATGGTATTTATAAATGAAAAACATCTAAATATTTCGCGATTCATAACTTTTGTTAGATTTGATGCCTAACCAATAGAAACACAAGCCTTTCCATTATCAGGATTCTATCAATATCACTTGAAATTTCATGTCCGAAATGGAGAGATTCTATTCCTCCTTTATTAACATAGTAATAGAATAGCTTTTGTATTTGGGATGGATGGGTGTCGAGAAAGCGGACACTTTAATACCTGCAGCTCATTAGCCTATCCTTGTGATATTTATTATATATATTGCCTGCCATTAGTGTATATGAGTTTTCCGGGGTGTTGCGAGTGTGATTCTACTTGGTCTGGAGTACGGAATCTATTTGGGCATTTGGCGATGAAGTAATCAGGACTTTCCTAGTCTTTGAATGTGCATTAGTAGGAAGGGTGTTTTCCTTTCCTCAATTGACCAACTGAAGAAATTCTGCCAACAGGTTTGGAATTTGGACATCAATAATGTACCAAGTCAAAAAAGAAAATAAAAATGAGTAATGTTAGAACCTATTTTTTTATCCAAAAATTATTCTACAATACTAATCTGGCAATCTCAACTAATTTTTGGATCAGTCATTAGTAAAAAAAAAAAAAAAAAAAAAAAATCAAATGGTCTTAGAGAGTGTTGTGATTACAACCAAGAAGTCTCTCTTACCTATTGATAGGAGATTTGCCCTGGTGCTATTGCTCCTTGCATGAATCATTTCACTTCAACTCAAGTGATTGAATTTTGTCAGAAGGCAACCTTCCCGAGAGCTTCTATTTGTGTAGTTATTCATTTTTCGTGATGATTATTACCATGATTTTACTGCATAGTGCAATTTATGCATTTACCATGATTTTAGATGGAGTCATTTTGAATCATGATAATAAAAGGTCGACCGGTAAAAGCTCTGAAAAGGAAGGTAACTTTTTTAGATTTTGAGAGGTTCAATCTTGACCATTGTTTAAATTGCAGAAGATATTTTGTTATTAAACTATAGCAGGTAAGCGGGATCCTACAATGAGAGGTATTTATCGACAACAGAACCGCCCCCTTCCCAAAAACAAAGACGAGAAGGCAAAAAAAAATCCTAGAAAATCTTTGTCCAATCACAACTTCTCATTATTTTTATAATATCAGATGCTTTCTTATCCTTAAACCTTCCAGTTGTGGCTTAGATTGCAGAAATGGATGAAAGTAGTCTCAATAGATACACTCTTTAGTCCCACAATATGATCTTATCATCTCACAGTTGAGTTGACAAAAACGACAAAGGCTTTTTCCTTCTACTTTTGTTTCGGGCACTTGTTGCCATGATTCATGAACTAGCTAGTTTACACTTCCAGGTATGAGATGAACTGTTATCCATATCTGATATCTCTCAGCTACCTCAGTTGCCAGCTGATCATCTTCCTCGTCCACTGCAAGGATAAGATCGAGTTATCACATGTAGATAAAATTGATTGTAGAGATAAATTCTGTTATAGTTGCAAGAGTTCCAATCGAGCTTCTTGGCTTAAATGCAATCTTTAACTCGTTCAAATCAATTGCGACCGAGACTATTGATCGAGCTTCTCGGGAGCTAGTCTTGATCTTCAATTTTTTTCAATGGAACATGTTCGTTCGGATGGATACAGACCAAGCCTCTCGAGACTCCTCCACGAAATAGTACTAAGCATCTTCGTTCGGTCGAGCTCCGAACAAGCCTTCCAACTAAGTCTCTCTAAAGTACTTCTTAAGTAGCTCGTTATGAGCTAGCTCATTTAAACCATTTTTGAACTACCAAACCGAGCTAGTTCCTCGGTTCTTTAACATTAACCAAACTTTTGAAATCTAGAGACCAAGTGCAAAACTTAACAAATCAAAGTTAAACTTACACCACATTATTTTGAACATCAAATTAATCAACATAAAACCTAACAGATTCTTCTGGATCTTAAAATCAAAAAGTTGCAGACCAAGATAAAATACAGAGAGTTAAAGAGTCGGTTGTCAAAGCTACTTGATGGGTGGTGGCACAATCTACGTCTATGTATGGAAGAGACAATGACCTATGGTTAGTGTTGTGTACAGAAATATTGCATTATCCATAGTTGCCTGTGTTTGGGTGTGCTGGATTTGAGAATTAACGGAGTTGTCATTAACGATAACATAAGATTGATTCAACAATAAGAGGTGGCAAAAGAATTTATGTAAGATCATTTTTCTGAACATTTATCTTAAATTCAAGTAAGAATTAAAGTTTTATTTAAGCTTCGAAAAGAAGTGGCCCTCAAACTTATTTGAAATCAGTTATTCAAATAAGCTTCGGAAAATTTGTCTTTGTCAGCCGCCGCTTATCCTCTCGTGTGATGTCAAGTGGCTCAACTAGAACATTTGTGCATCTTTGTCTTAAAGCCTAAAAGTGCCACTTGTTGGGTCGGCACGGCAAGCCTTGTCCAGTTGCGTAGTACCGACTACAAATGTGCATCACAAAGTGGCTACATAGGCCGACAGCCGGCACTTAACAAAGATGGGATGGTTTTGATGGCTCCTCTCATATTGAGATGGAGATGATAGGCTACAGATCTCTTCAATATCAGTTCAATGTAATTAATTATGCAGTTGGCCTTGACTAAAGGGTGGAGAGGTGTCAGGTGAGCTTTAAATTGATTCATGCTTGATCACGTACGTTGTTGTCGGATAAAAATTAAAATTAAGCTTTAAATTAGCATTTAATTATGATGATGTGATGCATGTGCAGGAGTATTTTGCGGAGGGATTAGGATCTTCTCAAAATTATTTATTTAAATTTGAAAGAATTTAGGTAGGTGGTTTTGAAAGACCACTTATGATATCTACCTTACCAGATAAATGGTTGGACAGCCCAATTTTTATTTGGTCAGAAATAGTTGGACAGCCCAATTTTTATTTGGTCAGGTGAGTTCCATAAGTGGTCTCTCACAATCACCTGCACGAATTCTCTCAAATTCGAACAAATAATTTGAGAGAATCTTGATCTGTTGTGAAGTATGTTGACTTACTTAAATGGGTAGGTAGGCATGCACGAGACTTGGGATTTTCAACAATTTTTTTGTTGGGTTAAATACAATTCATCCCTTGAAGTTGTTAGTCATTTTCAATTTGGTTATCAAAGTTTAAAAAATTGCAATGTACCCTCCTAAAGTTTCAAAAAATTTCAATTCAAGCACTCCTCCTGGTTTGATTGTCAAACCAGACAGAATTTTGACCACTTCAAAACGACGTCGTTTTGCCCTTCTGGAGATACCCAATAAAAAGTCGACACGTGTCTATTAAAAAAAAATTATAAAATCTAATAAAAATAAATAAAATAAAAATATTTGTTATTATTATTATTATTTATTAATTTTTTTTTTTTTAAAAAAAAAGGAAAGAAAATACTAAGGGCAGCCACCCCTAGGGGTGGCTGGGAGTGGCACGCGGCCAACCCTGAAAGGAATTTAGGGGTGGCCTTCTAAAGGGTTTTTTTTTTAAATTTTTTAAATTTGTAATTTACCGCACAAAGTTTCAATTTTTTTTAATTCACCCCTGAAAGGGAAAAACGACGTTGTTTTGGAGTGGTCAAAATTCCGTCTAGTTTGACGGTCAAACTCGACGGAGTGCTTGAATTGAAATTTTTTGAAACTTTGGGGGAGTACATTGCAATTTTTTAAACTTTGGTAGCTAAATTGAAAATGGTCTACAACTTCAGGGGATGAATTGTATTTAACCATTTTTTGTTCAAATTGTTAAGAATTTAGATAGTAATTGTGAGAGTGTCAATATGATATTTGTTTGCCAACCTACCTATTCGAATTGGTAGGTCTTATAGAGCTAGACTTTCTCATAATTACCAGCAATTCAAACAACAAAAGTTGTTAAAGATCTCTATCCGCGTCAAACACCCACACACCACTCAAATGGTCATATTAGAGCTAGACCATGGGCCATATCAAGTTAATAAGATTAGACTATGGGAGGTATACTCTCCTTTCATTTTTCTTTTTCCCTAAACTTTTCATAGTTGAAGTCGCAATCCATTTTAAATAAGATAAACTCTATCAACAAAATTGTTGAGAATTTTTATCTGCATCAAATACCCCATGCCACTCCAACGGTCAGACTAGTGACTATGGGCCATGCATATCAAGTTAATAAGATTAGACTATAGGTGGTATACTCTCCTTTCATTTTTCTTTTTCCCTATACTTGTAATAGTTTAATAGATGAAGTCGCAATCTATTTTAAATAGAGATAATTGGTGTACGTCTAATGAGGGAAGCCAAAATCTTTTTATGGTATTCGATCGAAATCGCACGTCGCAAGACATGTATGTTCTACCAACCGTCCACGTGAATAAATTCGTTGCGTATCCAAACAAATCTCTTAAATAAATCTTCTTTGGGTTTATATAAATACGACCATTATTTATACTAAAAACACATGGTGTACTTTAATTAATTTCCTTGTCTTGAGGGATCGATAAAGGTGAGTATATAGGAGCTAGCCAACCGCTATATATAAAGCCCATAACCAACGAATATACCCTCTTTCTTTTACGTCAGTTGGAACATAATGATCGTTCGATCACATCCATGGATCGACGTGTGAAGTTGCTAAATGTCACGTCAGCGTCTTCTTCACGAAAGCAAGAGCTTAGCGAGTGTAAAAGTTTTGTGCATGTACTCCGACAAGTGGTAATGGATTTCGAAGTCAATTTATCTTAACCCTATATATAGATCGACAAGAGACACGTACTGGCAACACGTCCAAAATGTCTAGGAGTAGGAGCTGTCGCCAATGGCCCCCATACTCTTCCATGCGCCGCCGGTAGCCTCCTTCCTTCTCCCTGCATCCACGTGTGCTTTGTTAATATGTAATGAAATAGCGTTATAATTCTAAAATGACGAATTAATTTAAATTTTTTTATAAAATTTAATTTTACCAAATAACTATGCAATATAAGACTTAAAATTCATGACTATTTTATAAATTACCCACTTGAACCATTTGACCGGGCTATTCATCTTTCCGATATAGAGCGGGAGTGTTACATAACAACAACTAACTAACTAAATTAAACAAAAAAAATGTTAAATTTACAACACTAATACAACAATCACACAACAACCCCTCACATGATAGTGGACCCCACACACTGGGGCCCACCCTCATGTGAAGGGTTGTTGTGTGATTGTTGTGATGGTGTTGTGTATGAATCAAATCCCAATTAACAATAAACTCTTAACTAAAAATCCAGCTCATTCAACACGTACGTGTTTTGTCCATTTATCTCATCTAACAGTACTTGTTGTTCAACAAAAGAAAATACAGATAAATTTTATGTGGAATAGAGTTTCACTGGCTAGTGCCGGCCAGTAGAGCTCTCATTGCATAAGAAACCCGAAGCATTAATAGAACTCCCCGTGCAGAACTAATTAACCCAGTGGAACCAAAAACTTACTGCTTGCTGACAGAATTGGTAAAAGGATTAAACTTGTTGGTGCAGTGGTTAATACTTTGCCACGGTGATGCATATAGTTGATTCTGCCAATTTCTGCATGCATCATTATCTGTCTGAATATGTCTCAGATAAGTAGGCCCACCAGGAGACACATAATTGTTGGAATCCTAGTTCACTTCTCTAAGTGACAAATTCGTTGACAAGGCAGTCCCATTCCGCACAGGTGGAGATGCATGGTTGTATTATCTATTCAACTCTCTCCTTACAAGGGGATTTTTCACTTTGAACCACCCCCACGTGGTGGCTCCTCTACCTACAATTTTTTTTTAATTTTTAAGTTATTGATAAATTTGACGTGACGGGCCGTTAAGGTTTTGGACGAAAATATCATATTTATTTATAAAATGTCAACCGAGTATAATTTATAATAATTTTACAAACCAAAGTCGTTATTTGATAACAAAGCAAATTAAAGCATAAGCACGAAAAAAGTAGGAACCAAACTATCACCCACCCACTTACTCAATTGATAATGTCCTTCAAACTTTTTAATTGGGTCAATGTTCTCTTAAACTATCGAAAAGTTGTTAATGTGCCTGAATAACAAAAATACTCTTAATTTATTAAAAAATAGAAAAATATAAAAGTAGAAAGAAAAGAGCAAGCGAAACAATGCCCCCAAGGAGTGCCTCATTGCCGGCCGTCCACTTGTAACTCCTCAGGTTCAATTTTATCCTCGATCGATCCGGCCAATACTGTCGATCACCTGAGGCTCACCAGAATCTACGGCCAATTGATTACAAATATTATTATTGCAGCGGACGGACAAGGATGAACATCACCATAAAGAAAAACTCTTTTTTATTTATTTATTTATTTTTTATTCTTTTCAATGTTTTTTCACGTTGCAGATGTCCCGTCTTTTTATAGAAATTAATAGTCGGCAAAAAGACACCAATTCTGTAGCCACGTGACTTGAGAGAAAATCAAGTCAATTCAACTTTCACACGGAATTGGCGTGAATGCAATTCGATCTGTACAATTGAAGAGACTGCTGTTCATCATTGTACCACGTAGGGACAAACAAAAGGAAAGTAGTAACTAGTAAAGCAAACAACATTAATTAAAGGAAAACAACGTACTTTGTGATGACAAAGAAACATTTATTATTAGAATGATAATTAATAATTATAATAGCAATCTAGTATCAAATAAAAGGAAAAAAAAAACACTACCACCATTTATTATTAACTATTTTTCTCTTTTTTTTTAAAAAAAAAAAAACCATATTTAGGCTCATAATTTAATTTTTAGAAAAAAATACACATCTCCATCGAGCTATCACTCAATTTTCAATGTCTCCCAACTACTAATTATGTCAATATTCCTCCTCAAACTATCAAAACATGTCAATGTCTCCCATAATACTAATAAAAAGACAAAAATAACTCTAATTTTTTGTTTCAACAACACAAAATTGTCTTTATAAATTCGAAAAAAAAAAAAAAAAAACTAAACCTAAAAAAAGAAGATAAAAACTAAAAAATAAAAAAACAAATTTTTAAAAAACAAATTAAATAAAATTAAAGGGAAAAAAACGAAAAAAATAAAATAACTGAAATTTTTTTTAAAAAAAATAAAAAACAAAGGAAAAGAAAAAACCCGTTTCTTATTTTTTATTTGATTTTTAGTTTTTAGTTTTTTTTTTTTATAACTTTTTGTTATTTTATATTTTTTTAGTTTTTTTTTTAAAAAAAATTTAATAATTTTATGAATGATATTTTTGCCATTAGGAAGAACATTAACATTTTTCGATAGTTTAGACGAAGAAATTGACACGGTTGATAGTTAAAAGAGATATTGACACTGAGATAATAATTTAAGAAAATTATGTATACTTTTTTAATTTTTCCTAATTTTTATTTTGTTTGTACATGGCAGTACTGGAGAGAGAGAGAGAGAGAGAGAGATGCATGCATGAAGCGCATTACTCAATTTTGCCTTTCCTTGTAAAGTATTTATGTACCTTGCGAGTCATACTTTTTTTTGCCTTTTTTGACAACCAATGATTTGACATTGTAATTATCGAATAAACCTTTTAGTCTAAAGTTAACGACAAATTGCAATTTAATCATCATTATTTAACTAGAAATATTAAAAATTATATAAAAGAAATTATATTTTTATCTAACAATATTGATTTAACATTCACAATCCATCGTGACCAGTTTTTTTATTTTTTATTTAACAGAATAAACCTAATAATAAAATAAAAACATATTATCTATCATTATTTTATTTTTATTATATAGTAGATTGTTATACGCCTGTCATATAATTTTATAATATAATAATAAAAATTAATTATTAAATAAATTCTTACAAATAATAATAATTAATAATTAATTTTTACTGCAAATCATCCCAATTAAAACATAAAATTTACTAAATAGAATTAGTCCGGTCCCAACAAATCCACTCGTCTTTTGCTTATAAAAGCCCTGACACAACCAAAAAAAAATTATCCAAACCACGGCCGCAGAAATCAGACACCCAACACAAATAGTCCAAGTTTCGTCAATGGCCAATTACCGACACCATGAAAACCAGGGCCGCAACGGTCAAAAGCAAGCGGAGGTGGTGGTGGTGATGGTGCCGTTTCCAGCGCAAGGCCATCTGAACCAGCTCCTCCACCTCTCCCGCCTTATCTTGTCGTACAATATCCCCGTCCACTACGCCACCTCCGCCATCCACAACCGCCAAGCCATGCTCCGCCTCCATGGCTGCGACCCAAACTCAGTTTCAAACATCCATTTCCACGACTTCGTCATCCCGCCTTTTCTCTCCCCTCCTCCCAACCCCAAAGCGCGAAACAAGTTCCCTTCGCATCTACAGCCATTGTTCGACGCTTCTTTGCATCTCCGTCAGCCCGTGGGCGCGCTTCTACGTGAACTTTCGTCCAAAGCGAGAAGAGTCGTCGTCATCAACGACTCCATGATGGCGTACGTGGTGCAGGACGTGGTTGCCATCCCAAACGCCGAGTCGTACACTTTCCACAGCGTGTCGGCTTTTGCTTTGTTCTTGTATTTGTGGGAAGCAATGGGAAAAGAAGTACTGTTAGAAGCAGAGTCAGAGGCGGTAAGAATAACAATATCCCGAAAGACCTTCCGTCTTTTGAAAGTTGCTTCACGAACGAGTTCTTGGACTTCATTGCTTTTCACTGTGACTTTCAAAAGTTGAGCTCTGGGAGCCTCTACAACACATGCAGGATCATAGAAGGTCCCTATCTGGATTTGTTGGAAAAGATACATGGAGACAAGAAGCATTGGGCTCTTGGGCCATTCAATCCAGTCAGGATACCAGAAAAGAAGATCAGTTCAAATATTGGACAGCACAAGTGCTTGGAGTGGTTGCATAAACAGGCCCCTAATTCGGTACGGTAAATCACCACTTAGTTTAAGATTAATTTAATCATTAAACTTAAAAGCCAAAAATTAGATTTTTTTTTTTCTAAAAATTATTTCTAACTTTTTTTATAGACAAAAACTTTATTTCCTAAATCCCAATCATGCTCTTAATCTATACTATAACACTTCTCTTCACTTGTTGATTACTTCAATTGCGGTGAGACTTAACACCTAGAATATTAGGTGAATGATGAGAATATATAGACTTCAAACTCAAAACTTATGCACTCATACCATGTTATATCACAATTTTTTTCAAAAGCTTAAGACAATTGATGGATTTAATCAGTTATTTAATTTATATTCTAATAGGTAATATATGTGTCTTTTGGGACGACAACCACCATGGAAGAAGAGCAAATAAAGGAGCTGGCAATTGGTTTGGAGCAAAGCGAGCAAAAATTCATCTGGGTGTTGAGGGATGCTGACAAAGGAGATGTTTTCAATGGAGAAGTTAGAAAGGCTGCGCTTCCCAAAGGGTTTGAAGAGAGAGTTAAAGAGAGGGGAATGGTGGTGAGAGACTGGGTTCCTCAGCTGGAAATTCTAAGCCACCCATCAACCGGAGCGTTTATGAGCCACTGTGGATGGAATTCTTGCATGGAGAGCATCACCATGGGAGTGCCGATAGCGGCGTGGCCGATGGCGTCGGACCAGCCGAGGAACGCAGTGCTGATAGCACAGTTGCTGAAAGTTGGTATTGTCGTGAAGGAGTGGTCCCATCTGGATCAGATAGTGACGTCAAGGTCTGTGGAAAATGGTTTGAAAATGTTGATGGAATCGAGAGAAGGGGATGTGATCAGGAAGAGGGCAGCGGATTTGGGCGGTGCTGTCAGGCGCTCCTTGGACGGAGGTGGAGTTTCATGCATGGAGTTGGATTCTTTCATTGCTCACATCACTAGGTAGAGCCTAGAGGGGATCCTAGGAGATCAAAGACCAAGGGAAAACAAAAAGAAATGCCCATATCTGTTTTTTTTTTTCTGTCTTTTTCTTTTCTATTCAATCTGAAATCCAGTTAATTATGTATCGTTTCTATTAAATCATCATTTATTTTAAAATTTTGATTTAATTATTTAATATTATTTATTTCAAATTTTAAACTAATAAAAAATAATTAATTTAATCATTTAATTAATATTTTAATAATATTTTTCCTAAGCCTTGTCCAGCTAGTATCAAATGAGTTCTGACTACTTCGCTCGTGCGGTACATGCACTTTGTATTATCTATCAAGAAAACATGCAATAAAAAAGGAAATTGCAATTTCAGTTTGCTTTTTTATTCTGAGCGAAAATCGAGCAAACTTGAATGAATGATTCCTGCACTTCTTGCACTTAATTAAAAATTAATATTAATTAAATGATTGAATCAACAATTTATTATCAGTTTAAATTTTTGAAATATGCTTACATCATAAATATGTAAATATTTTAATACACATAATTGGGAGGGTGAATATGCCTAAAAAGAATATATATATATAATGTGGGTTACCCTCATAAATCTTGAAATAAAGATGCAAGGACCTTAAATACCAGTTAAGACTGTTCTGACTGTGCAAATTAAAATGCTACCAGTACGTAGCATGTGATTCAATCATTCAAAGAAATTAATAATGCGAGGATAATTAGCTCTTTGACTCTAATTAATAAATGAGATGCTTTATGCTGGTGATGTATTTTGGACACAATTGCATCTAATATTTAGAAAGAACATTATTAAGATACCATATTAGTTTATTCATAAATTAACTAACAAAAAAGCAAAACCATGGGCAAGCCAAAGTAGTCTATAGGTTCGATCTGTTTCACCCAACCTATAATGGGCATCATTAACAACCTCAACAAGATGTTTGTAGGAGCTCCATGATTAGGTTTTCGGACTAGGAATATATATAAATCGAGATCTTATGCAATCTTATGATTGGATTGCAAGGATCTCTTGCAATTAATTGTATGAGACTCCTAATGAGATTCACGTCCAAACATGTATTTAGACTACCCAAACATCTGTTTTCGATAGTTAATTCACCGGCCTGTTTTATGAATCACCTAGCCTTAGGAAAAAAACCGTTGTAGCAACTACACATCAGGCGTTAGTTTCATACTTCGTTCACTAATGACAAAATTAAAACTAATTTTAAGACACATTAAGTAAGTACGTGTCTAACTAACCAATTAAAAATACAATTAATTTCACCTGCTGCCGTTGGCATGCATGCAGTCTACTTGTGAGTTGTGACCAAAAGATTGAATTCCTATATATAAGACAAAGTGTTTATTGTTTTTGAGAAATGCTAGAGCTTCTTCTAGTGTCTTTTTGGAGTTTTTCTATGCTGACATGATACCCTATATTTTTAATAAAAACATGAGAGAAAAATCAAACTGCAGTTTTTTTTTTTTATATTAAAAACAAAGTGTCATATCAGTATAAAGGATCCTAAAAGAACACTAGAATGAGTTCTAACATTTTTTTTTTTTAAGCGTATATAATAAAGACAAATAATGGTAAAGCAAACGGGCACGACTCTTTTTTTTTTTTTTTTCTTCTTTTTCTTTTTTTTTTTTTTTGAAAAAAAATATAATTCTAGAGGTGACTCTTCTTTTTCCTTTTCTTCGTCTTTGTTTTTTTTTTTTAAAAAAAAAAAAATATAATTCTAGAGGTAGAAGAAGAAATAGAAATATATATATATATATATATATATATATATAATACCAGATTCCACTGGACCACATGACTGTATGCTGAGACTTGAGAGACGTGTAGCAGCATCTATATATATTTTATATTTTTTTTTATTAATTTATTACAAAAGCAGCTAGCAGCTAAACTGATCAGGAGCATGCGCACCATGATCAGCTTGAACTCGATTCATAGACTTTTATTTAATTTTTTATTTTTTGGATAATCATAGAGTTGTAGTGTAGCAGGATTCCAAACATCATCATCAGCGAAAGAGAAACAAAATGTATGCATATCCATGTCTTCGTTCAACGCAAGATTTTGGACGGACTTGGTTAAAAAAACGGCAATCAAAGAGAAATATTGCTACGGGACCGTACCACATCAGCTTTTCGTGGATAACGATGATATAATATTTCTCATTTTATAACCATTTTCAAAATTTACGCAAGCCTCACATTTTCATCACATATATATATATATATATATACACACACGAGCATTATTTTCAAGAAAATGATACAAATTCATCTCCTATCTATCTTTTACCTATCTCATTTTTAAATTTACCATTAAATTTGTATGACTCACATTAAGTCTCACAAATTAAATGCTAGATTTGAAACTTAGTTATATAGAGATGAATAAGTCCAGTAAGAGATCATTAGAAGATAGATGTCTAACATGTCATTTCTTTTTACAAGTATTGAATAAATAGGAAGCAATGAAAGAGTTAGTTTTAAGATGATGTTTCATGCATGTAAATAAAGGTGTTTTTTGTTATATTCATTTAGATATTTGAAGAATAATAGCAGTATCTTCAAATGAAAATGCATATTACTTTGTTGATTTTATTGATAATTTTTTCAAATAGTGGAAATCACATATGGAAAATTAGAAGAAAGAAAAATGAAATATTTTCGGTCTGATAATGGATTGGACTCTAAGGGATGTTGAATTTCTATAGTTTTGCAAAACAGAAGGTAGTTAGATCTTCTACGGTTCAAATGAACCGGAGAGTATCTATTCTTTGTAAAAAAAAAATAAGGACAAAATTATCTAAAAAAATGTGAAAAAAACAATTTTGTCATTGTTTTACAAGGACCGGATACTCTCCGGTTCATTTGAATTGGAGAGGATTCGTTTCAAAACATAAGGTACTACTCGTCACTTCACAATTTAATGGACTCTGCAATTTATTCATTTTTAAATCGAAAATTCTTTATGTTATTCAACCCTCTGGGCACAACGTTCTATTTTTAGGAAGTTTTCCAATTGAGAAACATTTTGTTTATGGTAAGTTTTTGAAAAAAATAAAGTTTCAAGTTAAAATGAGATATAAGAGAACGTCCTTCGACACATTGCCCTAAGAAATTACCAGAGACAAAAAGAGAAAAGTTTTATAAGATGATGGCATGTGTATAGATCGATGAGCTATTTTGGCCTAGAGATTCATAGAAGAGACAGCACGTTACCAACGCCGAGATGAAAGTGCACCACACTAAAAGATGTTTACATGAAGGTGTAGCACATCATCATGTTTTTTCACGCTGAATGAACCAAGATTAATCAGATGTCCCAAATTGACTCTTCCTGTTTGTTTTCGTTTTCAAGATACATGCAGCAAGGTATAGGAGGCCTGGATGGAGAATTAAGAGACATTAGAGATCATATAATGAAACTCTCATTTACACAAGAAAGAATTTTCAGTAATTATGTCACTGCTTTAGAATTTTGACCAAAAATTTCCACAATAAATAAATTTTTCAATTAATATTATCATTTATCATACATTAAATCCTGCATTTATTTTAGTTGCTCCAGTTAACCTTATAAGGCTTTGCACCTCTGAGAGACCAAGTAGACGAACCTGACCCTAGTGGGCCGGGGCATAACATTTTTAACAGAGGATTTTTATTAGTTAATTTCCTTGATGAAAGTCATTGCCAATGTAATATTTAAAGCTAAAAGCAAAGTCTGTTGGCATAAATCAAGAAAAATTTACTGGTTTTGCCCTGTGCTGGTGGCTTAAATTTAGAAATTACATCTTATTTCTAAATAATTCTCCCAACAGAGATCAAAGTACACAAGAAGAAGAAATTTGACCCGTAATTAGCAGATGTATATAAAAAGAAAACATGCAATCTGTACATAGATTGCCATGTCAAGAAATTGCACAATTTTTCTCATAATCAATTTTTACAAACCAAATGTCGATATGTTACGCCACAGTGCAGGCATCCTGCTTTGGAAATTTGTGACTTCAAGTATGCTTTAAGTAAAGCTCTTGTTATCTTTCTGATGTAGCATTTAGAGCTTGTTTGAGATTGCGTTAAGAAGCTTAAAAAACGCAATCTCAAACTAGCTCTTCATTCTGAAGTATAAAACTGCATCATCCAATCAGGAGAGTCAAGGTAGGATAGGAAGGTCCACCTCATCGAAGGAAAAGAAACTGACCTGACCATACTCAACATGACAAAACATCAAAGGAATGCCTCCACATTGCCTCTCAAGAACTTCAACATCTGCTATGGATGGCACATCACCCCTGCAAGAGAAGGCAAGTCACTATAGATTTAAAAGCTTTTTGACCTGATATGCAGATGAACTAATAAATCATACATCTTTTCCGAAACAACTGGAAGAAAAAGTTCTGATGGGATTAATGAAAGATGATAACAGATTTACTGATCTTCTTCAAGGGAAAGATTACTATTATTCTGAAGATTAAGAAGCTACACTTTTTAAAGATGATAAATATACCCTTCCCTCTCAGGATGCCAATTTCCAAAAGATACATTATGGAAAAGCCTTAGGCTTATGTTATAATCCAAAAACTGCATATGGTACATAATGGATGCATTTCTCTTAATAGATTGTTTTGCAAAATCACAAAGTATCTAAATGATTTCTAAGGCCCAAGTCAAGAGGGTTTTTTAATGGAAGAGGAAAAGACGGTTAAAGCATAATATTTGGGCCAGCAGGCAGTAGCTGCCTATGCCTTTCCTTGGTAGTGCTTCACATTCAATTGCTGTAATAGAATTGAAAGCAATCCAGAAATTGTTCCAAGTAATAAAACCCTATGCAGAACCCTAAGATGCCGAACAAAACCAAGGAAGAGAACCAAGTAGGTCAAGATTTTCCGTAAATGCTAACATCTGCCAAATGGAGCTTTATACCAATAAAATTTTCCGGTCAAAACCTGAGAAGGGAGCAATGCAATAAATCTTCTTTCTTGCTTAATAAGGTGAAAGTTGCAGCATTGTCCTGCACCTGCAATTTTCGTACTGCAATTGGCTCTGGACAGAAACAGGTATGATGTGCACATCTCACTTTATAAAAGCAGAAAATGCCTTCTCCCCAAATGACTAAGAAGATTGCCCAAAAAACAGTGACAAACATGAGTAAGAATGGCTTGCTAACTGTAGGCTTGTTATACTGTATCCAAGAATTTATCAATATTTACTTCCATAGAAACCAATAGAGCAAGCAGCTATTGTTTCGTGCTTTGTCAAAATGCAAGCTAACATGTTTCTAAAGTTAAAAACAAAGTACAGCATTCCTTTTTCTATTGATAAAATACGAAATTATATCTACTCCAAAGCCATCCTATCTACCACCTAGAAATGAGTGTGTACTCTAAGAAAAGCATAAAATAAAAATCTAGATGCATATGGTGAAAAGCATGAGTTTCTTTCCCAGTAAATTCCTCTAGTTGAAAACCTAGAAGCTACTGCATACGCTTGCATCATGTGTATGTTTTCTGCCAAAGATAATTCGAAAAAGAAAGAGCTTCGTTGCATCAAAAGGTTTAACCAAAGCACATATCTTAGGAAATCTCATAAATAGCAATTTGCAATCAACCGCCAAAAAGAGAAGGTTTCTCAAATTCTTAGGATTTGCCAAATATGATTACCTAGTTAAGCAAAGAACAAAGCTTGGCTTGCCAGGAGAAGACTTTCTAAAGTTGCTGTTTGGAAGAAAGACATCAAAAACTGGCCTCGCTTCTCTAATATGCATATCATTAAATGGTCCAATGATGGACCTATCATCTTTTGATTCTGCATCGATTACTTCACTGCTTTGTGAAGAGCCTTGAAGAGAAACAGATTGAGAATTACTCTTAGCACCCTTCATAGACCAAGAGATACCATGCTGCCCGACAATGTAACCAAGGGATTTCAGGTGCCTATAAACCTCAAATAGCTCCCAAGAGCCTCCACTAACTTTGGCGTATATATCTTTTAATGAAAGACTTGTATCATCGTCATCCAAGAGAAGCAGTGCCCCTATCTCCATCAAAAACCTATTAAAACAAGAAATTACAGTTCAAAAATGGCTCCATCTAAACATAGAATGAAAAAAGGAAATAATACATAGAATGAATGACAGTTAACTCATACTACCTTGAATACATTTACTTATAAATTTGCAAGTGGTGCTTAAACTATAAGCAAGTCCCTGGACAAGATTGAAGTTTTAGCGACTATATTCAAAAATATTGTTTGAGGTCATTCCCCGACCCTTTTTTCTGTCCTTCAACTTTATGCAAGGCAATCACTAAGTCTCTCGCCAAGCCAAAGCATGAAATTCAAACTATTTTTCTCATAAAATTTTCAATGAGCGTATTTTTTGTGAGAACCATAATGCCAGCTCAGCTTTACACTACAGAATGTTCAATTAGGTAGAAGTGTCCAAAAACCTAAGTGTCCCTCAAAGAATGATACAAGATAAATAAGAGGCAATACAAGAAACTATGGATTAAAGCACAGCAAGATCTATTAAGCTCTATACTCAAGTGCTGGGTTTGAAACTATCACTCACTCAAATGAACAATTAATTGATTCCTCAATTAGTTGGCATGAAAACCCAATAGATGAGAAGAGATTGAAAAATCACTGAAAAATAAATTGCCGTTTCACCTACAAAGTTTCCTCAATTGAGTAATAAATCTTGCCGCTACGAACTATCCCCATGGTCCTCCACATTTTACCCTTGTTTTCGATGACCTCAGCCATTTTGATTTCGTCAACCCAATGGGCCTTGGATTTATCTTTCCTGAAAATAGTAGCCATAACGTAAAGTTACAAAAGAAGCAAAACAAACTCAAACTTCTTTTAATAATATCACAAAGAGTCGGTTCTCCTCGAAAACTACATACCTAAACTGCAACTTCGATGTGAACCAAGATTTGGAGTGATGTTCCTCATCATCATCATGAATTATATCTTGCAAAGAGGCCTCCGTATCGCTCACTCCTCCCGAAGAACTTTCCCAATCAACATCCTCCATTATTCTACTTATGAAAAAATAAAATAATAATAATAATACAAAAGAAACACATTCCAGACTTAATATTAAGCCTATTTTATAGCTTGGAAAAGTGCACATAAACAAAACATGACAAAAGCATAAAGACTAGCTGTCTCCAAAAACTTTTACTAATTAACCCATCCAATGTGACATAGAAAATTTTAGCAACTCATTCATCAGGAAAACACACATAAAAGAAGGTTTAGCAGCTCAAAGAACAAAAAACTTTCAAGAAAACACACCCACAAATCATTCTTTTATTCAATCAATCTCATGTAGGAGAGCCCATACTGGAAACTCAAATGAGATCATCCAGGCGAGCCGAGCAGTTTCGAGTGAATGGATACTCTGATACAGAATGAGAAAATTGAATTTGATTAATTTAACTTATAAAAACTTTGGAACAAGAGACCGTTTCTTCCCGAGTTGTCACTCCCTGAGCTACTTCCCTGGATGTAGGCAGACACAACTTTGAGCCCATCGATTCACACGACTTGGTTAGAATTATTTTTTTTTTAATTTTTTTTTTATAAGTAATCAAAATATCATTAAAAGCGTAAAGCGCAACCCAAAGTACATAAGATTTATGAAGTATACAAGAGAAATACCTATCTAGAAGAAGAAACAATAACAAGAAAATCATTAAAACTAATCACCAAATGAGCTAAAATCGCAGCTGTCCAAGTATAAAGAGAATTTAAAAAAAAAAGGACTTAAGTTCCTCCAACTTCCCTTCTCGATCCTAAAAATTTTAATCGTTTCTTTCCTACCAAAGGCACCACAAAAGACAAGAGGGCACCATTACAGCACCTTGGGAGCTACCACTCGTCCACCAGCAAGGAGACAAATCAACTACCTAGCTAGGCATAACCCAGGACAGCCCAAAATGACTAGAAAAATATTCCATAAGGCACAAGCAACCTCACAATAGAGAAGAATATGGTCTACGGACTCCCTATTCCTCTTGCACATGCAGCACCAATCAACCACAATGACATGTCGCTTCCTAAAATTATCCATGGTAAGAAATATTGACTTTTGCTAGATCGTTATTATTGCAATCGTGCATAGCAACTCTATTACTTAGCCATCCAATACAACAAACTATTACACAGACAGGACCGCAACATTTCACACACAAATGCATGCATAGAAAGAGTAGAGTTTTATTGTAACAGATTCACACACACACCACAGAGCTAGGTTGCAAGAAAAGAGGAAAAAATTTTGTTGAAATTTCACTTGGATACATTTAAGGAACCTTCACTGACCTCTACTTTGATGACAAGGATAATGCCTTACCTTGAGTTTTTGCCATTTTGAAACTGACCCAACAACTTGTCGAAATCTCTTTGTTGTTTTAATATGGTTAAAGGTTTAAGGGTTCTACCACCGGTAATAAACTGTGAAATCCAATATTGTGTTTGGTGCATCCATGCAAGTCCGGATACTAAATATTTTATTCAAAAATGTAATTTAAGAAAATTCAACACATGAAATTCCATAATGCATTAGTAACTTGTAATTCTTACAATTATAGACAATAAAATCCCAAATTCAAAGAGATCATAGTTCCTTACTTCCTTAGAACCCTCAACAAACCTTATTTATGTTACATCACCCAACAGTCAAGCAAGAGTATTAGAGTATCAATCTTAACCAAAAAGCAAAACTGCCCATTCCAAACCAACTACATGACCTTATATGTAAAACTGTCTAGCAAATACTTAATTTCTTTATCATTGTAAGGCTCATTCCTACTCAATCTGTCAATTCCTACAAGCCTTTAAAACTTGATTTCCATTCACTGTCCAGATCTGAACCTGACCTCCTAAAAGTTTAGAATTTGCAATAAGTAAGCCTAAAATGGTTTCCGAACGATCTCATATGCATGCTTAAAGATTCAGCTAGATCTAGTCAAACTATTCTAAAACGCGTCCTTTCTCGGAGTCACAGTTAACTCTTGGGACTGACTCCCCTCTTTGATCCTTCTATTTCCCCAAACCAACCAATACCCACTCACGGATTGAGCCCAAAATCAACCTCAAAATTCCATACACAAATAGAGACTAAAATTTGAAATAAAATTCGTAACATGTAATGTGTGTACACGGATTCCTCTCCAATTTCCCAAATCCCCTAAACAATTTGCTAACCCATCAAATAATCATCAAGTACAAATACCCATCTTCAGTTTTCACCCAAAATAATTGAGCTCAACTAACACCCACACTCCAACATGAATATTGAACCAATTTGTAACATGAAAAAGAAAGTTTACGGGTTCTACCATAATTTCTATAGAGAGAGAGGGAGGGAGGGAGGGAGGGAGAGAGAGAGAGAGACGGAAGGAGGAGATTACCTCAGTTTTTTTTTCCTTCTCCCTGATTGTCTGATGCCGTTGGGTTGCAAAGGGGGTGTTCTGTTTTATGCGAGAAGAAGGAAAGAAGAGGATTCAGAATCTCCTTTCTTTTGATTGCAATGACAGTTTCTTCTTTCAATTGGATAGCTAAGTAATAATCTCTCTGCAATTTCATGCATCCATCAGTTTTAAATTTCTCTTTTCATTAGCTGTCACAATCATTAAGACCTTATGTGCTCCATACTCTTTTTAAACATTCAACTTAGTAGCTGACTGATTCTCTTTTAACTATGTTACATGTAGTTTTTTTTTTTTTTTTTTGATAAGTAAGATTAGTTTTATTAAAAGCGTAAGGCGCCCCTACGTACACTAGAAGTATACAACAGGAGACACCTAACTAGAAAGTGAAAGCCCAAGAACAAGCCCAAAAGACAAAACACCCTAACAACACCCACAAAAACCTAAAACGCCCCCCCCCCCCCCCCCCCCAAAAAAAAAAAAAAAAACACCCACTACAACAAAACCCAGAGACACCCATAGACACCCCAATAGACACCCCAAAAACCCCAGCCAGCCCAAACCGAACTACAAAGCAATACCAAAAAGCACCAGAAAAACAACCCACAACCCGCCAAAGCCTACTTCACGTGGGCCTTGCCTTTCCTACGCCTTGCCTTTACTAATGTTTTTCCCTCAGTCCACAACTGAATTGAAAGTGGTAAAGTGTTTAGATCGATAGCATGGTGTCTTACTAAGAAATTGGATTTTTTTTCTCATTCCTTTTTTGCTACAGATTGATATATCGTGCATGGAGCAGAACTTGTTGCATACACAAACCTTGAAGCAAGTAAGAGATGATGTTTGGCTGCCTAGATAGTTAGAATCTGTAGATTCCACTATGTCGTTTGAAGACTCCTATGATGAGTCTACACAACATTTGATGTCTTTACATTAAAGCAGACCATGAGAATTGGACTGTGATTTCTCGGTTTATTCTTTTGTTTGGCAGTAAGTTGTATATATATATATATGCTTTTTATTCAGCAATGTATGTTTTGGATTCAGTCAAATTGCTTTCTCTTTAAGTCCATATTATTCTGACCTCAGCAATGTATGTCGGCATATAGGCACCTGTAGATGTGCATATGATAGCATGTATAAACCTATTTTTGATCTTTCTGTATGGTTCAGTTGGCTGGAAGTATTTGAAAAGAAAGATCTGGATTTCAGCTTTTAGTTTAAATGGCTTGAATAAATTATGAAAAGTATAAAATTTGACTATTGGTGAAAAATTCATGAATGGTATAAGGTGTTATTTCAAATTCAATTTTGTCTCAAAACTCAAATCCATCATGTGTTTTATTAGTAACTCCTGATCAAATCCATGAGCAACTGTCCTCCTTTTGTTGAAAACAATACTTACAATTTGCAATGCTTCATGATTTCAGAAACTTATCAGGCATGATGACAATATAAAAGTAAATCATTCAGAAAGCTAGAAACAGTTACAGGAACACAAAGTGTCACTCCATCCTTCAAAAATACAACACAGGGCAATGAAAGGACACAGTGTCACTCCATCCTTCAAGGGTATCACTACAATCTCGAAATTTAAGCAAAAATACACTATATTTCGGTTCTGTAGCAAGAACAAGAGAAAAGAAAACATATTTTTGCGGATGTAATGGTACAAAAACGAAAAGAAAATAGAACAAAAATTCACTAAATTTCGTGGATGTAAATAGCCCAGAAAAATTATGCATGAAAATGAAAAACTGATCGGTGATAAATTACCTGTTGGTCGTGAAGAACAAAAACCCCAAACAAATTTGACCCAAATCGATGAGGGCTTCGTGAAGAAAGAAGGAATAAGATCTTAAACTGGTGAAACCCTTGTTTTTATCAGCCAATCGCCCATCATCAAATCTTCCAAGGCACCAAACACCACGATTCCTGCATCAAAACAGAGAAGAGAGAGACCAGAGAGCATGAGAAAACAGTAACGAGCGAGAGAGAAGACGAGAGAGAGCAGTGACCTTGAGAGACAGAGAGAAGATGAGGGAAAGAAAAGGGAGCTCGACACACACAAATAGAGACAGAGAGAGAGAGAGACGCAGAGACGAGAGAAAGAAGCGGGAGAGAAGATGGCAAAAAAAAAAGGTTAAATACGTCTTTAGAATATTGGAAACTTCAATTTTGAGAAAAGATCAAATTAATACCTCAGTCAAATTTTTTTTCGTCCAAAAACTAACTGCTCGCAGGTGTTAGTTTTAGTGTAAAAAATTTGTAATTAATTAAAAATATATATATATTAAAAACTTAAAAAAGAAAAGAAAAAGAAGAGGAGTGGGAGAGTGGGGGTGGCTCGGGTCAAAACCCTTGAACCAACTTTTTTTTTTCTTCTTTTTCTGCCATGGGGGGTGGTTCGGCCACCCCAGACCAGTCAAGAGGGTGGCTCAGCCACCCCTCTTCTTTTTCTTAATTAATTTTTAAAGATTTTTTATTTTTTATTTTTTTATACTAAAACACGTGTCAACCCTCAGGGGTTGATACATGGCGGACCGTTAATTTTTTGACATAAAACTTGACTGAGGTAGTAATTTGGTCTTTTTCCAAAATTGAGGTACCATCTGTGATGCGAATTGAAACTTAGGTACTAAAAAATAAAGTTTTCAAAACTCGTGTACTAAAAACGTATTTAACCCAAAAAAATAAAAAAATAAAACTATATGTAAACAGTATAACGCCACATGTTCACATATGGGTTAAAAATCTATTTTGCAATTAGTTAACGTAATCCAATGGAATGTGTTTTTAATTTTTTGTTTAGCTATTTTAGCCTAAAGTTGTAAATATTTAACTCATTGGAAATTATCTAATGCGGTCCAAATGAAATATAAAAAGAAAATGCTACGGATGCACAAAAAATAACGTCCGGCATACAGGTCACCTTTTTTTTACCATGATTAAAAAATGACTCCACATTATAGCAGACAATGGTTGACACGATACGCGAAATAAATACGAAACTAACAAATTAAGATTTGATATAATCGTATTCGGATAAATTCAGATGAGCTCGAATTAATCCATTTAAATAAATGGTCAATCCTAGATCAATCCACTTAACTTATGAGTAACCCCATTTAATTATGAAGTTAGATTTGTTTTTCCTTTTTTTTTAAAAAAAATAAATAAAACACCTAACATGTTGGCAAGTTGATCGGGTTATTCATTTATTTGCATTAGTTTTCAAATAACGAATCAACCCAATACGACATGTTTATCAAACAGGCCAAACGGGTAATGTTGTGTCTCCCGCTTATTTAAATGAGGCGTGTGTCATGGTTGAAAAGTCTAGTCCGTTTAACTAAACGAGCCGTGTCATTATTGGCCCTTAATGAGTTAGCGGGTCAAGCAAGTCAACCCAAACTCATCATGCCAACTTGAATCTTTAGCCCTTCGCACCCTCCTTCTCTATTTTTTTCTCTCCCATTTTTTTTTTGTTCGCCCTCTAAAACTCTATCTCTCTCAAATCAATTGATCTTTCAAACCCGCAATAAAGAGCAACAGTTGGAATACGAAAAAAAAAAAGGAACGTATGCAGTAGAATCATAGTAATAATCACTGCGAAAAATGAATAATTTCAGGAGTTGGGCTCTCAAGAAGGTTAACAACTTCTGAGAAAATTCAATTAGTTTCTCTAAAGTGGAATGATTCATGTCAGGAGCAATAGCACAAGGGCAAATCTCGTTTTATCAATAGGTGGGAGAGACTTCTTGGTTGAAATCACAACCATCTCTAAGAGCATCTGTATCAAGGTAGCTATTTCAAACTTTTCTCTAAAATTTGGAGAAAAGTTTCAATAAGCATGTTGCATCAAGCTCTCTATTGTTTCTCTAATTCCTCTCTTGTCAGATTTTCACTACAAATCTGGCTCACGAATTCTACTCTATTGAATTTTTTAACAATTTTTTTTTTCCATTCGCGCCTTCCGTCTTCACTTCCTAGTGGGTCGTCAAAATCTGGACCGCATAGGGAGATTGAGAGATCGTGAGGGGAGAGGGAGAAGTTTCTAGTGGATCGGCCGCTGCTGGGGAGGAAGCCGACGTCGGAGGGTCACGGACGGCGCAGGCGACGCCGAAGATGGGATTTTTTCCAGCGTTTTCCCGGAGCCCAAACAGTGGGGATCCAATTTTTGGGTAAGTAGATTCTCAAGTTTTGATTTCCTGTTGACGGGTACTGAATTTATGGGTAGAAATTATCTGAGAGAAGCCGTAGGAGTATGGGAAAATTTTATGGGTTCTTGAGGGTTTTCGGGTAAATAAAAATTTTGGGGTTATTTGAGAAGAAAACCGAATGGGCTTTGGGTAGGATTTTTTGATGTTTCTGTTTAAAATTTTCCCCTATTTTTCGGTTGTCAGTAGCCTTAGTGTTTGCAATCTCATATAGACCCCTGTGTTGAGTTTTGGGGTTTTTGGTGCTTTCCTGGGCTGAATATGAGATGGTTTTGTGTGATTTTGATGTTGATGACAGTTATAGTGGTTATTGTAAAACCCAGTAAAAATTAATATTTAATTAAAATAGAAAAATATTTAGAAAGTTTGATGTATGAAACTTTTTAAAAGTGATGGATAAAATAAAAAAAGTACATTGTTTGGGTTAAATTTGGAGAAAATTTTGGAGAGCTTGATAATGATGCCCTAAGACCATTGTATTTAGCGAAGGGGATGGCCACCCCTATTTCACCACTCCCAAGGCCCATTGAAATGATTTGCCATCCCAAAACCCTTTGGTGATGGTTTCAGCCACCTTCATTTGGTCATTTGAAGGTGGCTGAACCACCCTAAGCCGATCATAGGGGGTTGTTAAGCCACCCTATTTTACCAATAGGGGTTGCTAGACCACCCCAATTGTTTTTGTTTTTTAAATTTTCTTTTATTTTTTGATACTTTATTCCCCATTTGCATATTTTAGAGTTTACCTGATTAAAATGCACGTGCCTGACTCTCCATCCAAAATGATGAAAAAAGTTGACGGATGGTCTAACATGTCACATTTAGATTCTTTGGAGAGACACGAAAGGGATGTTATACAATAGGCATATTAATTATGATTTTAAAAATTGTGTTTTGAAATTGTTATTTTTTTAGGGATTAATGATAGAAATGTAATTTTATCTCATAATTATTCCACAATGCTGACCTAACAATTTCAACCAACACTTGAATCAATATTTGTTAAAAATTTAAAAAATCAAGAGTTGATTGGGACTGCTACCATGTCATGTAAATAGTTATAAGATAAAAATGTATTTTATTACTCTTTTTCAAAATTGACACATACCTAATATTAGACACAATTTACACATCAACAAGAAATACTTTGACAAGTATTGTGTGCAAGAAAATTAAGGGTTTGCGGGCCCTAAATATACCTGGTGTAATGGCCAGATGGGTGGTGGAATCACTAGGGTGAGGCTAGATAGAGCTGTTGCCAACCAGGTCTGGAGTTGACTCTTTGATGTGGTCAGTGTTGATGTTCTGCCCAAATGCGGGTCCGATCACAATCCCCTCCTTGTGTTCTTTTCTAAGCATCAAGACATGGTATGGCGAAAGAGAAGACATTTCAGGTATGAGGCTAGCTGGGAGAAACACAAGGAATATGTGAACTTGGTAAAGCAGGTGTGGAGGGTTTGTGAATCTGCTGAAGCAGCATGGACAAAAGTGAGGAATAATCTGAAAGGTTGCCAAAGAATGTTCCAGAAGTGGGTAAGAAAGGAAGGAGGCAACTTGGAGGAAAAAATAAAAGGAAGGAGCAGGAATTGCAGACCCTCCAAATGAAGGAGAATGATATTGATCTTGAACATGAGAATCAAATTAAAGAAGATATTCACTCTCTCCTTGAACAGGAAGAGGTAAAATTGAAGCAACGGGCGAAGGAAAATTGGTTGAAATTTGGTGATAAAAATATCAAATTTTTTCATGCTAGTGCAAGACAAAAGTATAGAAATCTCCATATTGAAAACATTATAGATCAGGAGGGGAGGCAATGCTCCACTCAAGAAGAGATTGAGAAGGCTTTTGTGAATTATTTACAGGGTTTGTTCAGGGTAGGGGTCAATCTGGAGGTGGAGAACAGTACCAGTTTGTTCAGAGAAAGGTCACTCCAGCCATGAATAATCGGCTACTGGCAGAATTTACAATAGAAGACATAAGCACAGCACTGAGTCAAATGGCAGCCCTAAAGGCTCCAGGTCCAGATGGGTTCACTGCCAGTTTTTACCAACAGAACTGGACCACCATTCACATGGAGGTTTGCAATGCTATTCTGCATTTTTTTTACTACGTGTTTTATGGATCCTATGATTAATGTCACAAACATAGTTTTGATTCCAAAAAGTGATTCTCCTCGTAGTGTCTCTGATTTTAGACCAATTAGTTTGTGTAATGTTATTTATAATCTGATCTCAAAAGTCTCGGCTAAAGGAGGTGCTGCCAGGTATTATTTCTCCATCACAAAGTGCTTTTATTCCTGGACGTTTGATTACTGATAATATTATAGTGGCATATGAGACTATCCATACCATGCAGACCCGAATGTGGAGTAAGGTTGGATTTTTGGGGATGAAACTTGATATGAGTAAAGCTTATGACAGTGTGGAATGGGTTTTCCTGGAGACTGTAATGAAGAAGTTAGGGTTTGAAGATAGATGGGTACGGTTGGTGATGAGCTGTGTCCGATCTGTGTCATACTCAGTAGTGGTAAATGGGCACCCGGTAGGGAATATTCTACCATCGAGGGGTATTCGATAGGGAGACCCTATTTCCCCTTATCTTTTCATGTTGTGTGCTGAAGCTCTTAGTGCTTTGATTTCTTAGACTGTGGACTTGGGAGCCATCATAGGGGTCCCAACCTCCCCTCGGGATCCAAGACTTAGCCACTTGTTTTCTGCAGATGATAGCCTGCTCTTTTGTAAAGCCAACTCGGTGGAATGAAGACGATTAATGAGAATTCTTGAAGTCTATGAAGCTGGATCGGGGCAAAAGTTAAATCTCCAGAAAACTTCTATTCTCTTTAGCCGTAATACTAGTGCTGCCAAACGGCAAGAGATTCTTAGCTTATCTGGTTTCTCAGAGTCTCAACGGATTGATACATACCTCGGTTTGCCTTCCTTTATTGGTAGATCAAAAGTCTAGGCCTTCAATGGTATTAAGGACCGGGTCCAACAAAGATTAAACAATTGGAAGGTCAAGTTCATTTCCCAAGCGGGTAAGGAAATTTTACTTAAAGCTGTTGTGCAGACAATTCTCACGTATAGTATGAGCGTGTTCCTACTTCCTGCAACACTGTGTAGAGAGCTACAAGGTATGATGCAACACTTTTGGTGGGGACACATGGCTAAGGAATCAAATGTGCACTGGATGTGTTGGGAAAAAATGGGAAGATCTAAGATGGAAGGGGGGCTTGGTTTTCGGGAGCTCACTATTTTCAACAAGGCCTTGCTTGCAATGCAAGGATGGAGGATTATTCAGGAGCCAGATTCTCTAGTGACTCAGGTATTAAAGGCCAAATATTTCCCACATGGCTCTTTCTTGATCTCTAAAGTTAGAACGTGTCATTCATTTGTATGGAGAAACTTGCTGTCAGCCAAGGAGCTATTAATAGAAGGTTTGGTGTGGCGAATCGGGGATGGAAAGAGTATCAAAATATGGCAGGACAGGTGGCTACCGACACCCATCTCTTATTCAGTGCAGTTACCTCCAAGGTTTGTTCCTGATGACTCCACTGTTTCGGTGTTGATTGACTCAGAGATGTGTGGGTGGAAGGAGGACCTAATCACTGCAATTTTTAGCCCGGAAGAGGCTAGGGTTGTTGCTTCCATTCTACTATGTCCTACATTACCACCGGATAGGCTTGTTTGGAGAGGAACCAAAAGCGGTGTATTCTCAGTACGGAGCGCTTACCATATGGGCATGGAAATAAAAAAACGTAACAATGGATGTACATCCAGGGACGAGGACAGGCATAATGTATGGTCTGCTCTTTGGAGTCTAGGGGTTCCGAATACAGTGAATATATTCTTGTGGCGTGCTTGTAATGACCTGCTCCCTACCAAATGTAATCTATTTAGAAGGAATATAGTGAAGGACAACAATTGCCCCTGCTGCTTCAGGGAGATGGAGACAGGTCTTCATGCTCTGTGGACTTGCCCGGCTGCTCAAGATGTGTGGGGAGGGGGCTCAGTGATTTTCCAATAATGTGCTTTCCTGGGGGATACTTTTATGCAGTTGGTGGAGTTTTGTTTGGATCGTTTAAATACCGAAGAGTTGAGTTTAATGGCTGTGATCTCTCGTAGGATATGGTTGAGAAGAAACAAGTTTGTTTTTGAATCAATATTCACCCATCCCCTGGTAGTTTTTAATGAAGTTGTGTCTTCTTTAGAGGAGTACCGCAGGTATAACAGTCGTGAAGAAGAGAGGAGCAATATCCATGGGATGCCATGCTCTATTAGGCCCCCTTTGGTTTGGAACCCCCCACCTTTGGGTGTTATTAAAGTAAATTGGGATGCATCTGTAAATGCTAAAAAGAAATATGTGGGAATTGGTATTGTGGCTAGAGATGACAAGGGTGAAGTGTTGGGTGCTAGAGCTATTACTAAACCTATTGTGGCAGCACCCAAAGTTGCAGAAGCGATGGCGGCTCTAGAGGCTGTTCTATTTTGTAAGGCAGCGGGTTTTTTTAAGGTAATCTTGGAAGGGGATGCAAAACAAGTGATAGATGAGGTAATTTCAGCAACCCCAAATCTTAATGCTGCGGGCCATTTTGTAGAAGGAATAACAGCAGAGATACAAGGCCTGAGAGACGTTTCTATGGTCCATGTGGGTAGAGAGGCAAATAATGATGCTCATTGTTTAGTTAAGGAGGCCTCTTATACTTTTATAGACTCTGTATGGCTTGAGGAGATACCTAATTGCATTTTGCATGTTGTACTTAGGGAAAGTTTATTTCCCTAGATCCTTTCTTTTGGGATCATTTTGTTTTTCAATGAAGAGATTCTACATTGTTCAAAAAGAAAAAGAAAAAGAAAATTAAGGGTTTGTTTGGGTGTGTGATTTTTTATATATTATTATAGGAAAAGTATATATACCCCCCTCAAACTAACACATAATTGTTAATGTCCCCCAAACCACCAATTTGGTCAATGTCCCCTCTCAATTAAATAAAACCTTCAACTCCTAACGGCAGGGGTATAATAGTCATTTCGTTACATACCAAATGTCTAAAATAACCTTTTGAATTTAAGCAATTCCTTTAAAAATCTCAAAATCCCAATCCGATTAAAAAAAGCGTCAATCAACAACACGAGCTTTCTTCTTCCAAAATAAGCAATTGGAGTCTTCTTTCCTAGACACAGACGCAGACTGAGAGATTGAATTGAGAATCTATCCCCCATGTCCCTTTTATTCCCTTCCCTGTTCTATCTTTCCCTTTCTTTTTCTCTTTTACAAGTTGAGAGAGAGAGAGAGAGAGAGAGAGAGAGAGAGAGAGATCGAGTTGATGCTTATGGGTGTTAATTTACTGGTGTTTTTGTGAGTGTGATTTTGTTTGCCCATTTGGGTTTTCGGTTGCTTTGGGTGTATGGGTTGTCGTTGATTTTTATTTTTTGAAGGAAAAGATGAATATTGATCTTGAATTTTCAGTAGGTGTTTATGGTATTTGTTTTGGTTGTATTTGGTGTTTTTGGTGGGGGGCCGAATGGTGTGGTCAACTTTTGTGTTGGGTTTTCCTTGAGTTTGAAGTTGGTTTATTGCTCTGGTTTGGTGGATTGGATGACCGAATTTAAAGGCTGTTTTGTACCGGTGGAATGGTGAGTTTCAGTTTGTATATGCCATTTTGAATGTAACTTTTAGAAATATTGGACAAAGGTTGACCAGTTTCAGTATTTGTTGAGAAGTCTATGAAACTTTGAAAATGTTGAAATTGGTGGACATCTGGCTTTTGACTTATAACAAATGAGCACAGGTTTTAGAATTGATTTTGTAAATAAAGAAGAAAAAAAACAAAAAGATTGAAAGGGAACATACCCATAAGAATTTAAATGAAAATCAAATGTGAAACACACAATGAGGGATAATTACATATGGCTTAAAAGATCCTTTTTTCTGAAGTCAAATATTAGAATTCCTTAAACAGAATTCCAACATTTCTCTATTATCAAACGATTGCCTATCCATCTCAAACCGATATTAAACATAGGCCTCTCGATATTAAAAGCTTTGTCCATCTAAAAAACCGATCCAATGGTTCCTTTGTTTTTTTCTTTAATATATATATATATAAAATTATTTTTAATGTATTAATTACAACAAAACATTTTATTTAAACAAAAAAACACCCTAAAATACAATAACAAACGTAGTTTAATTATTCGGAGTTACTCAAATTATTTTATGAAATCGAAGAATTTTGGCGGTATGCTTTTGTAGAGGTCATAAATGTCACAAAAGCAATCTCATGCCTCGAAACACAGTAATGAACTCCTCTTTCCAGCTCAGCTCCACTGCTCACTTATTTGGCCACGCTGATCCAAGACCCAACGTCTTGCAATTGCTTTTTCGCCCCCGTTCTTTTCTTCCTTCTTTTGCTACAGCCTACATGCATATCCTCCTCTGTCCTCCGGTCGGACCGGTCCTCTTTTGCTTATTTTTTTTCCTGCAGTTTCGATTTTGGTGAAACTATGGACCACCCGTGAAAACTGCGAATCTTTCCAAGTTCGATCACGAGGGATCTGCTCCTTCCTTTGTTTTTAAAAACATGCAAGTTTCGGGAGTGCAAAACTTGCACATCACTTTCCAATGGAGGAGGTAGTGAATTGAATACGATTTCTTACAAAACATGCTAAGAGAAGAGAAGGATGGAGACCCACGGAAATTAAGTCTCGATAATTTCATCAGAGTCACTTTCAAGCTCTCTCTCTCTCTCTCACTCTCAAACAACAGATGAGTCTCTTTCAAGGTAATGCTCGATCTACTAATTTGCTAATCGCCTGCATTGTATTTCATCAAGGTTGTGAAACTTGCCTATAAATACTGTCTCTCCTGGCCTCCTCCATCACTTTGTTATACGATCGAGTACTCCCTTCCTCACTCCTTTATACAACCAATTTAGAACATCTCCAGCAGAGTGGTCAAATTTGAAAGTATGAACAGTAAATAGGCAGATCTGCTACTCACTGTTCACACAACAAATCTTTTTTTATTGTTTTTTTTTTCCCTCACTCCTCTCTCTCGCCCACAGCACTGGCCTTCACTGCCAAACCCATTTCTTTGGTTCTCTCTCCCCTCTTTCTCTCACTTTCTCTCCTTCACTCAACCAAAAGCTCTGCACACTTCGTCTTGTCTTCAACAGAGAGCTCGAGTGGGAGAGGACGAGAATCACAAAGAGAACGTGAGAGAATCATGCGGAAGAGAGCGGACCCGCGATCCAGCTCCGGCGAAAATTTTCGTGGGTATGCCCTCTTTTGGCCGAAAATTTCAGGGGGTTTCAGCCCTCTTCATTTTCGTTTGGTAATCACCGAATGGGTGTGAATTGAAGTTTGATTTTCTGGTGTGTTTGTTAGCAAAATTTGGGTAGGTGATTGGGTTTTTTGTGTTGAAATTTCTTGGGTGTCTTGTTGCCATAGCCGAATGTAAAAGGGGGTAAGGATCTATGGAGGATTGAGAGAGTTGTTCACTTGCTCTACTACTTCATAAGCCAGAAGTGCATGGATGAGCACCAGTGGACTGCTGCAACGGGGTTTGGAGATGGAGAAGGAAAGGAAGAGAGAGAAAGAAAATAAAATAATAAAAAAATTGAAAAAAAATATTAAAAAAATATATAATAGAATAAAAAATGTGTCTAAATCTTTTTAAGAAAATGAGTAGTTAAAGTAGATATTTTTACATTTTTTAATAACTATTTTACGAACTTTTGCTGCATATGCTCTTATAACTCCCTTTCCATTTAGCAAAATGAAAACTTTCATTTTAAATATCAATGCCGATATGCAATATGCGACAAAAATCGAGTTGGCTGAAAACAGAAATCAAGTCTTCCAATTCTGGGTTTGGTTCTCTTTTAATTTATTTCTTGTACATTATTTATTAATTATTTTTTGATATATTGTTATGTGATCATGTGTTTTTTTAAGTCAAATGCAACCTATACAAAAATGTATTTATTGTGGATTGCTCTTATAAAAAAAAGAAACAAGAAAGTTTTTGTTTCTTTAATTTATATTTTTCTTCTTTATAACTTATTTTTTACTTAATATTTATTTAGTTTGTTATTTTTGAATTTTAGTGCTAAACATGCCATAATGTCCACAGAATTTCCAAGATTAAGATCTGTCTCACGAACTACTCCTTGCAAAGTAGTAGTACTATGTGAACGCTGGATTTTCCACTTATGATCGTTATGGCATGTTCGGCACTAAAATTCAAAAATAACAAACTAAATAAATATTAAGTAAAAATAAATTATAAAGAAGAAACATAAGTTAAAGAAACAAACCTACTTATTCTTTTTCTTATAAGAACAATTGACGGTGAACACATTTTTGCATAGGTCGCATTTGACCTAAATCACATAACAATATATCAAAAAATATTAATAAATAGCATACAAGAAATAAATTGAAAGAGAACCAAACCCAGAATTGGAAGAGTTGATTTCTGTTTTCGGTCAACTCGATTTTTGTCACATATTTGCATATCGGAATTGATATTTAAAATGAAGGTTTTCATTTTGCTAAATGGAAAGGGAGTTATAAATCCTTCTCTTCTCTTGCATGTTTTGTTGAGCTGGAATCCAGGAAGCTCGCAAGAAAAAGTGGCATAATCCAACTGTTCTTGGGTCTCTCGATATTCTTCCAAGTTCATCATCACAACTGCAACTGACTGAAGCACATCCCTGCCTCACAACCCTAGAATTCAATACAGTCAATTAAACTGTTACAAATGTAATAGTACCATTAGTGGGTTGGATGGGCTTAATTTTAGTAGTAGGCTCTTGTAACAGTTTGATTAGCTATATTGAATTCTACGATTGATTTATGGAATTGTAAATAGAATGAATGAATGCAAATAGAGAATATGATGAATAATCACAACTGCTTGTTCACCCGTATTTTAAGGATCATCATGTTCAGTAAACAATCAGGCCGGCTCCATATATTTTGGAGCCTAAAGTGAGAATTTTAAATAATATATTTTTTCGTGGGCCCCACACTTAGTGATGATTGTTTTTGTGGAGCTATGACTTGTATTTCAAGAAATCTTTTTTTGTGGGCTCCACTATTTTCATTGACTTTCTTGTAGTCCACATCCTTTAGTTAGTCTCTTAACAAGAAAGAAAATGTACTCTTTTTTTTTTTTTGTATTAATTGTTGTGTTTTTGAGTTTTTAACTATTTATTTTTCTATTGAAGTTAAAGAGCCACCAAAGAAGAGATCATGCTTCTTTTATTTTTTCAAAATCATTATAGATTATGATTGGGCTTTATTTTTCTTTTCTTTTCTTTTTTTTTCTTTCAAATAAACCTATCTTTGGAGGGCCTTATTCTAATAGAAAAAAACCGTTTCAGTTTATGATTTGGTTCTTTTTCTTTTTATTTTTTCAAACAAGATTAATGCTTAAGCAAAATAATTCCGCTGTTGGAGAATAAGTAACGAAGATTCTGCTAATCTATACATAATTTACGTATTTGACTTGCAGCAGAGATATCGACTTGTGGCAGAATTTTTTGTAGTTTCTGTCACAGAATCACATACTCAAAGACTGGCAGGATAAATGAAACTCATAATTAATAACTATAATAATCACGACGATCGATTTTCGCACATAAAAATAACAAAATATATACCATTGACCAACCTGTAAGCCGAACCCTCTTCAAAAAAAACCTGTAAGCCGAAAGCTCCATTCTCTCTCCTCTTTGTGAATTCTTCCCTGTGCAAGCCGACATGGGAGGGAAGCCAAACCCCTCTTTTCCCTGTAACCTCCTCCCCCTTCCTTGAAACCCCACATTTCTCTCCTTCTCCTCTATTCGCCAACCCAACAAGCCGGACAACCAAAAATCTTAAGTGTTTTCGAGACCAAACCGAACAACCAAAGTTTCCGCCTCTTATGAGGTTACTATCCTGCCAGATCTATTTCTAACTCTTTATCTTCTCATTCTGCTCTCAACATTGAGTTCACCGGTTTTTCCCGTCTCCCACAGTGTTTTGTGTGATTTTTGGATTTTTTTTTATATCAAAATCTTTGGGGTTAGATCTACATTCTTTAGTCCATTTTTGCATGACACGTGCCTCACCAATGGGTTCGTTGGCGTCCTCCGAGTCCACCGATGGTTGTCGTGTTCCCAACCGCCGCCCACTCAACGGAGCGTCAAACGCACACGCTAGGGACCTTTCCGACGCTTGTTGACCACGTTTTTATTTCTTTTTTGAAAGTAGACACTTTACACTAAACCTAAGAGTAAGAGCTGATTATTATTATTATTTTTTTAAAAAAATTAAATCTAAAAGCTAGTCAATTTGGAGTTTCTTACAATCCCTTAGAAAGTTTAGTTTTATCTAGTAACTAAGCAATGTGAGACTCGACACCTATGAATGTCTTTATAAACCAATAACTCTGTGTGAGTTATTTATTTTTTTTCCAATATGGGTCTGTGGTATTACATTATTGCTCTTTTAAATTAATTATTTATGAATATATATAGTGTTGCATATTTTAATTGTATGAAATATATAATTATAGTTACTTTAGATTATGGAAAATAACGATGATTCTATTGAACTCCAATCAAATTCTAAACGAGCTCCAATAATAAAAAAAAAATTAGCCGCTTTAAATCAAAATCTTAGCTTTGTCATTATCTCTCTCAAACCGATTGAACTTCAAACCCATAAAAATCTTGGCTCTGTCATTGTCTCTCTCAACTATCTCTAAGACCATTGCATTTAGCTAAGGGGGTGGCTCAGCTATTCTTATTTTTTACTACCCCCAATACTTATTGAGTGATTCGTTACTCCCAAACTCTTTGGAAGTGGTTTCAGCTACTTTCACTTGGCCATTTGGGAGTGGCCGAACCACCCCAAGCCGATCATAGGAGGTGGTTAAGCCACCCAATTTACCAAAGGGGGTTGCTAGACCACCCCAATTGTTTTTGTTTTTAAATTTTCTTATATTTTTTGATACTTGATCTCCATGGGCCTTTTTGAGAGTTTACATGATTAAAACGAAAGTGCTTAGCTTTTCGTCCAAAATGACAGAAAAAGTTGACAATGGTCTAACTTGGCACAATTAGATACTTTTGGAGAGACGCAAAAGGGGTAAGGAAATGCTACTTTTACAACACCAACACAATATGGCACAACACCACCATGTTGTGGGGGTGTAGTGCAGCAATCAGTCCTCAAAGGGGTATACTTCAAGTGTCAAAGAGGAGAATAAAATATATTTGTCCCTTTAAAATAATGCGAGATATTGTATTATTTTTCCACAGGATGTAAGTAAGATCTTATTATAAGATAGTCATGCGAGATTGCCAGCTCCATACCAAAATCCCTCTAATTAAGGAAATCATGTTATAAGATCGGCATATTAATTGTGATTTTAAAAATTGTGTTTCAAAATCGTTATTTTTTAAAAAGTAATGGTAGAAATTAGATTTTTATCTCACAATTATTCTACAATGCTAACATGACAATTTCAACTAACACTTGAATTAATATTTGTTAAAAATTTAAAAAATCAAGAGTTGATTAGGACTGCTACCGTGTTAGATAAATAGTTATAAGATAAAAATGTAGTTTATAATATTACCCTCCTTCAAAATTGACACATACCTAATATTAGACACAATTTACACATCAACAAGAAATACTTGACAAGTCTTGTACGCAAGAAAATTAAGAACTCGTTTGAGTTTGCGATTTTTTTGTATTATATTTTACTACTCTTTATTATATTTCAAAATTGTGAATACCGAGAAAATTTGTTTGTTTTTTTTTTTTTTTAAATTATGTTTTGATGGTTTAGACAATAGACAAAATTAGAAAAAAACTTAGATAAAACTTAAGTAAAATTTTAATTCAAAAAAAAAGCCCAAACATATTTTTAAAAATTAATAAAATATATATAAAAAAAAAGAGGAATGCTAGGAGTACTTAAACTTTTACAAATGAAAGCTTACAAACTGACATGAAACCTCATGAGAGGCTCCACATCAGCTTAAAATTAAAATAAGTTAAAACAAATTTTAGTACATAGACAAAAATACCCTTTTATCTCCTGTTGAACCCAACTCGCTAGAAACCATCATACCGCTGGAAGCTCAGCACGTCGACGAACCACGATTCCGACCCTGACCACTAGAAACCCAGCACCCCAGACAATCTCGGACTCGACCACGACCCTGATCATGCTTCTGGTCGAGGAAGAGCCGGATCTCGGCTAGAACGACTGGATTCCGGCCGTGATTGGAGAAATCATGAACTACCAGATCTGGTTGTTCGTGGCTGGATGACGCCACTGGCCGCCAGATCCCGGACAGACGGCGAGACATCCGGCCATGGAGTTCTGGTGGTCTAGAAACGGCGATGTAGATCCAGTCCTTTTACGTCTAGACAGACGGCGAGACACCTACGACGGAGCAAAGTGGTCTTGAAATAATGGTTTTTGCTATAAGGGCATTTTCATCTTTAAGTATATGCCATGTCAGTTTGTAAAGTTTCGTTAGTAAAAGTTTAAGTACTCGTAACATTTCTAAAAAAAAAATAAAAATAAAAAACAATTGTTACTCAAACATGCTACAAGCATTTCACACGTCATTTTTTGCTTTTTACCAAAGTTCCTCCAAATCTCGCTCGTGCAAATCATACTTGCCTTAGCCCAACGCCTAGGAATCAGAAAACGGCTAGTCTTTTTAAAATTTCAATTTAACTTGCCTTGCTACACTTTCCTTTACTTTCTCTCGTCGCTCGGTCTTTCTGAAGACTCTTCTCATTTTCTCACGCTTTCCTAGATAATCCGTCTTCACAAACAGAAAATTTCCCCCAAGAAAACTGTTCCTTGCCACTCATTCAAGAAAAGGGTCCAAAGATTTTCAGGAGATAGTCTCATTTGAGTCATTTCTCTTCCGTATTCTCCCTCTCTCTTTTCCTGAGTGCTATAAGATAAGAGAAGTTGAAAGTGATTCTCGAATAACTAGATACATTTTCTTGGAAATTCAATAAAAAGGGTCTTGAAGTTTTCTCAGTGAAAGTGAGAGTCAGATAGGACTTCGAGAAAGCGCAATGGGGACCAACAACAAGAATTTTCCGGCGATGGGATTCTCAACGCCGCCGCCAGCATGGAAGCCGAGGCCGATTATGCCGATGTCAGAGAGGAAGAGATCGTCTCCTGGGAATAATGGTGATCTCTTCCACGTTATACATAAGGTGCCAGCTGGTGATTCTCCCTATGTCAGGGCCAAACATGTTCAGGTGAAGGATTCTTGGTGCTTTCGCATGGTTTGGACTAATGGGTTTTATCTGGATTTTGTTGTGTTTGATCTGAATACACATTCATGTTGACTTGGTTCTTGTTTATAAAGAAACCTTATTTTGGAAGTAGTCATTTTGTCTCTTGCTTTTAGAATTTGTGGGTCTTGAATGTTGCTGATTCTTATTACGTTTTTTGTAAATTTCTAAATTTTTGGTAATTTTCATGTCTTCCTTGGTAGTTTTAGCTGGCCCCCGTTTGGTTTTTCTTGTAACTGACATGTGATTTCATTTTCCATTTTGGAGTTTGGATTGAATTTTCTTGTTAATATCCATTCCGTTTTTCGTTCACAAGACTCGTCATTTCTTTCTTTGTTTCTTCTGGGAAATTCTTGGTATTTAAAGCTTGTTTGATATATAAAGAAACTCTGTTTGGATCTTGTAATGGAAGATAAACCTTAAAACATTGTGAGAAAAGAAAAGTACATAAACAGTGAAACATATATGTATTCTCCGTTTTGTGTCTGAAGAATATAAAAAGTTTTCAGCAACGAGCACTCTTGTAGAGTGCAGTGCACTGGAGAGTTGTGTGCTACGTTTAGGAAGGACGAATCGCTCCCGAAAAGGAATCTATTGATTCTCTCCCAATTGGTTGGACCATAGTGTGGTGATTTACTTCACGGGCAAGGTCTCTAGAAAAATATTGCATCCAAAGATCACACCTGTTTTCTATCAAAATTTGTTAGATTTCTTGTTTCAAGATTGCCCATCTGGAGCTTTCATTATTTTCCATTCTGTTTTTGTTGAATGTGTTACTAAATATTTGTTTCTTCAACTACAGTTGATAGACAAGGATCCAAGCAGGGCAATTTCTTTGTTCTGGGCTGCGATAAATGCTGGGGACCGTGTCGATAGTGCCTTGAAAGACATGTCAATTGTGATGAAACAATTGGATCGATCTGAGGAAGCAATCGAGGCTATCAAATCTTTCCGTCATCTCTGCCCTTATGATTCTCAGGAATCTCTCGATAATGTGTTGGTTGACCTCTACAAGGTAAAAAAGAACCACTCCCAAAGAGTAGTTACTTATATTTCACTTCCATAGTCTTTGTCCTTTTCTGCTATAGCTAGTTAATTGATAAGCGGAGAAGTCTTCTTTAGGCATGCAATAATATTTGGATAAGTCAGTCCTTTTTCTTAATCTCTCATTTTCATTTTCTTAGAAAGATTATTTACTTGAAATGTTTGTCTCAATGCATAAAAGGTTAGGTTGAGATTCTAATGCTTCTTGCAGTAGAAATTGGAACTTTGATCTAAATGTTTCAAAATATACCTTCTTCAGTTTGCTCCTAACAAGACATTTTTGAAATATAATCCAATAAAAAAAATGAAAATAGGGGAAAAAAATAAAGAAATGGTTAACTGAAGTAAACCTGTATGTACAGTAGGTATTGGCAATTAATGAATGCATAACGTAAATGTAAAGCATTTGAGAATACAAAATGTAGAGTCTCATGTTTGCCTCAATTAAGTGATTTCTTAAGAAGCAATGTAGTTGCATATGATTCTTTAGTTAAAAAGAGAACTTTCCATTTTTATTTAGTTTGTAGTCAAGTAATTTATTATATGCAAAACGAGCTGCAAGGAGTATTATGGGACGGAATCATATATGCTTCTGACTTCTTGTTTATGTTGAAGGATTTTGGTTACAAAGTTTGGTATGAATACAAATCAACTACTTGTTGTGAGGTTGTTAAACTTATGCAGTATTCTATGGATATAATATGTATATTTTTTAGAGATCTGGAAGAATAGAAGAAGAGATTCAAATGCTTCAGCTCAAATTGAAGCGCATTGAAGGTATACCCTTTGGTGGAAGAAGGACAAAGATAGCTAGATCTCAAGGGAAGAAGTTTCAAATCACTGTGGAACAGGAAATATCAAGGTGGAAGTTGCTTCTGTTCTTTTTCTTCTTTCATCCTCGCACTCTATTTTTTAACATACTTTCATTGCTTTGGTTCTCTATTAATGCAGTTTACTAGGGAACTTGGCCTGGGCTTACTTGCAGCTAAATAATTATGAAAGAGCTGAAGAGCATTACAGGTAACTTTTTTCATGCTCTGAATTATATACCTACAAGTGTAATATTATATTTTTTTGAAGAAAAAAAGCTATTTTACTCGATGGATATATTCAGGAAAGCTTTGTCTCTGGAGCCAGACAAGAATAAGCAGTGCAATTTGGCTATCTGCTTGATGCATATGAATAGGATTGCAGAAGCAAAATCTCTCCTTCAGGCTGTAAGATCTTCATTTGGAAATAAACCAATGGATCAGTCTTCTGCCAAGTCTTTTGAACGTGCTCTTCAGAGTTTGACTGAACTAGAGTCACGTTCATTATTAAATCCAATCAAACAGGAAGAAGGAAACCAAAATGAAATACAAAGATCTTTCACATCGCTTATCAACAGAAACTCAAAAGAAGGAAATAGCTTCACTAGTGGAGGCCAGCATTGCCATTCTGCGTTCGCAGTCTCTGGACAGTGGGCTGATGGACATGATGAAAAAACTGTGCTATCAAATGAACGTCATATAGGTTCTTACTATCAAAGCCACACTGAGGACAGGGACAGTTTCTTTTTGTGTGGGAATGAGAGTCAAGAATGCATCTCATTTGGACAGAGAAGTAGCTTACAGTCCCCTCCTCAAACAATATCCATTGATAACTGGAAGAAAGGCCCACACTTTGAAAACTCAGGTGAAAGGATGTCCAGTTTTACCACTAGAGTGAAGGAAAATTGGGTTGGAACACAAGCAACCCCTACTTCCAAAAATACATATTCTTCCCCTACTAGTGCTGGAAAGAACTTGAATGTTTTATTTACACAACCGAGAAGACCTTCATGGGGGTTCAACAATGGATATCAGAGAAGGAGAATACTGGGAGGTGATACATTTC
Organism: Alnus rubra; assembly: GCA_028654335.1. NCBI lineage: Eukaryota > Viridiplantae > Streptophyta > Magnoliopsida > Fagales > Betulaceae > Alnus > Alnus rubra. The sequence goes on from JAJPGS010001265.1 coordinate 414,902, forward strand.
GTAGTTCAAGCCGCAAACTTTCATTTGAGCCATCTATAACCACTGAAAATGCGCAAGCACAGGCAATTCAAGATGTCAATGGAGACTTACTAGTTTCACCTTCACCTGTTGATAGAGACTGGAGGAGGTCATGCAAAGATCTCTCTAGATTGAAAGACAAATCAGTGTCACAACCCACAGTGAGTGTTGACGGCAAAAGGATTGATGTTTATGCACGAATAAAGGATGAAGCCGTGATAGAGTATGATTCACAGCATATTGTTAGCCAAACCCAGAATTTGGATTTTTGCGAGCGCGGGGCTAATAAGAAATCTGCAATGAAAGACTGTAATTTGAATCTAAAAGTGCCTGTAGAGCCATCAATGGTTGATAATGCAAGAACATCAGAATCTGCCATTGATCAAGGGTGGTTTCAGAGTTGTGGAATTGGTGTTTCAAGCAGTGAGAAAGCAATGACTACACGTGAAGAATATTTCGGAAACAACAACCCTGATGTATCAGATGGTCTCCATCGACCCACCATGGAAACTCCAGAGTCGGCACATAATAATCATAAGAAAAGTTGGGCAGATTTGGTTGAGGAAGAGGAACAGGAATTTTTAAGTGGACGAACGTTAACAGAGTATTATGAAGGTGTGAATGGTGAAGAAGAATTTAATGATGAAAATCTGAATTCCAACATCATCTGTCAAAGTCCTTGCCCACAAAGCCAGATTAAAAGTTCAAGCTGCAAGTTTGAATCATTTTATCTTAAAAACAGATATGGTACATCTGGGGCTGGTGTTTCATCAAAGAATCTAGAAGCGCAGCGCTCTTTGTGTTTTGATCAGCACCAAAAGCCAGAATCAACAGATTACTTCTGCTCATCACCGTTGGAAAAGAAGGCGTTGGACTTAGGAGGCTGTAAATCTGTGAAGGAAAATGGAAGGTATTCTATGTCTGGGGAAAACAAAGAACTAATGAGGAGAAACAGGTTACAGGTTTTCCGGCACATAACCCTTCATCCAAAAAGTCCGTGAAGCTTGGATAAGTACCAGTTTTAGACACAATGAATGTCCATAGTTCATATAGAAATAGCTGTGTTTTGAGAATTTTGATTCCATATTGGAGTTAAATAGCATTGGTGGATCTCAGTGATCCAATCAATGGATGTCCATAGTTCATATAGAAATAGCTGTGTTTTGAGTATTTTGATTCGATATTGGAGTTAAATAGCATTGGTGGATCTCAGTGATCCCAATCTCTTTACTACTTTCCAGCTGTGTGTTAGTGTTGCTATCTGCTACACATACATCTGTTTGCTGTAGAAGTTTTTCTAATTGCAGTATACTGTATACAGAACCATTTGATGCATTGTCTTGATTCTTATTTCCTGCTCAGTGTGATAACTGCATGCATTTTCTAATTGAAGCTTGTGCATTATCCGAATGGAATGAAGCTTGAAAGTAAGTACCAACTTATGGAACTCTAATTTGTGCTTGAATTATGAAAGTGGACTCTTTTGTCGCTGTTGATTGTAGCTGTGCACTAATGCGTCTACTGTTTATATAGCATGACTCTATTTAATTTAGTCAGTTGAAGTTCTTTTGTCCACTGAGAATAAAGTGACTACAGGGTAGTATGATGAGAAGAGATTATGAAAAGCATGAATAAGGTACAAACTTTTGGTCTAAAAGTTCTGGTAAGGAGGGTGATGAGTACATTAGAAGGGAAGCTAGGGCCAAGAGTGGGAGGTATTGGTAGAGAAGAGTGTTGTCTCATATCTAAATTGTTGCAGGTTATCATTGTGCTGACATATCTGCCTCTGAATATCTTTTTGTACTTCCCTTAATGGTCACCATTTTTCGTGTTGATAATTCCTAAGAAGAGTGATTGGTGTTGTACTTCCCTTAATGGTCACCATTTCTGGTGTTTATAATTCCTAAGAAGAGTGATTGGTGTACAATAGTTATGTAACTGTTGTGTACCACTCTAGAAACATGGGAGGTGAGACCCCCCATGCGTCTAAACTCCTGCACAACTGTTATACATGAGTCATTTTCTAATCCCTAATATGGCGTTTGGTTCCGAGAATTTAATATTCTCACCGTTAAAAAATGTAATTCCTAAAATTTTGAATTTCTCAAAATATGACTAAACCTACGTTTGAGAATTATTAAAAATCTGATAAGATTCTTGAAAATATGAAATTTTTGGTTTATTCATAATTCTCGAGTATCCTGTAAAAATTATTTATGCTTCTCAAGATATCCTTATGGTCTCTCGTCAAGTGCATAAGGTTGTTTGATCCAAGAGTGTGCATAAGGTTATTTATCCTGCAACTTCTATGACTTTTCATTGTTCAAAAAACCTAAATTAGGTTCTTATATCAGCCCCACTAGGCAGTAAAATAGAATAAAATGAAAAAGGAATTGAATCATATACTCCAATCCAAGGTCAAAAAAGAGGAAGCCGATGACTTTTTCATTGTTTGTATGTAGAAGACTTCAATACATCCAAGAAAGAACAACCAAAATTAACTTGAAGTTGTTAATATTCTGGTTATTGTTTGCTCTACATTTCAAGGGCTGCAAAGGTTCTTGATATCCTCCTCCTTAGCATACCAGCTCGGTATTATCTTTGACACATGGTGATAAAGATCCTTGTAGGAATTCCTTATCGTCCCTTCTGCAACTCCAGTAGCTACTGAAATATCTGCGTTCAAATCTCTTAGATTAGAGCATTTACATAGTATTATCAATTAGCACCTAAAATGAGATGTCCATAGGACACCGCTTCTGCATAGATTGCAAGAGCAGGCTGTGTCAGGCCTTTTAAACCTATATACAAGGCTAACGATTCAACCTTCAATATCAGCATGTTTAAAATCATATAAAATATAGTTATAATAAAAAAATAAAGGAATCCCAAGAAGTTGGGGGTAATGCACCCTTCTAACTCTGGTGCTCCAACAAATAAAGATCATATGTTAACCTTTGAGAGGTTTCTTATCATCTGAAAGCTGAGTAATAATGTAAATCACTGCTGCTGCAATTGATATAGGGCTCCTCCTGAAATTTAGGAAAAGAGAAGTCATTCATATAAGCAAATAATGACCCAATAAGAAAATATCAAAAAACCCATTAAGTACATTGAGAGTCACAATACTGAGGAAAGCCATGCGACCAATTTACAAGAACTGAAATAATATGTAGCTGGAAACACTAGAGAACAAAAAACTGCATCCCACACCATGCCACAATAATAATTTGACATGTCAAAAATTGATTGTGGAAAAGATACTTAGCTCAACCATGGAAGTGAGGTAGTACTGCATCAAGAGAACATCCGTAACATTTTATGCCAAAACTGATGATTTCTATACATCTAGGATCCGATTTGTATCATTGATACTACTAGGAAGAACTTAACCATTATGGCAAGACGAATAAACAAATTCTATTCTCTCCTATCCTATTTGCTAGGGCGACAAAGTTGGATCAGTCGCTCAAGACCTTTGGTCTCTACCAGAACCAAATCAAAAAAATGGGATCTACTTATCATATAAATATTCCTTTTCGCATACAAAGCACCTTTAACCTACTTATTCTTGTCAGCCCCTCGTAAAAGAAATATATTCTTAGCAAAAAAAAATCTTAATGGCACCTTTTTGGGGCCTTCATTATGTGTTCAAAACAACTCCAACCCCCCCACCCCACAAAACACAACAAAAAACACAAATTGGGATTAACCTCCCCCAAGTCTCAAGTCCCACCCCACCCATTGATTGTACCCAAGATCTCCAAGGCAAACAGTTTTAGTTGCTGCATAAAACATGATAATAGAAAGAGAAAACTATAACCACCTTATATCAAACTCTTCTGACTTTGTAACAGCTTCTTGGGCAGCTTTAACGGCTTGATTATTCATACCAAGATTGGAACAAAAGCGCCTCTACATAGTAAGTTGAAATTTTTGTCAGTGTCTGCCTATAAATTCATCAACACTGTAAAGAAGTTGTGATTTACTTCAGAGAAGAGAAAAATCTCACCATAAAGTCCCCAGCATGTATCGTTCCCATCTCCACCGACTGACCATTCTCCAATCCAAGTTGTTTCACTATGTATTCTTTTGCTCGGCCAATTTCCTTCTTTGTGGCTCCATTGGCGACAGAGCAAATTTCTAGTTGAAATCCACAGTTTCAGGGAAGCTCATACACATAGGGAAAGATAAACCAGGAAGCATCCATATGTTAAAAGGATCATAAGCTGTACCCTTTACGGTGCGTGGCTTGTCTTCTTGTCGGCAAGCAATGTACAGGCAAGCAGCCAATAGTGCATCCTGATTTCTTCCTCTACTCGACTTTTGATCTTCCACCCTCTTATATATCTCATTGGCACGGTCCTTGAAATCATTTACAAAAGCATCATCAAAGGAAACAAAAAAACTAAAATCAAGTAGGCATTGGAACCGACTAAACAAAAGACAAATGACACAAACAATCCCAAAGGCCAAACAATGGAAAGAGTATCATTTGTGTCATTTCTCTGAAAATGTAGCCAGAAATTTATAGTGGTTTACATTTTGGCATTAAGAAAATGAACGCATACAAACAAGAGTTCATATCAGCTTGATTTTTTTTTTTTTTTTTTTTCTTTTTATAGGTAAGTTACACACACACCCGGTGGGATTTGAACCCATGACCTCACCCTCCACCTTGCTACAAAGGGAGAAGTACCATTTGAGCTAAAGCTCATTGGTCATATCAGCTTCATAAATAATATAACTGAAATTTTGCATTTTGATACTTATCACACTTCTAAAAATAGAATATTTCATTACAAGTTCAGTCATCAGCACACACCACATATCTGCATCATATTAAGATCAAATCATCAATTGAAGTAAGACCAAAAGATCCAAAGCCTCATATATAAGAGTTTATGACTAAAGGATCACTCTTTTTTTTTTCTTCTTTCTTTTTTTCTTTTTGTGGGGGAGCTTGCAAAAGGAATTGTTCGACTAATATTAAAAAAAAGAAGTGTTTTTCATTTTTTTATTATATATATATATATATATATATATAAGGACATTGATATATAATTGTGACAATCTAAGCAAATTTGAAGTGTTAGTTTATCTCTTCTACCAATGTGAGGGGCTCTAAATATAATGAAAACACTTCTTTAATTTCAATTTAATTGCTTGATTGGATGAGCCTGCTTTCTGTAAACAGAAAAGCTCGTGTCATCAGCATATACATAAAGTGTGAGGTATTTCTCAAGTCCAGTACAAATCCAATTATTTCCTTTATACTTCCAACTATTTTGCAATTTTCATTCTCAAGTCCCCACAAATATTCTAGATACAATATAGCTATAATGTTTTTTATTTTTTGCCTGTTTTTCTGGCTTTTCCTTTTTATTTTGGGTTTGTTCTTTTTCAGCTTCCGTTGGCTTGGGTTTTAGGTGTATCTCTTAGGTTATGGGTTTTTTTTTTTTTTTTGGGGAGGGTTGATCGGGGTTCTGGTGGGTTTTGGGGGGTTTATTTTGGGGCTGGTTTGGGTGTTTGACTGGGGCTTCATCTGTATTTTGGGTTTTTTGTGGGTTTTGCTTGGGTTGGGTCGATGTTGAGGCATTTGTTTCTTGTATACTCCATGTATACTAGGGGCACCTTACAATGTTATTTATAAAATCTGCACTTACTTATATAAAAAATAAAAATAAAAGATAATGTTTTTGAAAAATGCTAAATGAAAACGCATGTCTAATTAAATTTTCAGAAACAACAATTACTTGCTAATAAAGTTTTATTATGCGCAGTTGAAACCATAATCTTTTAGGTGTTTCTGCCGTCTTTTACTATCAACTGCAAGTTTTCAGTCACATACTTTGACATTGGAGGTTGGAAAGCAGTAGAAAATGATCCTATTTTGTAATAATTCCTTTTCCATTATATCTGAGAATTGCTGCCACGCTGTCCTAATTCTCTGGGCAATATACTCCATACTTCAGGAATACCAAGAATTTGATTACCACAATAATAAGAGTATAGGTATCCATGCAGACATATTAACATACAGGTGTGCTAAAAATTCGGTTACATAAAAAAAAATAATAATTATAGCACTGAGTAAATAGCATACCTTAATGGTTGCTACCAGGCCCAACCTGAAACACAATGTCACCCCCATTAGCTTTAATCTATCAGTGCATTGTTTTTACAGAAAATATAACTTTTGGCAGAGTAGCATTCCAAGACTATTTAACATGACAAGAAACTATTCATATTTTTAAAATTCTCCTTATCTTCAGACATTATTAACAGAACAACAATTTAATTAAATATAAACGAATAGATAACACTGAAAAGAAAAATACCACAGCTAACCATAGTGGTAAAGTAACAATCTTTGTCTGTTGGTATGTAAACACTAAACAAAATATTTTGTGGTTGTCAAATATTACCCTTAAATCACTGCAGGCTGAATGATGATCAAATTCAAGACAGATTCAACTTAATGTTGTTTTGTTGGACTCTCTTAAGAGAGATCTCTAACAAGCTTTTCAGTGAGCCATACAGACTCAAGCTCAACTCTATCCTTGTGAGTAAAGAACCAAGATTAGCAGAGTAGTTGGCCAATCAAGATTGACGCATTGATCCTATAAGCAAAGCAGTAGGTTGCTTTACTAGTCTCTAAGCAAACTAATATCAAGCAGCTTGATTTATTTTGCAACACTATGAGTTTTATTGAAAATTAGTGAGACGCTAACCAAGATCAGAAGCACTTGTTAAAATTCACCCATGGTGGACAGGAAACTACAACCCAACAATTGTAAACCAAACTGAACTCACATGCAGTAGCACTCAAAAGAGCAATATAGTAATCAAATCATTGAGATTTCATTATTGAATTCTTTAAAGATGATCAGGTTATAGTAGATTTTACACCTACTCATAATCAAATATCTGCATTCCAACTTCATCAAATAATTACCAACTCGAATGCACAAATAACTACTAGAATTATACCAAACCAACAAAATCAGCATGAGAACAATAGAATTGAAAATTCTGGAAGTGAGCTTTTCCGTTTAGAAATTTTCAATAGGACCTTAGGGTTAAATTCTAGTTTTCCCACATTCTAGAGTCCCAAACTGTGTATAGCCCAAGATCCAATTTTTATTGCCTTTAACTACAACCCAAATCCAATAACTCAGGAGATCAACAAGAAATCACGAATAACAAAACCAAAACCAATCTCAACCAAAAGAACGCAAATTTCAATTTCGATCTCCTTGTATTTGCTATAAATCATCTCAATCAGAATCTCCCAATTGCTTCATACTCCCAAGCAAATCCAACACATATTACCCACGCCTTCTCAGCAACCAAATAAGCGGTAACAGACCACAAGCAAAAAGAAAAGAGATCAAAAGGTCACCTATCAGACATAGTAGCGATGGTCTTGAAGGCCATGATGAGCCCCCGATCAGGGTTGGCGCCGCGGTTCTGCCAGCGGCCGAGCGAGGACGAGAGGAACTCGCCAGTGGCGCCGTTGGGCTTGGCTATGACCGTGGAGAGGCCACCGTCGGCCAAGAGGGGGTTGGTGGGCCCGCCCACACGGACCGGGTCGTTGTCGCCGGATTCGTTGGCGAAGGTTCGCCACTCGGAGGTCTCGTCGATGGAGTGTGACTCCAGCACAAGCCCGCACTCCGAGCACACCGTGTCCCCCGCCGAGTGGTCGAATACCACCTCCGTCTGCCTCTTGCAGTCCGAGCAAAACGCATCCATCTCTTGTTCTTCAAACAAATACTACGTCGTATAAGCGTCGCCCGTTGGTGTCCTCTGCAAATCCCTCTGGGTGGGTTTCTCTTCTTCTCTGGGGTGCGAGCCGAGACGGGGAGAAGAGCGTAGATGTGGAGAGAGAGAGGGCGTGACTTGTTGGGAAAGTCATGGGGTTTTCATGGCCTTGCGTCTGCTTAGTTGGACTTGGGATGTGTTTGGACACACGGGTTGATTTTTCTCGACTTGGATTGCACTCCAATGCTTGGATTACACTATTCCTAAAATAGTGCCAACCTTTTCACGCGACCAGCAAACTTGACATAAGCTTAACACGAAATAATCGAGTTAAGATCGAGTGATTTAATCCGTTTAATTAAATATATCAAATTATGATTGACTTACATAATTTTATACTCATATTTCAACACGCGACATTTAAGCCTGGTCATTTTTTACAATATTCGCAAATTGTGCACTAATTTAACACGAAATTAGTAAATTATGGTTGATAGGTCTAATATCTCGTTTACTTAAATGAATCGAATTAAGATTAATATATATAACCTTATATCTATACTTCGACACGATCAAATTCAAACGCATGACACGAACATGAACATGAATTGCCATTCTACTTCCATTTTGTTGTTGATGTTTAGGCACGTGGGGACGCATCCACTTGGGTGAGCAGGTGAGCATGACTTTGTTGTGGGAGTATTGAGAATGAGACTGATGGGGAATGCTTTTGGCTTGGCGGTGTCCTGTGATAACCAATTCTTGGGCCAATCATGACAAGTTGAGGGTGGAACATCATGGTTGCATTTCATTGGTGCATTCTTGATGCATTTTATTTTTGGTTTTCAATAGAAAATTATTTTTTATGAAGAACAAATTATTAATGTTAATAGAAAATATTTTCAATAAGAACATTTTTATTAGTTTTATTGATTACATTTTGTTGACGAAATCACTACCATGTAAAGTTTATATTTTAATAGGAATACCGTATGATTTCAAAGTCTTCAAATATTTAGTTTATTCATTTGATATGGAAAGAGACTTAATATGACAAGTTTCAGTGTCACAAATATCAAAAAGACCATTTCAGGGTTTCAGAAAGATTCTACATAGTTTAAAACTCAGCAAAAGTCGAATCCTTTATTTCCGTCCGATTTATTTTTCAATTTTATTATATGTTGGTCAATTAAAACATAAAAAGTAATACTTTTATGTTTGGTTGCTCTAAAACATTTATATTAAAATCTACAAAATAGAAAATCCTACAGCTTATTAAATTATGTGTGTATAAGGGATGGTTGTCGGAAATAGTTGCCTCTGTTTGTTATTTTATTTTATTTTTTTTGTTTTACATTTTTAAAATAAAAATATTAACAAATAATTAAAAATACAAAACGCTCAATATTGTTTTCAAGGAGACCATATGGAATTCGTGCCCATTATATTTATTGTGGAATGAACATGTATACCTTAAAATTAGGACAATAATTCATTTTATAGTCAGAATTTAATGTTATTGTATTTAACAATATAAATAATCCTATCATTTAAATTTTTTAATGACATGTTAGTATATTTATCACATGGTATCATCTACATCGTTAGATGTAACAACATTAAATCTTAACTATTAAAGTAAAATTGAGAGAATCATATTCCTTAAAATGAAAGTATGAGAAGAAAATGAAAGGTTTTATTAGTTTTCACTTAATTATAATTATTACATTTAAGCAATACTTAGGTGCATATAGTGTTACCATATGAATAGCCTATATGCTTGATTGTGCACCATAGGATATTTTAATGGTGCACCTATTTTTTTTTATTTTTTATTTTTTATTAAGATAATGGCGCACTTAATTGTTAGCATGAAACATTGAGCAAGGAGCGATTAAATTATAGCCATTAATTTTTGGACTGTGATTAACCAACGGATGGAATTAGCTATCAATTAGTGATATATGTCATAAGATTAAATAAGTGAAATCTAACAGTCATAATTAAATAAATATTAATAACAAATATGATCATTAGTGATAATACAATAACAATTAAAATTGAATAATTTTAAAATTAAATGTCTGTTAATGGGCAAATATAAAGCTGTTTCGACACTCACCGGTCTTAATATATCCCCTTTATTTGCAAAATAATAAAAAAAAAATTCTGCAACTAACCAATATAAAAATTAAAAAAAATAAAAATAAAAATCGGCAACTTCTATCTCCCTGTCTTTGAAAGACTTTCAAATTTTTGTCTTATATAATACTTTTCGTTAAATATCATCGGAAAAACAAAACTCTAATAATATATATATATATATATAATAATATATATATATATATAGGGATAATAAATAATGTGAGGGTATTAGGATTTGTCCTAAAACAGATAAAATGATAAATGTCATTAAAGTGGGACCAAAGATTACATGAAAATTAAGACCGTACTCTCCAGGTTGGGCCGGATTTGCTTGGGCTACTACCAAAACAAAAACCCAAATTTCTATTTGAACCGATCCATCAAGTCCACATTCTTTAACTGTGTGATTTCTGTTTTTAGCGAAGAAAAAGTTTATTTAACAGGCTATTATATAATTTATATATATAATTGAAACGATGTGATAGTAAATATTAATTATTGGATCATTTTTTTTCAAAGTAAGCTCTTATCGATCCAAAAGTTGATTTTTTTAAAGCTATATCGTCGTAATTGTATAACAGTTGTATAATAGTCTACTAAATATTATTGCTCTTTAGTGAAACCATGACACTGGCGGCCTCAACAACCGGAATAAAATTATCTATTTTATTAAATTTTTTTTATTGCATTTAATAATATAGATGATATCATATTATTTTTTTTAAAAAAAAATAAATGACACAATAACACTATAGCTTATATAACAACGCATATAAAGCTAACCGTAACAAAATAAAATTTGAACCATAAACAACTGCCATCATAAAAAAAAAAAGTTCATTCCCTTTCCATAGTCCGGTGTGGCACAAGTAATGTTTGCCCGTTTGGTAAAGAGTTTTTGTTGTAAGGTTTTTGTTTAAATAATAATAAGAAGTGATTTATGTGATATAAAGGTTAAAAAAAAAAAAAAACTTTAATTTTTTGTGAAGAAAGTTGATTAGCAATAAGGGGGAAAAAAAAGGAAAAAGAAAAAGGAAAAAGAAAATAGGGGGAGGAGTGTGTTGCCAGACACACACCAATAACTCATCTCCAAAAGAATGATAATAATAATAATTGATGAATTAAATTGTTGTGGTAATATACGTTTGTTTTTGTTACGATCATAAATTAAGGATTTAATCATACTAGTATGTACTATGTAGCCATCTTAGAGTCTTCAATTAATGTTGTTCTTTTGAGGTTATGATTGCATAGCTTCTACGTACGTAACACATTACACATGTATGATCAGTCATTGTAAATTGCTTGTTTTGAAGATCTTATTCAAGTTTTTTCAATTGTTCTACTCAATCTTTATAGATCGAGTTAGTGAAACTTGTCATTATTTCAAAGACATTTCCTGGATCATGAAATTTCATGTTTTAGGATGGAGAGTACTACATTTTCAATTGTGCTACTCGATTCATGAATATGTGTATTTAAGGAAATTGTGGTTAATTTGTTGAGCCCTTACCCCGATCTAGATATCTAATTATAAGCTCAAACGGTATAAAAGTCTGTTTGGCCTATGATTTTTTTAAAAGTGCGTTTTAAAAAAATTATGGTTTAAAAACATAAAAAAAATGCATTTTTAAATCACAGATTCACAGGCAATGGAGTTCATTTTTAAAAACGCATCAACTTGTGATTTTACTAAACACTTAACTATGTTTTTAAAATTCAAATTTTCAAATCACACGTTTTGAAACCTCTATTTTTTAAATCGCATGTTTTGAAACCGCAAATACCATATGCCACATGCACTTATAATTATTGCTTGTTGGCATGGAAATATGAGGAATTGAATATATTCAAGGAAAATCTATTAATTAGATGGGAAAATCTTGTACAAATTTGGTGGGAGGGATGTAAATTGTTGTCATCTAATCTGTTTCTGGGCATGACCCATTTAGAGATGGATGAGGAAGCGCAAATAATAGGTTTTAGCTTCTGTTATATTTGTATTTGAAGCTGTGAAGCCATAATGGCTAGCAAATCTTTCTTTTAATATTTCTAGACAACAGAAAACTAAGCATCAAAGATATCCTCCGCTTGTGCACCTGGCAAGCCTTCGTGCTAATATATATCTACTCTCGACTTGGGCCCGGCCGTTTGATTTATCACATCATCACCAACAATGAATGATTTTGAGTCTAAAAAGCTTGCCTTTTCAATTTTATGGAAAGGTGTTGGGGGAAAATTATCACTTCATTTCATCCAAATTGAATGTTTGGCATAATTTTTCTTAGCCGCCACTAATCGTACTATCCTGGTTCAAAGAGAGAGGACAGAAAATTCATTGAAGCAAACAAATGAGAGACTTTTTTGGGTGATGCTCTCATTTTGAAACCCTATTTTGTTCTTCCAAACAGTTTAGTTGGATAATGCCTTCAATTTTTGCAGTGATATCACATATTGATCATCAACTACAGTAATTTTACATTAATATATATACTTCTTTGACAAAAGAGTAAGTGAGACAATTGGAGAATAAATAATAGCATCACGTACACTTGACTCTCAAGCCTTTTCAGAATATATTCTTGAAGTAACTAAGCTGCATACTTCTTGAAAACAATTGGAACCAAGTTTCTATACAATGCTATATATATATATATATATATATATATATATATATATATATAGGTATTCGATTGGTTCACCATCTTCAAAGGCAGAATACACACTTTTTTGATGAAAGGAGTGGGACAATAGGAGAATAAAGAATAACAATGCACCCGCTTACACTCCTAGCCTTATATACTTGAATTAAGTCAGTTGATTACTTATTGAAAACACTTGGAACCAACAAAGTGAGTTCCTACATAAAGGTATGCAGAAATGTTATTGAATTAAATCACTTGCCTAAAGTTTAGCAAATAAACAACTACTTGCTCTTCACCACCGCAAAAACATGGCTGAAATTGCCTATGGCGTCATAGGAAAGGTCATAGAGAAGCTAGGGTCCGTTGCTTACCAAGAGCTCGGCTTGGTATGGGGTATCAAAAGCGATCTGAAAAGGCTTGAGCGCACCGTGTCAATCATTAGAGAGGTGCTCCTGGATGCCGAAAAGAAGCAAACAAGTGACCCTCGACTGAGGCTCTGGCTAGCTAGGGCAGCTCAATGACGTCCTTCACGATGCCGAGGATGTGTTTGATGAAATCGAGTACCAAGCTCTAAGGAAGCAGGTGGTTGCCACATATGGGAGCACTTCTACAAAGGTACACCATTTCTTTTCATCCTCTATGATGCGTGCATTCCCTTTCAAACTGGCTCATAAAATCAAGGGCATTAGAGAAAGGTTAAATGCGATCGCAGCTGAAAAGGATCAATTTAATCTCACCAAGATACGTGAAGATGCACATATAATGCGTTGGTCTAGGGAAATGGATTTAATCTCATTTGTTCATCCATCGTCTGTTATTGGTAGAGATAGGGACAAAGAAAATATCATAAATTTTTTGATGCATCCAGATGCTAGCAAAAAAATCCATGTAATTTCCATAGTTGGATTAGGAGGTTTAGGGAAGACCACACTTGCCAAGTGGGTGTACAACGATGAAAGAGTAGTCCAGACTTTTCAATTGAGAATGTGGGTTTGTGTGTCTGAAGATTTTAGTGTTATAAGATTAATAAAAGAAATCCTTAAATCTGCATGCGGTACAATTGATGAAAATTGGAATGCGGATGTATCGCAAACTAGATTGAGAGAACTTTTAAAGGATAAGAAATTTCTGCTTGTCTTGGATGATGTTTGGAATGAAGATCATAATAAATGGATTGAATTGAGAGGTTTGTTAATTGATGGTTTCAAAGGAAGTAAAATTATAGTGACAACACGTAGTAACTTGGTTGCCTCTGTTATGAGCTCTGATTCCACATACAACTTAGAAGGTCTATCCCAAGATGATTGTTTGTCTTTGTTTGTGAAATGTGCATTTGAGGAAGGAGAAGACAAACAACGTCCAAACCTCTTAAATATTGGAAAAGAAATTGTGAAAAAATGCAAAGGGGTTCCATTGGTAGTGAAGACTTTAGGTAGGTTGCTTTATTCAAAAGTTGATGAACGCGAGTGGGAAGATGTGAGAGATAGCGAGATATGGAAATTAGGACAAAAGGAGAGTGATATCTTACCCTCGTTGCGATTGAGTTACGATCAAATGCCAAATGACTTGAAGCAATGCTTTGCCTTTTGTTCTCTTTTCCCAAAAGACCACAAATACAGATCGTGGTATTTGGTTCAATTATGGATGGCACATGGACTAATCCGTGAAACGTCTATTAATAAAAAACAAGAGTTGGAAGATGTAGGGGAGATGTATATAAATGAGTTGGTGTCGAGATCTTTCTTCCAAGACGTTGAGAAAGAGACTCTTTCCGGTCCCTTCTATACCTTTAAAATGCATGATTTGATCCATGATCTTGCAATCTCAGTTGCACAAGGAGAGTGTTCAAAGGTATACTTGGGCAACGAAGACATTGTTGAAACAGTTCGTCATTTGTCATTTTCAGCAAACGACTTGGGTCAAGAAGTTCCAAAATGCTTGGACAAGTTAACGAAGGTGCGCACTGCAATATTGTTCGAAACCCTCCACCCACCACTGTCCTTAATTGAAGCATGCATCTTGAGATTCAAGTCCCTACGGTTGCTTGATTTAAATGATTCATCTTTTGAGGTGTTGCCGAATTCTATTGGTACTTTGAAGCATTTGAGATACATCAACCTATCGGGTAATAAAAGAATCAAGGAACTTCCTAATTCCATCTGCAAGCTGCACAAGTTGCAAACATTACTGCTTCTTGGATGTAGGAAACTTGAACGGTTGCCCAAAGATATGAGGAACATGATCAGCCTTAGGTGTTTGTTTGTAACAACAATGTATACGTGCCTGTTGGAGAATGGATCCTTGAATTCACTTCGGATTTTGATTGTATTTTATTGTCCAAGACTAGAAGTTTTGTTTCAAGGAATGGACGGGTACGACCTCACCAACCTTCGGACACTGTCGATATACTATTGTCCAAGTTTGACCTCTTTGTCACTCAATATCAAGCACCTAACTGCCTTAGAGAACCTGAAAATTGCTCGTTGTCCAAAGCTTAATGGGATTCTAGGAGAAGACAGTCAGGATATCAAGCTGAGCCTCCGAAATTTGAGGATTTGCAATTTATCAAAGTTGAAGGTTTTGCCTCAATGGCTCCAAGGATCTGCTAATACTCTAAAGTTCCTAGAAATTAGAGATTGTGAGCAGTTCAGTGCCCTGCCTGAGTGGTTGCCAACTTTCAAATCACTTCAAATACTCGTGATTATCAAGTGCCCCAAGATGTCATCTCTTCCGGAAGGGACACAGTGTCTCACTGCATTAAGAAAATTGACGATCACAGATTGTCCTGAATTGATTCGGAAATGCCAATGTGAAGAGCAGCACAAGATCGCACATGTACCAAAAGTTCGACTTTATTAGTAACAGGGAGTCATTCAACAGAAGAAGATGTTGAGGTAAGGGCACTTCTTTCTTCATCTTTTGTCTTAAACTCTTTTAGCTCTATTCATTCAAACCCCCAATATTTGTCATGTGAAATATATATATATATAGCTAGGAATTATTCATCCACTAATTGTATTCGTTAACTAACATTATATTTTGCATACATGATTTTGAGTTACAGGCAAACAACACTGGTGAAAATATATGAGACAAGCCAGATTTCTACCACCTTGAAGTACCAGCTGGTAAGATTGAGTTGTTATTAACTTTTTTTTTGTAATCACATATTTTCTTTGTTTTATTCGGATAATTAAGCATTTCTTATAATTTCTTTAAAATTGTAGATTCTTAAATTATATGAATTCAGGCCATTCCTTGTATTGAACAGCTTAAAAAATGCTACTTATTAAAAATGTGGAATGTTATTGAGACAAAAAAAAAAAAAAAAAAAATTCCAAAATGTTTTTTTTTTTTTTTGAAGATAAGTTTCTTCTTCAGTATAATGTAAATTAAAAGATAATTTTTTGCTCAAAGCTTTTTCTAAAACATAAAGCGCAAGAACCTAATGAAAATATACTTTTATTGGTAACATGTGACATTTTGAATAGGTACCATTTTTTTACATTTTGGAACAAGTGGTTTATATCTTCTCAAGAGAGTAATACTAAAATATCAGTATAGTAGCTAGTTAAGGAACGAAGTGACGCTAACTGGCCCAAATAGGTTGTGAGGGTGCCGTTGCCCCCCACTGTATGGTATAGGATATTTTTGAATTTTCTAAAATACGTCAGTACAATTAAGATTTTCTTATAAGTAAGTTATGATGTAACCCTAAATTATATACTAAAATATAGTCGCACTCATGTGTGTGAAGGTAGGCACATTGTCGAGCCACATAAAATATTGTGCACGGTAACAACATTACACTATTCGATGCAAAAAAAAAAAAAAAAAGAGTCTAAATTTACATAATTTGACAATCTATAACTTCAAAAAAATTATAGAAAATCCTTATCCGTTTTGTCCTCCGATCCTCTTTGATTTATATGTATATGTACATTTTGCAGCTTCCATGCCACGAGTTCCGCATAAGATGCGGTCAGTGCAAGCTTGAATGCAAACTCAATACAAAGTAATTAATATGTTCCTTCATTAAATTGTAAATATTTCTATTGTTGTAATTTGGATTAAGAGATGTAAATAAACAATCATTTCTATCATTGTAATCCTAATTAAGATCATGCAAATAAATATGCATTTTTCATTGTACTTTTCACTAATAATTAATGTAAATAAATAAATGGGACAACTTGTTTACTTTTGAGACAACCTTGTTGTATTATTTTATTTAATTTTTGGTTATAACGTTTTGATGTATGCTTCTGCACAGATCGAAGCACCTTAGTTTCATCTTTGTATAGAAAAAAATAAATAAAAGAAAAAAGAAGAAGATGTTCTTCATTTTAAGTGAAATGGAGCATAATTGACAGTTGAGATATCATTACTTCCTTTTTTACTTCAAAAAATTTGATTAATTTCCATAAAAAGCCATATTGTTTATCCCATTCAGGAGGGACCAAATTCTTACTAAGGTAGTACCTCTTAACATTTTTCTTGGGCTATATACTTTCTAATTGAGTAAGATTTGGGTTCCTACCGAATTGAGAGAATCATATTCCTTAAAATCAAAGTATGAGAAGAAAATGAAAGATTCTATTAGTGTTCACTTGATTATAATTATTACATTTAAGCAATACTTTGGTGCATATAGTGTTACCATATGAATAGCCTATATGCATGATTTTCTGCCATAGGATATTTTAATGGTGCACCTTTTTTCCTTTTTTTTTTTTTTTTTTTTTTTGGGAAAAAAAAATTGTGTAGATAATAGTGCACTTAATTGTTAGCATGAAACATTGAGCAAGGAGCGATTAAATTATAGCCATTAATTTTTGGACTGAGATTAACCAACGGATGGAATTGAATTAGATATCAATTAGTGATATATGTCATAAGATTAAATAAGTGAAATCTAACGGTAATAATTAAATAATTATTAATAACAAATACGATCACTAGTGATAATACAATAACAATTAAATGATCATTAATAATAATTAACATTGATTAATTTTAAAATTAAATGTCTGTTAATGGACAAATATAAAGCTGTTTCGACACTCACCTACAGATCTTAATATATCCCCTTTATTTGCAAGATAAAAAAATAAAAAATCTGCAACTAACCAATATAACAATAATAATAATAAAAAAAAAAAAAATCGTCAACTACAATCTCTCTCTGTCTTTGAAAGACTTTCAAACTTTTGTCTTATATAATACTTTTCGTTAATTATCATTGGAAAAATAAAACTCTAATTGAGTAGTGATATATTGTCCGGATTAAAATCTATTATTATTGATTTATTATATAAATCATATATATATAATAAATCAATACGAGGGTATTCTAATTGAGTAGTGATATATTGTCCGGATTAAAATCTCTTCAAATTCTTTATCTAAATTTGAGAGAATTCAGACAAGTGATTATGAGAGAACACTTATGGGTTTAATCTGACCAAATAAAAATTAGGCTGTCCAACTACTTGTCAGGTTAGGTTCGTTTCATAAGTGATCTCTCACAATTACTTGTCCGAATTCTCTCAAATTTGAGCAGAAAATTTGAGGGGATCTTGATCTTCCAAGACAACTCTTGACCACCTTCGCCTATGTGACAACTTTTACTTTTACTTTCTTTTATTTATTTTTATTTATTTATTTTTTATATAAAAAAAAACATTATAGCTAGCAAAGGCAAGGTGGTCAAAAATTGTGTATGGCAAGACGATCAAAAATTGTGTCTTAAAGTAGCAAAACATCGTATCTCAATCTAATTTGTCCTTATTTGCACAATAATACAGATAAAATGATAAATGTCATTAAAGGGGGACCAAACATTACATGAAAATCAAGACCGTACTCTCTAGGTTGGGCCGGTTTTGCTTGGGCTAGTACCAAAACCAAAACCCAAATTTCTATTTGAACCGATCGATCTAGTCCACATTCTTTAACTGTGTGATTTCTGTTTTTAACCAAGAAAAAGTCTATTTAACATACTGGTACAATTTATATACGATTAAAATGATGTAACAGTACAAATTAATTATTAGATTTTTTTTTTAATTTTTTTTTTTACGTAAACTCTTGTCGATCTAAAAGTTGATTTTTAACGTCACGTCATTCTAATTATATGACAGTCGTATAATAGTCTATTAAATATTATTGCTCATTAGTGAAACCATGACACTGGCCTCAACAATCGGAATAACATTCTATATTTTATTAAATTTTGTCTTATTGCATTTAGTGGAGTAGATGATATCACGTTATTTAAAAAAAAATGACACAATAAATATTCACTATATAACATTAACCGTAAGAAAATAAAATTTGAACCACAAAACAACCGCCACCCCTCTTAAGTCATTTCCTTTCCATCACATTCCCAAAAAGAAAAAGAAAAAGGAAGGGTCATTCACTTTCCATAGACTGGTGTGGCACAAGTAATGTTGGCCTGTTTGATAAAGAGTTTTGTTATAAATTTTTTGTTTGAATAATAATAAGAAGCGATTTATGTGATATAAAGGTAAAAATATACTTTAATTTTTTGTGAGAAAAGTGAAGAAAGTTGTTTAGCAATAAGGGAGAAAAAAAGAAGAAGATTTTTCGAAGAAATAAAAAAATATTATAAAAAAGTGGGGGGTCGGGGGTGGGGAGGTCCGGGAGGAGTGTGTTGCCAAACACACACCAATAGCCATCTTAGAGTCTTCACTGTTGTTCTTTTGAAGTTATGATTGCATAGCTTCTACGTGACACATATATGATGGTCATTGTAAATTGCTTAATTATTTTGAATATTTTATTCAAGTTTTTTTAATTGTTCTATTCAATCTTAATCTTTATATATAGATAGAGTTTAGTGAAACTTGTCATTATTTCAAAGACTTTTCCTGGATCATGAAATTTCATGTTTTAGGATGGAGAGTACCACATTTTCAATTATGCTACTCCATTCATGAAATTGTGTATTTAAGGAAATTATGGTTTGTTGAGCCCTTGCCCCGATCTAGATAATTAATTATAAAGCTCAAACTATATAGAAGTCTGTTTAACCTGTGATTTCGTAAGCTAAATGTGTGGCTGGTTTTAGACAATTTTAAAAATTGTATCATTTTTGTAAAAAATTATAGTTTAAAAACATTAAAAAAAAAAAAAAAAGCATTTTCAAATCAAAACTAAATGCATCACACAAACACAAAATGCTATTCTACTTCCATTTTGTTGTTGATGTTTAGGCACGTGGGGACGCAACCACTTGGGTGAGCAGGTGAAGCATGACTTTGTTGTGGGAGTATTGAGAATGAGACCGATGGGGAATGCTTTTGGCTTGGTGGTGTCATGTGATAACCAATTCTTGGGCCAATCATGACGAGTTGAGGGTGGAACATGATGGTTGCATTTCATTGGTGCATTCTTGTTGCATTTTATTTATGGTTTTCAATAGAAAATTATTTTTTATGAAGAATAAATTATTAATGTTAATAGAAAATATTTTCAATAAGAACATTTTATTATATGTTGGTCAATTAAAACATAAAAGTAATTGGTTGCACTAAAATATTTATATTAAAATCTACAAAATAGAAAATCCTACAGCTTATTAAATTATGTGTGTATAAGAGATGGTTGTCCGAAATAGTTGCATCTGCTTGTTATTTATTTATTATTATTTTTTTATATTTTTAAAATAAAAATATTTACAAATAATTAAAAATATAAAAAACTCAATATTGGTTTCGATGAGACCACATCGAATTCGTGCCCATTATATTTATTGTGGAATGAATATTTATACCTTAAAATTAGGACAATGATCTATTTTATTGTCAAAACTTAATGTTATTGTATTTAACGATATAAATGATGCTATCATTTAAATTTTTTAATGACGTGCTAATATTTTTATCACATGATATCATCTATACCGTTAAATACAACAACATTTAATCATAACTATTAAAGTAAAATTGTGAGAATCATATTCCTTAAAATTAAAGTATGAGAAAAAAATGAAAGGTTTTATTAGTGTTCACTTGGTTATAATTATTACATTTAAGCAATACTTAGGTGCATATAGTATTACCATATGAATAGCCTATATGCTTGATTGTGTGCTATAGGATATTTTAATGGTGCACCTTTTTTTTTTTTTTTTTTTTTTTTTTTTGTGTAGATAATGGTGCACTTAATTATAGCCATTAATTTTAGGACTGTGATTAACCAACGGATGGAATTAGATATCAATTAGTGATATATGCCATAAGATTAAATAAGTGAAATCTAACGGTCATAATTAAATAACTATTAATAACAAATATGATCATTAGTGATAATACAATAACAATTTTTAAATGATCATTAATAACAATTAACATTGATTTATTTTAAAATTAAATGTATGTTAATGGACAAATATAAAGCTGTACGTTTCGACCCTCACCGACAGATCTTAATATATCCCCTTTATTTGCAAAATAAAAAAATAAAAAATCTGCAACTAACCAATATAAAAAATAAAAAATCGGCAACTACAGTCACTCTGTCTTTGAAAGACTTTCAAATTTTTGTCTTATATAATACTTTTCGTTAATTATCATTGGAAAAACTATATATATATATATATATTGGGATAATAAATCAATATGAGGGTATTCTGACTGAATAGTGATATATTTTTTACCCGGATTAAGATCTCTTCAAATTTTTTACGTGAATTTGAGAGAATTCGGACAAGTGATTATTAGAGAGCATTTATGAAACCCATCTGACTGAATAAAAATTGGACTACCTAACTACTTGTTCGGTCAGGTGGATCCCATAAGTATTCTTTCACAATCATTTGTCCGAATTCTCTCAAATTCGGGCAGAGAGTTTGATGGGATCCTGATCTCCCATGATACAACTCCTAATCACCTTTGCCTTTTTTTTTTATAGAAAAAAAACCCTATAGCTAGTCAGAGGACCACCTTATCATATAGACAATGTGATTAAAAATTATGTCTTAAATTGGCGAAAAATCATATCTCATTCTGATTTATTTTTATTTGCACAATAATACAGATAAATGATAAATGTCATTAAAGTGGGACCAAACATTACATGAAAATCAAGACCGTACTCTCCAGGTTGGGCCGGTTTTGCTTGGGCTAGTTCCAAAACAAAAACCCAAATTTCTATTTGAACCGGTCGATCAAGTCCACATTCTTTGACTGTGTGATTTCTGTTTTTAGCCTAGAAAAAGTCTATTTGATGTGGCAGTAAAAATTAATTATTTAATATTTTTTTATGTAAGTTCTTGTTGACCCAAAAGTTGATTTTTAATACTATGTCGTCCTAATTGTATGATAGTCGTATAATAGTTTACTAAATATTATTGGTCTTTAGTGAAACCATGATATTAGCCTCAACAACCGGAATTAAATTATCTATTTTGTTAAATTTTATTTTATTGCATTTAATGATGCAGATGATATCACGTTATTTTCAAAAAAGAAAAAGAAAAAAATAAATGACACAATAACATATTCGCTACATATCAATGTATATAACGTTAACCGTAACAAAATAAAATTTGAACCATAAAATAACTGCCACCCCTCTTAAGCTATTTCCTTTCCATCACACAAAAAAAGAAAAAAGTAATTTCCTTTCCATAGTCCAGCGTGCATGGCACGAGACATAACTTGTTTCCAAAGTAATAGTAATAATTGATGAATTAAATTTGTTGTGGTAATATACGTTTGTTTTTGTTACAATCATAAAATTAAGGATTTAATCATATTAGTATGTACTAAGTAGCCATCTTAGAGTCTTCAATTAATGTTGTTCTTTTGAAGTTATGCTTGCATAGCTTCTACGCAACACATGTATGATCGGTCATTGTAATTAATTGCTTATGTAGAAGATCTTATTCAAGTTTTTTTAATTGTTCTACTCAATCTTTATGGAGTATGTTTAGTGAAACTTGTCATTATTTCAAAGACATTTCCTGGATCATGAAATTTCTTGTTTTAGGATGGAGAGTACCACATTTTCAATTGTGCTACTCAATTCATGAATATGTATTTAAGGAAATAGTGGTTTGTTGAGCCGGAGCCCTAGCCCCTCTAGATAACTAATTATAAGCTCGAACCATATCCAAGTCTGTTTGGCCTGTGATTCGCAAGGTAAATGTGTGGTTTTAGACAATCTTGAAAATTGTATCATTTGAGTGTGCGTTCTAAAACAAAATTGTGATTTAAAAACATAGAAAAATATGCATTTTCAAATCACAGATTCACAAGTAATGAAGTTTATTTTTAAAAACGTATGGTTTTAAATGTCAAATCATAATTTTACCAAACACTTATCTGCGTGGCTGCGTCTTTAAAATTCACATTTTCAAATTACACGTTTTGAAATCTCTATTTTTTAAATTGCATGTTTTGAAACCTCAAATATAAAAGGCCACCATGCACTTACAATTCTTTCCTGTTGGAAATATGAGGGATTGAACATATTCAAGGAAATTCTGTTAATTAGTTGGGAAAAATCTTGTACAAATTTGGTGGAAGGAATATTAATTAGTTTTTGTCATCTAATCTATTTCTTGGCATGGCCCATTTAGAGATGGATGAGAGGGCGCAGTGAATATCAAAGTGAATGTTTGGCATAAATTTTAGCTCTTACTAACATGTACATGTTTGCTGTTTCTTAGCCGCCACTAATCATTCTATCTTGGTTCAAAGAGAGAGGACATAAAATTCATTGAAGCAAACAAATGAGAGACTTTTTTGGGTGATGCCCTCATTTTGTAATCCAATTTTGTTCTTCCAAACAGTTTAGTTGGATAATGCCTTCAATTTTTGCAGTGACATCGCCGCATATTGATCATCAACTACAGTAATTATACATTATATATACTTCTTTGACAAAAGAATAAGTGAGACAATAGGAGAATAAAGAATATCATTACACTTGACTCCAAGCCTTTTCAGGATATATTCTTGAAGTAACTAAGCTGCATACTTCTTGAAAACAATTGGAACCAAGTTTCTATACAATGCCATATATATAGGTGTTCGATTGGTTCACCATCTTCAAAGGCAGAATATACACTTTTTTGATGAAAGAATGAGTGGGACAATAGGAGAATAAAGAACAACAATGCGCCCGCTTACACTCCAACCTTATATACTTGAATTAAGTCAGTTGATTACTTATTAAAAACATTTGGAACCAACAAAGTGAATTCCTATATAAAGGTATGCAGACATGTTCTTGAATTAAATCATTTGTCTAAAGTTTAGCAAATAAACAACTACTTCCTCTTCACCACCTCAAAAACATGGCTGAAATTGCCTATGGCATCATAGGAAAGGTCATAGAAAAGCTAGGGTCCGTTGCTTACCAAGAGTTCGGCTTGGTACGTGGTGTCAAAAGCGATTTGAAAAGGCTTGAGCTCACCATGTCAATGATTAGAGAGGTGCTCTTGGATGCTGAAAAGAAGCAAGCAAGTGACGAGCGGCTGAGAATCTGGCTAGGGCAGCTCAACGACGTCCTTCATGATGCCGAGGATGTGCTTGACGAAATTGAGTACCAAGCTTTAAGGAAGCAAGTGGTTGCCTCATATGGGAACACTTTTACGAAGGTACGCCATTTCCTTCCATCCTCTATGATGCATGCATTCCCTTTCAAACTTGCTCATAAAATGAAGGGCATCAGAGAGAGGTTAGATGAGATTGAAACCAATAAGGATAAATTTAATCTCACTAAACAACGTGAAGACGGGCATATCATGCACCAGATGAGGGAGATGACCCACTCATTTGTTCATCCATCAACTATAATCGGTAGAGATAAGGACAAAGAGAATATCATAAATCTTTTGATGCAACCAAATGGTAGCAAAAATGTTAATGTAATTTCCATAGTCGGATTAGGAGGTTTGGGGAAGACCGCACTTGCCAAGTGGGTGTACAACGATGAACGTGTAGTTGGGATTTTTCAATTGAAAATGTGGGTTTGAGTGTCTCAAGATTTTAGAGTCACAAGATTGATAAAAAAAAATCCTTAAATCTGCATGTGGTGCAATTGGGATTACAATTGATCCCAATTGGAGTGATGATACATTGCAAACTAAATTGAGAGAACTTTTAAAGGATAAGAAATTTCTGCTTGTCTTGGATGATATCTGGAATGAAGATCATAATAAATGGATTGAATTGAGAGGTTTGTTAATTGATGGTTTCAAAGGAAGTAAAATTATAGTGACAACTCGTAGTAACTTGGTTGCCTCTGTTATGAGCTCTGATTCCACATATAACTTAGAAGGTCTATCCCAAAATGATTGTTTGTCTTTGTTTGTGGAGTGTGCATTTGAGAAAGGAGAAGACAAACAACGTCCAAACCTCTTAGAAATTGGAAACAAAATTGTGAAAAAATGCAAAGGGATTCCCTTGGCAGTGAAGACTTTAGGCAGGTTGCTTTATTCAAAAGTTGATGAACACGAGTGGGAAATTGTGAGAGATAATGAGATATGGAAATTAGAACAAAAGGAGAGTGATATCTTACCCGCATTGCGATTGAGTTACGATCAAATGCCAAATCACCTGAAGCGATGCTTTGCCTTTTGTTCTCTTTTCCCAAAAGACTATGAATACGTATCATTGCATTTGGTTCAATTATGGATGGCACATGGACTAATCCGTGAAATGTCTATTAATAAAAGACAAGAGTTGGAAGATGTTGCGGAGTTGTATATAAATGAGTTGGTGTCGAGATCTTTCTTCCAAGACGTTGAGAAACAGAGTCCTTCCTTTCCCTGTTATACCTTTAAAATGCATGATCTGATCCATGATCTTGCAATCTCAGTTTCACAAGGAGAGTGTTCAGTAGTAGACTTGGGCAACGAAGGCATTGCTGATACAGTTCGTCATTTGTCATTTTCAGCAAAAGACTTGGGTCAAGAAGTTCCAAAATGCTTAGACAATTTAACAAAGGTCCGCACTGCAATGTTCACAACCAAACCATCACTGTCCTTAGTTGAAGCATGCATCTCGAGATTCAAGTCCCTGCGATTGCTTGTATTAGGTGGATCATCTTTTGAGGTGTTGCCAAGTTCTATTGGTACTCTGAGGCATTTGAGATATCTCGACCTAAGTGGTAATTATATAATCAAGGAACTTCCTAATTCCATCTGCAAGCTGCACAATTTGCAAACATTAGGCCTTGCTGGATGTCACAAACTTGAACGGTTGCCCAAAGATATGAGGAGCATGATCAGCCTTAGGTTTTTGTTTGTAAAAGCAAAGTATACGTGCTTGTTGGAGAAAGGTTCCTTGAATTCTCTTCGGATTTTGTTTGTAATTGATTGTCCAAGACTAGAAGTTTTGTTTCAAGGAATGGACGGGTGCCTCCCCAACCTTTGGACACTGGTGATAGTTGACTGTCCAAGTTTGACCTCTTTGTCACTCAATATCAAGTACCTAACTGCCTTAGAGACCCTGGTAATTGTCAGGTGCCCCAAGATGTCATCTCTACCGGAAGGGACACACCATCTCACTGTGCTAAGAAAATTGACGATAAGAGATTGTCCTGAATTGATTCGTAAATGCCAAGGGGAAGATCAGCACAAGATCGCACATGTACCAGATGTTCAACTTTATGAGTACGTAACAGGGAGTTCAACAGAAGAAGATGTTGAGGTAAGGGCACTTCTTTCTTCTTTTGTCTTAAACTCTTTTTGCTCTATTCATTCAAACCCCAATATTTGTCATGTGAACTAAAATGAAAAAAAAAAAAAATAATAATTGAATTTAATGTAAATCGAACAAGCTACAAAATTAAATAAAGTAACCAAAATGAGAAGAAAGAATCATTGTGTGATCACATATCCGATATAAAAGCTAGGAATTATTCATCCACTAATTGCATTCGTTAACTAACATTATATTTTGAATACATGATTTTGAGTTACAGGCAAACAACATTGGCGAAAATATATGAGACAAGCCAGATTTCTACCAACTTGAAGTAGCAGCTGGTAAGATTGAGTTGTTATTAACTTTTTTTTGTAATCACATATTTTCTTTGTTTTATTCGGATAAGCATTTCTTATAATTTCTTTAAAATTATAGATTCTCAAATTATATGAATTCAGGCCGTTTCTTGCATCGGACGGCTTGAAAAATGCTACCTATTAAAAATGTGGCATGTTATCGAGACAATTTTTTTTTTTTTTTTTTTTTTTTTTTTTTTTTTTTTTCACTTTTGAACATAAGCTTCTTCTTCAATATAATGAAAATCAAAAGACAATTTTTTGCTCAAAGCATTTCTTAAACATAAAGCACAAGAATCTAATAAAAATATACTTTCATCGGTAACATGTGACATTTTGAATAGGTACCATTTTTTTACATTTTGGAACAAGTGGTTTATATCTTCCTAGGCATAGAGAGAAATATTAAAATACAGTATAGTGGCCAGTTAGCGGAGCGAAGTGACGCTAACTGGCCTATTAGGGACGAATAGGTTGTGAGGGTGCCGTTGCCCCCAGTTGTACGGTATATGATATTTTGGGGTTTTCTAAAATACGTCAGTACAATTAAAATTTTCTTATAAGTATGTTATAATGTAACCTTAAATTATATACTAAAATATAGTCGCACTCATGTTAAGGTAACCACATTGCCGAACCACGTAAATCTGTGTTTTGATTTTTTTTTTTGCTCTCTCTTTTCGATTCCATATTATTCATCATTATTGTGCACGGTAACAACATTACACTCTTCGATGCAAAAAACAGTCTGAATTTACATAATTTGACCATCTATAATTTCAAAAAAGTTATAGAAAATCCTTATCCGTTTTATCCTCCGATCCTCTTTGATTTATATGTATTATGTACATTTTGCAGCTTCCATGCCACGAGTTCCGCATAAGATGCAAGTCAGTTCAAGCCTGAATGCAAACTCAATACAAAGTAATTAATATGTTCCTTCATTAAATTGTAAATATTTCTATTATTGTAATTTGGATTAAGAGATGTAAATAAATAATCATTTCTATCATTGTAATCCTAATTAAGATCATGCAAATAAATATGCATTTTTCATTGTACTTTTCACTAAGAATGTAAATAAATAAATGGGATGACTTGTTTACTTTTGAGACAACCTTGTTGTATTATTTAATTTAATTTTTGGTTATAACGTTTTGATGTATGCTTCTGTACAGATGCATCTTAGTTTCATCTTTATATAGAAAAAAGAAAAAAAGAAAAAAGAAAAAAAGATGTTCTTCATTTTAAGTGAAATGGAGCATAATTGACAATTGGGAAATCATTATTTCGTTTTTTACTTCAAAAAATTTGATTAATTTCCATAAAAAGTCATATTGTTTATTCCATAACTGAATAAGAATTGGGTTCCTACTGAATTGAGAGAATCATATTCCTTAAAATCAAAGTATGAGAAGAAAATGAAAGGTTTTATTATTGTTCACTTGATTATAATTATTACATTTAAGCAATACTTGGGTGGATATAGTTTTACCATATGACTAGCCGATATGCTTGATTGTGTGCTATAGGATATTTTAATGGTGCACTTAATTGTTAATATATATATATATATATATATATATATGTGTGTGTGTGTGTGTGGGTGTGGGTGTGTGTGTGTGTAGATAATGGTGCACTTAATTGTTAGCATGAAACGTTGAGCAAGGAGTGATTAAATTATAGCCAGTAATGTTTGGACTGTGATTAACCAACGGATGGAATTAGATATCAATTAGTGATATATTTCATAAGATTAAATAAGTGAAATCTAACGGTCATAATTAAATAACTATTAATAACAAATATGATCATTAGTGATAATACAATAACAATTAAATGATCATTAATAATAATTAACATTGATTAAATTTAAAATTAAATGTCTGTTAATGGACAAATATAAAGCTGTTTCGACACTCACCGACAGATCTTAATATATCCCATTTATTTGCAAGATTAAAAAAATAAAAATAAAATCTGCAACTAACCAAATATTACAAAAGGTGAGTGATATCTTACCCGCATTGCGATCAAATGCCAAATTACTTGGAGCGATGCTTTACCTTTTGTTCTCTTTTCCCAGAAGACCACAAATACCGATCATGGCATTTGGTTCAGTTATGGATGGCACGCGGACTAATCCGTGAAACGTCTATTAATAAAAAACAAGAGTTGGAAGATGTTGGGGAGATGTATATAAATGAGTTGGTGTTGAGAAGAGATTCTTTCTGGTCCCTTCTACACCTTTAAAATGCATGATTTGATCCATGATCTTGCAATATCAGTTGCACAAGGAGAGTGTTCAGTAGTAGGCTTGGACAATGAAGACATTGTTGAAACAGTTCGTCATTTGTCATTTTCAGCAAAAGACTTGGGTCAAGAAGTTCCAAAATGCTTGGACAAGTTAACAAAGGTGCGCACTGCAATATTGTTCAAAACCCTCCACCCACCACTGTCCTTAGTTGAAGCATGCATCTCGAGATTCAAGTCCCTACGGTTGCTTGATTTAAATGATTCATCTTTTGAGGTGTTGCCAAATTCTATCGGTACTTTGAAGCATTTGAGATACATCAATCTATCTGGTAATAAAAGAATCAAGGAACTTCCTAATTCCATATGCAAGCTACACAAGTTGCAAACATTACTGCTTCTTGGATGTAGGAAACTTGAACGGTTGCCCAAAGATATGAGGAACATGATCAGCCTTAGGTGTTTGTTTGTAACAACAAAGTATACGTGCCTGTTGGAGAATGGATCCTTGAATTCACTTCGGATTTTGATTCTACTTTCTTGTCTAAGACTAGAAGTTTTGTTTCAAGGAATGGACGGGTGCCTCACCAACCTTCGAACACCGTCGATACACCAGTGTCCAAGTTTGACCTCTTTGTCACTCAATACGAAGCACCTAACTGCCCTAGAGAACCTGAAAATTGCTCGTTGTCCAAAGCTTAATGGGATTCTAGGAGAAGACAATCTGGATCTCAAGCTGAGCCTCCGAAATTTGAGGATTTGTAATTTATCAAAGTTGAAGTTTTTGCCTCAATGGCTCCAAGGATCTGCTAATACTTTAAAGTTCCTAGAAATTCAAGATTGTGAGCAGTTCAGGGCCTTGCCTGAGTGGTTGCCAACTTTCAAATCACTTCACACACTTGTGATTATAAAGTGCCCCAATATTTCATCTCTTCCGGAAGGGACACACTGTCTCACTGCATTAAGAAAATTGACGATCAGAGATTGTCCTGAATTGATTAGGAAATGCCAACAGGAAGATCAGCACAAGATCGCACATGTACCAAAAGTTCGACTTTATTAGTAACAGGGAGCCATTCAAGTTATTCAACGGAAGAAGATATTGAGGTAATTAAGGGCACTTCTTTTTTCTTCTTTTGTCTTAAACTCTTTTAGCTCTATTCATTAATTCAAACCTCAATATTTGTCATGTGAACTAAAATGAAAAAAAAAAATAATAATAATTGAATTTAATGTAAATCGAACAAGCTACAAAATTAAATAAAGTAACCAAAATGAGAAGAAAGAATCATTGTGTGATCACATATCCGATATAAAAGCTAGGAATTATTCATCCACTAATTGTATTCGTTAACTAACATTGTATTTTGAATACATGATTTTGAGTTACAGGCATAAAACACTAGTGAAAATTTATGAGACAAGCCAGATTTCTACCAACTTGAAGTAGCAGCTGGTAAGATTGAATTGTTATTGACTTTTCTTTTGTAATCACATATTTTCTTTGTTTTATTCGGATAAATATTCCTTACAATTTCTTTGAAATTTTAGATTCTGGAATTATATGAATTTGGGTCGTTCCTCGTATCGGATGGCTTGAAAAATACTACCTATTAAAAATGTAGCATGTTATCGAGACTGCCAATAATTTTTTTCCTTTCAAGTATTTTTTTTTTCTCCCACTTTTGAAGAGATGCTTATTCTTTAATAAATTAAAAGACAATTTTTTACTCAAAACTTTTTTACGATAAAAAAAATTCAAGAACATGATAAAAATGTTCTTAATTCTCATCGGTAACACGTCACATTTTTAATGGATTAGAATCATCTCAAATTATTTGTCAGAATTTGAGATAATTCGAGCAAGTGATTGTGAGAGATCACTTATGAGACCCACCTAACTAAATAAAAGTTGGGCTGCCGAACTACTTATTCGGTCAGATGAGTCTCAAAAGCTAATGGTCTCTCACAATCACTTGTCTGAATTCTTTCAAATTCGGACAAATAATTTAAGAGGATTTTTGTCCGATCCCTTTTTAATAGGTATCGTTTTGCATGTTGTTTGACATAAGAAACAACTTGAATTTACACAATTTGAGAATCTACGTACCATAAAAATGGTAAAAAAAAATCCTTACCGGTTATGTTCTCGTTTTTTATTTATATGTATATGTACATTTTGCAGCTTCTATGCCACGAGTTCCGCATGCACAAGATGCAGTCAGTGCAAGCGCTTGCAAAGTAAATATGTCCCAATTCGTTAAATCGAAAATATTTCTATTAGTGTAATTTGGATTAAGAGATGTAAATAAATAAGCATTTCTATCTATCATTGTAATTCTGATTAAGATCATGCAAACAAATATGCACTTTTCATTGTAATTTTCACTGAGAATGTAAATAAATAAATGGGATGACTTGTATACTTTTGAGACAAGCTTGTTGGTTATAAAGTTTTGTTGTATGCTTCTGTACACATGTATCTTAGAGTGCATTTGGTATTGTAATTTTATAGATTAAACGTACGATTTTAAATTAAATCGCAGAAAATGAATCGTTTGAAAATTGTGTTTTTAGAAAATTACGATTTGAAAAATGCAGAAAACTGTTTTTTCAAATTGCAGGCAATTAGGTGTTTTTTTTTTTTTTTTTTTAAACGCGAAATTTTAAACTGCGATTTAAAAGTTAAACTGTGATTTTATCAAACGTTTAACTGCGTTTTTAAGTGAAATGGAGCATAATTGACAATGCAAAGATCATTATTTCGTTTTTTACTTCAAAAAATTCTATTTCCATATGAAAAGTGATCATTGTTCTCATGTTCACCGTTATTGAAGTCTACAATAGGAGGGAAGAACAAAAATATAATCCAACTGGAAAAACATTGCAAACAAGCTAGTTTGTTGAGAATAATCCAACTCAAACCGGTCCATTCAAAAAGGCCGGTTATAGGCCTCCAAGCCAACATCGGCTCACATGTAGAACCCTAATTAAATATTATGTCAAACCGTCAAGTGGGAGACAAAATTCTAATACAAGTTTGCCTCCACCTCTCGACTTATAAGTAAACACTTACACCATATATATTAAAGATACTTTACACTAAAATACTGGCTTCAAGGGCGGATACGCTGATGAACAGTTACAGATTTAGGAGTTGAGACACTAGCAATCATTTTCAAGCTAATATTAGGTATGAAGTGAGTGTGTGTATATAGGAGTTGAGACACTATCATTACCGGCCGTCAGCATCAGCATCAGGTTCATCACCTCATCCATACTATTTGAAACCATAGTTGACAAGCATGTACAAAATGAGGTATAAACCAAGAATTTATAACCAAAAAAATAAGATAAATTTAACTATATCATGCTTCAAATAAACGCCAAGCCGCATGCATTGTCTACGCTCGGGGCCATCCATAAGATTGTCCCTTATTGTCACAAGGGGGAATCAAGATTTTTCATTTGAAATAATTAAAGCATGAATAAAGAGTCAAATTTACTCTTAATATGAGCTAAACTTGGTTTTTAAACAAAAAATAAAATAAAATACATATGTATATATTTAACTTAATAAAAAAAATTAAAAGAAACTTTTTAAAATCAAGGGGTTCATGGCCTCCCTTGGTCTATATATATACATGGATCCATCCCTCTTTCCAGCATTTACAATAGTTTATATATTTTGAATTTATTTTTTAAAATGAGTAATCAAATCTTTAAAATATATTTTCTTCCTATTCTCTAAACTAAATGCATTTCATCTGCATGTGGAGGAGAGAAGCTCCAACATGACAACAATTCCGGTACATGTCGTTTTCGTGAACAAAGAATCAAGCTTTTCGTCCTTTTGCAATATTGGATTTATTGGTTTTGCATTGTATTTTATCGAATCTCTGTTGCGTTGTATATATACAATTATACATAGAAATAATAAATAATTAGATGTAGATAAGAGACACTTTCATCACACAATTAATTGACCCACTTTAATGCTTACGTGACATATGGTGTGGTGAGATGAAAGCCATGTGCCACGTATGCAAAAAAAAAAATCAATGATTTATTTTGTCTTATATGATACTTTTCGTTAATTATCATTGAAAAAACAAAATTCTAATATATATATATATATATATATAAAGAGGGATAATAAATCAATATGAGGGCATTCTGATTTGTCCTTATTTGCACAATAATACAGATAAAATGATAAATGTCATTAAAGTGGGTCCAAACATTACATGAAAATTAAAACCCAAATTTCTATTTGAACTGATCGATCAAGTCTACATTCTTTAACTGTGTGGTTTCTGTTTTTAGCCGAGAAAAAGTTTATTTAATGGACTCTTACACAATTTATATATAATTGAAATAATGTGGCAATAAAAATTAATTATTGAATTATTTTTTATGTAAGCTTTTGTTGATTCAAAAGTTGATTTTTAACGCTACGTCGTTCTAATTATATGACAGTCGTATAACAATTTATTAAATATTATTGATGTTTAGAGAAACTATGACACTGGCCTCAATAACCGAAATAACATTATCTATTTTATTAAATTTTGTTTTATTGCATTTATTGGTGCGGATGAGATCATGTTATTTAAACATTTTACATGACACAATAACGTATTCAATATATATATATATAACAACGGATATAGGGTTAACCGTAACACAATAAAATTTGAACCATAAAACAACCGACACCCCTCTTAAGTCATTTCTTTTCAGTCACACACACAAAAAAAGAAAAAGAAAAAAGAAAGTAATTTCCTTTCCATAGTCCGGCGTGGCACGAGACATAACTTATTTCCAAAATAATAATAATAATTGATGAATTAAATTGTTATGGTAATATACTTTTGTTTTTGTTACGATCATAAAATTAAGGATTTAATCATATTAGTATGTAGTTAGTTTTCAATTAATGTTGTTCTTTTGAAGTTATGATTGCATAGCTTCTACGTTAACACAGTATGATAGGTCATTGTAAATTGCTTATTTTGAAGATCTTATTCAAGTTTTTCAGTTGTTCTATTCAATCTTTATAGATCGAGTTTAGTGAAACTTGTCAGTACTTCGAAGACATTTCCTGGTTCATGAAATTTCATGTTTTAGGATGGAGAGTACCACATTTTCAATTGTGCTACTTGATTCATGAATATGTGTATTTAAGGAAATTGTGGTTTGTTGAGCCCTTGCCCCTATCTAGATAACTAATTATAAGCTCAAACTGTATAGAAGTCTGTTTGACCTGTGATTTCGCAAGGTAAATGTATGGCCGGTTTTAGACAATCTTGAAAATTGTATCGTTTGTGTGTGCGTTTTAAAAAAATTGTGGTTTGAAAATATAGAAAAATATGCATTTTCAAATCACAGATTCATTGGCAATGGAGTTTATTTTTAAAAACGCATGATTTTTAAATATTAAATTACAATTTTAAAGGTCAAATCATGATTTTACGAAACACTTACTAACGTTTTTACAATTCACATTTTCAAATCACACGTTTTGAGATCTCTATTTTTTAAATCGCATGTTTCGAAACCGCAAATACAAAAGGCCACCATGCACTTACAATACTTGCTTGTTGGAAATACGAGGAATTGAACATATTCAAGGAAATTCTGTTAATTAGTTGGAAAAAATCTTGTATAAATTTGGTGGAAGGGATGTTAATTAATTTTTGTCGTCTAATCTGTTTCTTGGCATGACCCATTTAGAGATGGATGAGAGGGCGCAAAGAATATGTTTTAGCTTAAGTTATATTTGTATTTGAAGCTGTGAATTCATAATGGCTGGTAAATTTTTCTTTTGATGTTTATGAACAACAGAAAGGTAAGCATCAAAGATATCTCCCACCAGCTCGTGCACCTGGCAAGCCTTCGTGCTAATATATATCTACTCTCGACTTGGGCCCGGCCGTGTGATTTACCACATCATCACCAACAATGAATGATTTCGAGTCTAAAAAACTTGCCCTTCCAATTTTATGGAAAGGTGTTGGGGAAAATTATCATTTCATTTCATCCAAAGTGAATGTTTGGCATAATTTTTAGCTCTTACTGACATGTACATGTTTGCTGGTTCTTAGCCGCCACTAATGTTCTTTCCTGGTTCAAAGAGAGAGGACAAAAAATTCATTGAAGCAAACAAATGAGAGACTTTTTTGCGTGATGCCCTCATTTTGTAATCCAATTTTGTTCTTCCAAACAGTATAGTTGCATAATTCCTTCAATTTTCGCAGTGATATCGCATATTGATCATCAACTACAGTAATTGTGCATTATATATTGTGAAGACCGAGAAATTAAATAAGGAGTTTAACGACTAATAAGATTATATTTATTAAATTGATGTGCTCCATATTTGTATGATGGAAATAAAATACCATGGTGTTAAGATGAATAAATTATAGTAGGTCTCATTTGAGTAAATAATTAAGCACATTAACCAATGTGTTGATAAAATTAAATGTGGGGGTTAAATAGCAATTAACAAATAAAAGAATTAAAGTTGAGGGGCATTTTAGTAATTTTCCTCTTTTTCTCCCTTATCCATTTTCTTTTCCTTTTCTTTTTCTTTCTTTTCTTTTTCTCCTCGGTGGACAGCAGTCCACGACTGCTTGTTCTTCTTCTTTCTTCTTCTTTCTACATCTTCTTCTCTATTCTTCATTTCTTCTTCTCTTCACCGAATGAGAGAGTTGAGAGACAGTGGGAGTGAGATTCAGGGAGATTGAGAGGGAAAGAGAGACTGAGAGATCGAGAGAGAGCCGGGAGCCGAAACCCGCGACCCGTCGTGAAGTGCACAGAGCCGACGAACGGCGGTCTAGTGGCGATTCCGGCGAACCAAAGCCGAAATCCGACGGTTTGATGGCGATTTCCGATGGAACCCAGGAGCGGAACCACGAAGACCCGCGACCCGTGAGCTCAAACCCGTGCAACCCATGGCCAAGTGACCCGAGACCCGTGAGGACCCGATCCTCCATGATCGGTGGCCGGGACTGAAATCCGGCGATGGAGGAGCTTCGGCGAAACCCAGGGGCTTGAACCTGCAACCCGTGAGCCCAGAAAATCCGAGGACCCTTGACCCGCCTGACCCGAGAAGAAGACCCGATTCTTCAAAGTGATTCCGGCGACTTTTCCGGCGGAATTAGTGGCGTTTTTCGGTGGATTTGCTATGAAAATCCTTGGGGTAATTTCTTATAACCTATGATGATTTATTTGGGGATTGATTTGATTATTATTGAATTAAGGTTTGAGTATTTGGGGTTCTTAGATCATTTGTT
This sequence comes from Alnus rubra, assembly GCA_028654335.1. Lineage (NCBI taxonomy): Eukaryota > Viridiplantae > Streptophyta > Magnoliopsida > Fagales > Betulaceae > Alnus > Alnus rubra. The sequence goes on from JAJPGS010001265.1 coordinate 451,072, forward strand.
TTAATTAATTGAAATCTGAAATTGGTTGATGGATCTGTGTTGGTTTTGTGTTTTAGTTAAAGTACGAAAACCCTTGTTTTTGGTGTGTTGGCAGTGGAGTGATTTTAGTTGTGGCTTTGGTATGGAATTTCTAGGATTTTGTGGATCTTGGCTGAATCTAGGGTGTATGGTGAATTTATGGGTTGATTTTGATGAATGAGTTGTTGATGTGGGAGTAGGTATCTTTGATTTTTGGGTTAAGTTGCCTATGGATGTTATGAGTTAATTTTTGATAGTTGATACCTGTGAAGGGCAGTGGGAAATTGGGAGTTGGATTGGCAGTTTAGTGATATTTGGCTAATGATTAATTGTTAAGGGTAAAGATTAATGTTTATAGATGATGGTTTGGTGTTTGGGTGTTGTTGTGAAATCTAGGGTTTTAATTGTGGATTTTCTGTTTAGGTAATGTTTGGTTATCATTTGGACTTGTGTTATTAGAGGACGATTATTGTTATAAGATTATGGGGAGAAAAATTGATGAGTTTTGATGAGATTTGGAGTGATTATGATGATGTGATGAATTGTAGGAATATAGTGGAATTGATATTTGGTATGGGTTTTTGATGTGTAGTTGGTTGATGAGGGCTAATATGTATTCCATGATATGTTTATGATGTTAGATATTTTAGGTATTGATGAAATTGAATTAATTAGGGATGTGTTGTTAATTAATGGTTAAATTCCTCCTATTGGTATTATAGGTATGTTGACTATGAGATTGTGTTAGATTGTGGTTGTAATTAGTATAGTTTTAATATTGGCGCTAATGGAAGAATGATAAAAAAGTATGTAAGTATAGGGCTTGATGCGGATAACAAATGAATAAATAAAAGATAGCTAAAATAAATTCTAAAACCCATTTGTGCCTATAGGTTTAATAAAGAGTAAAGTATTAAATACAATTGTCAAGATTAGAAGGTAATAAGAGTTGTAAATTATCTAAATAACCCTAAGTCGATAAATATAAGTTAGTAAGGTTATGGAGATACATATATATGCTCTGGATTCATTTGGGTAATGTAATTTAGTATTAATGTGCGTACGTGAGTATTATAAAATACATAAGTGCGTTAGGAGGTTGTGCTTAGCTTAATAAGCATTCTATACACATATGTATATATATATGTGTATGGACCGAATACACTTAACTCAAATGGATAAACAATTATAAGACTTGTAGTTAAAAATGAGAATAAGGTAACTTGATACCCAATTTACCTATCTACGTACACCAAGTGTTTAAGTGTGTCTTTAGATTGGGTTTAAGCTTGTTAAGCATTATGTATATATATATACATACATAGTCATATACATGAATATGAATTCGGTAAATAATGATAAGTTAGTAAATAAGTAATAAGCTATAAAAAGATTAACAATAAAGACAATATGATGTAAGTATAATAAGGAGACAAATAAAATAGTAAACGTGTTTTAAAGATTTAAGTGGAATTAACCTATAACCAACGACTAATCTAATAATAGCTTAAGGTATCTAGATAGCTTAGAAGCGAGTGACGTGACGCGTGAGCATGCGGGTAGTTAGGATGTCATAGAGTATGTGATTCAATAGTGTAGTCTAACGATACCAATGTTTGCAGGATCATGTTCGGATTGGAGACTTTAATTGGTTCTCCAATGTAGAGTCCAAGTGACTAGAGTTCAAGGGAGTGTTCGAGTTGGAGTCCAATGCAGCCAAGGTGGGTATTCCACTCACTGAGAAAATATATATTTTTATATGTATTGAGTTGATAAAAATATATATATTGTTTATGAAACCGAGCCAACCATATGATGAATTATATGCTTTGAGATGATTTGATTAGTTTCGATTACGTTTAAATTATCAATGATGTTTAAGAATTGATGCATGAGGGAAAGGTGCTAATTGATTTAAAGTGTTTGAGTATGTTTTGCGGTTGAGATTTAAATTATGCAAATTGTCTGAGAACATGTCATGTTGAAACTGCGTAGATTTGATAAAGAAACTGAGTTTTGAATGTCTTCGAAATGATTGATAAAATGCTGGATTTGTTTAGTTTTAAAAGGACGTGATTTAACAACTGCATGATTTCAGCGTGACACAGTAGTGCAATATATACTCGTCAAGCACGGAACATTGAGCATGTAGTATAGAGCATACATACCAGCAGTATCAGTATATCAGCAGCATAACAGTATCAGCAGTATCAGTATCAACAGCATAACAGTATTAGCCCCAGTTCATGCATAGCATTATAGCATTGTTTTGTGAGAGAGGTTTTTATGTTATGAGTAGTTTTGCTAGACGTATTGGTATGCATAAGAGTCTTCATGAAAAAGATCTTATGTATATTTCTATCGGATAGTCATGTGTTAATATCATACATTGAACTTGAAAGTACATGGATACATGACTACCCAGGTGCGAGTAATGGCATGTCTATGAGTAAGAAAGTTGACTGTTCTTGTTCTTCAGGAAAGACGTGTTAGCATGATTGAGTTTAACTCTAGTGCTCTCATGATCTACTGACGTCAAGGCACGAAGCTGGAATACGATTAGAGATGGTGTTGCGAGTGTTTTGTTGAAGGATGTTATCCTAGTACGGAAAAGTAAGATGCCATGTTCTTTGCTTAAGACCTATGTGTATACGTGATATCTGTGATGGAGTGATCGTGTGCACATACGTCCAAGCGACCGGTGAAAAGTATTATTATAGATGGGTCTATATGTAGAAACTTCCAAGGAGGGATGTCTGGAACTTCTACATGTTTTCACAGCTATATAGTATGTTTTAAATGATTTCTGAATAGTCGGTGTTTGCTACATTAGCTATTGGTAAATTGTGGCTAATATAGTGCTCGCACGACTAAAAATAAATAGAGGTTGGTTCTTTGTGAAAACTCAGTTAGTCTTATACCACTGAGGTCTTAGTATGAGGTATACTAAGACGGTGAACTCATAATTTCACCTATATGGATGTGGATACCACCACAACCGTGTAGATGATGTTTCTTTGGCTGCAAGTACTTCGGTATAGTCGATGGGTCGGTAGCAGTGTGCTTGGGATATTATGACTGAAGCTCGCCGCGACAGTTATAATTGTCGGACCACGGGTTGTCCACTATTTTATAGGTTTGGTATGGCTTGTGATGTTTGTGTCACTTATTCTTTGTTAAGCCATTATTGTTATAGTGTTAATAAGACTCAAACAGATAGATGTTAAATGGCTCTTTGTTGTAATTAATTTGTGATAGATGTATAAGTTGTAATTTCTGCTATTCAGATTTATGTTTTCCGCTGCATAGATAGATGTATGTTATACTCTGATTATCAGGTACATGTTATGGGGCATGTGCCATATGTTGGCTGAGCGACACATAGTCGTGCCACTGCGATGACTCGTTTTATGTTTGTATAAAAAAAAAAAAAAAAAAACGGGTCGTCACATATATGCTTCTTTGACGAAAGAATAAGTGAGACAATAGGAGAATAAAGAATAGCATTACACTTGACTCCAAGCCTTTTCAGGATATATTCTTAAAGTAACTAAGCTACATACTTCTTGAAAACAATTGGAACCAAGTTTCTATACAATGCCATATATATAGGTATTCGATTGGTTCACCATCTTCAAAGGCAGAATATACACTTTTTTGATGAAAGAATGAGTGGGACAATAGGAGAATAAAGAATAACAATGCACCCGCTTACACTCCAGCCTTTTGTTTACATTTTCACGAAATAGAAAAAGAATATATACTTGAATTAAGTGAGTTGATTACTTATTGAAAACACTTGGAACCAACAAAGTGAGTTCCTATATAAAGGTATGTAGACATGTTCTTGAATTAAATCACTTGCCTAAAGTTTAGCAAATAAACAACTACTTCCTCTTCACCACCTCAAAAACATGGCTGAAATTGCCTATGGCATCATAGGAAAGGTCATAGAGAAGCTAGGGTCCGTTGCTTACCAAGAGTTCAGCTTGGTATGTGGTGTCAAAAGCGATCTGAAAAGGCTTGAGCTCACCATGTCAATGATTAGAGAGGTGCTCTTGGATGCTGAAAAGAAGCAAGCAAGTGACGAGCGGCTGAGAATCTGGCTAGGGCAGCTCAACGACGTCCTTCATGATGCCGAGGATGTGGTTGATGAAATTGAGTACCAAGCTTTAAGGAAGCAAGTGGTTGCCTCATATGGGAGCACTTTTATGAAGGTACGCCATTTCCTTTCATCCTCTATGACGCATGCATTCCCTTTCAAACTTGCTCATAAAATGAAGGGCATTAGAGAGAGGTTAGATGAGATTGCAACCGATAAGGATAAATTTAATCTCACTAAACAACGTGAAGACGAGCATATCATGCACCGGATGAGGGAGATGACCCACTCATTTTTTCATCCGTCAACAATAATCGGTAGAGATAAGGACAAAGAAAATATCATAAATCTTTTGATGCAACCAGATGGTAGCAAAAATGTCAATGTAATTTCCATAGTCGGATTAGGAGGTTTGGGGAAGACCGCACTTGCCAAGTGGGTGTACAATGATGAACGTGTAGTTGGGATTTTTCAATTGAAAATGTGGGTTTGTGTGTTTGAAGATTTTAGTGTCACAAGATTGATAAAAGAAATCCTTAAATCTGCATGCGGTGCAATTGGGATTACAATTGATCCCAATTGGAGTGTGGATACATTGCAAATTAAATTGAGAGAACTTTTAAAGGATAAGAAATTTCTGCTTGTCTTGGATGATGTCTGGAATGAAAATCATAATAAATGGATTGAATTGAAAAGTTTGTTAAGCGATGGTTTCAAAGGAAGTAAAATTATAGTGACAACACGTAGTAACTTGGTTGCCTCTGTTATGAGCACTGATTCCAAATACACCTTAGAAGGCCTATCCCAAGATGATTCTTTGTCTTTGTTTGTGGAATGTGCATTTGAGGAAGGGGAAGACAAACAACATCCAAACCTCTTAAAAATTGGAAACGAAATTGTGAAAAAATGCAAAGGGGTTCCCTTGGCAGTGAAGACTTTAGGCAGGTTGCTTTATTCAAAAGTTGATGAACTCGAGTGGCAAATTGTGAGAGATAACGAGATTTGGAAATTAGAACAAAAGGAGATTGATATGATTTTACCCGCATTGCGACTTAGTTACGATCAAATGCCAAATCACTTGAAGCGATGCTTTGCCTTTTGTTCTCTTTTCCCAAAAGACCACCAATTCGATTCGTGTCTTTTGATTCAAATATGGATGGCACATGGACTAATACTTAAAACGTCTATTAATAAAGAACAAGAGTTGGAAGATGTTGGGGAGTTGTATATAAATGAGTTGGTGTCGAGATCTTTCTTCCAAGACGTTGAGAAACAGAGTCCTTCCGTTCCCTTTTATACCTTTAAAATGCATGATCTGATCCATGATCTTGCAATCTCAGTTGCACAAGGAGAGTGTTCAGTAGTAGACTTGGGCAAAGAAGGCATTGCTGAAACGGTTCGTCATTTGTCTTTTTCAGCAAAAGACTTGGGTCAAGAAGTTCCAAAATGCTTAGAAAATTTAACAAAGGTGCGTACTGTAATGTTCACAACCGAACCGCCACTGTCTTTAGTTGAAGCATGCATCTCGAGATTCAAGTCCCTACGGTTTCTTGATTTAACTGATTCATCTTTTGAGGTGTTGCCAAGTTCTATTGGTACTCTGAAGAATTTGAGATATCTCGACCTAGCTAATAATAAAAGAATCAAGGAACTTCCTAACTCCATCTGCAAGCTGCACAATTTGCAAACATTAATCCTTGCTGGATGTGACGAACTTGAACGGTTGCCCAAAGATATGAGGAGCATGATCAGCCTTAGGGTTTTGGTTGTAACAACAGAGTATACGTGCTTGTTGGAGAAACGTTCCTTGAATTCTCTTCGGATTTTGTTTGTAACTGATTGTCCAAGACTAGAAGTTTTGTTTCAAGGAATGGACGGGTGCCTCCCCAACCTTCGGACACTGGTGATAGTTGAGTGTCCAAGTTTGACCTCTTTGTCACTCAATATCAAGCACCTAACTGCCTTAGAGAACCTGGCAATTGGTGATTGTCCAAAGCTTAATTGGATTCTAGGAGAAGACAATCAGGATCTCAAGCTCAGCCTCCGAAATTTGATGATTTTTAATTTATCAGAGCTGAAGGTTTTGCCTCAATGGCTCCAAGGATCTACTAATACTTTACAAATCCTAGAAATTGAAAATTGTGAGCAGTTCACGGCCTTGCCTGAGTGGTTGCCAACTTTCGAATCACTTCACACACTTCGGATTAGCAATTGCCCCAAGATGTCATCTCTGCCGGAAGGGACACACCGTCTCACTTCGTTAAGAAAATTGGAGATCAGAGGATGTCCTGAATTGATTAGGAAATGCCAAGGGGAAGATCAGCACAAGATCGCTCATGTACCAGAGGTTCTACTTTATAACGGGGAGTCATTCAGCTGGGAAGTAGATTTTGAGGTAAGGGCACTTCTTTCTTCTTTTGTCTTAAACTATTTTAGCTCTCTTCATTCAAATCCCAATATTTGTCATGTGAAAAAAAAAATGAATTTAATGTAAATAAAAAAAGCTACAAAATTAAATAAAGTAACCAAAATGAGAAGAAAGAGTCATTGTGTGATCCCAGATCCGATATAAAAGCTAGGAAATTCATCCACTAATTGTATTCGTTAACTAACATTATATTTTGAATACATGATTTTGTGTTACAGGCAAACAACACAGGTGAAAATATATGAGACAAGCCAGATTTCTACCAACTTGAAGTAGCAGCTGGTAAGATTGAGTTGTTATTAACTTTTCTTTTGTAATCATATATTTTCTTTGTTTTATTCGGATAATTAAGCATCTCTTATCATTTCTTTAAAATTGTAGATTCTCAAATTATATGAATTTAGGCCATTCCTTGTATTGGACGGCTTGAAAAATGCTACTTATTAAAACTGTGGCATGTTATCGAGACAAAAAAAAAAAAAAAAAAAAAAAATCCAAATTTATATATTTATTTTTTCACTTTTGAAGATAAGCTTCTTCTTTAGTATAATGTAAATCAAAAGATAATTTTTTGTTCAAAGCTTTTCTAAAATATAAAGCGCAATAACCTGATGAAAATATACTTTTATTGGTAACATGTGACATTTTGAATAGGTACCATTTTTTCACATTTTGGAACAAGTGGTTTATATTTTCTCAGGCATAAAGAGTTATACTAAAATACCAGTATAGTGGCCATTTAGCAGAGCGAAGTAACGCTAACTGGCCTATTGGGGACGAATAGGTTGTGAGGGTGCCTTTGCCCCCCCGTTCTACGGTATAGGATATTTTGGGGTTTTCTAAAATACATCAGTACAAATAAGATTTTTTTATAAGTGTGTTATAATGTAACCTTAAATTATATACTGAAATATAGTCGCACTTATGTAGAGGTAGACACATTGTCAAACCACATAAATCTGTGTCTTGATTTTCTCTTGCTCTCTCTTTTCGAATCCATATTTTTCATCATTATTGTGCACGGTAACAACATTACACCGTTCAATGCCTAAGTAATAATAAAAAAAAAAAAAAGTTTAAATTTACATAATTTGACAATCCATAACTTTAAAAAAATTATAAAAAATCCTTATCCGTTTTATCCTCCAATCCTCTTTGATTTATATGTATATGTACATTTTGCAGCTTCCATGCCACGAGTTCCGCATAAGATGCAGTCAGTGCAAGCCTGAATGCAAACTCAATAGTCAATACAAATTAATTAATATGTTCCTTCATTAAATTGTAAATATTTCTATTATTGTAATTTGGATTAAGATATGTAAATAAATAAGCATTTCTATCATTGTAATCCTAATTAAGATCATGCAAATAAATATGCATTTTTCATTGTACTTTTCACTAAGAATGTAAATAAATAAATGGGATGACTTGTTTACTTTTGAGACAACCTTGTTGTATTATTTAATTTAATTTTTGGTTATAACGTTTTGATGTATGCTTCTGTACAGATGCATCTTAGTTTCATCTTTGTATAGAAAAAAATAAATAAAAGAAAAGAAAAAAAGATGTTCTTCATTTTAAGTGAAATGGAGCATAACTGACAGTGGAGAGAGATCATTATCTCATTTTTTACTTCAAAAAATTCAATTAATTTCCATAAAAAGCCATATTGTTTTTCTCATTTAGTAGGGACCCAATTTTTACTCGGTTAGTACCTCTAGCATTTTTCTTGGGCTATATATATACCTTCTAACTGAGTAAGAATTGGGTTCCTACCGAATTGAGAGAATCATATTCCTTAAAATCAAAGTATGAGAAGAAAATGAAAGGTTTTATTAGTGTTCACTTGATCATAATTATTACATTTAAGCAATACTTTGATGCATATAGTTTTACCATATGAATGGCTTATATGCCTGATTGTGTGCTGTACGTACGATATTTTAATGGTGCACCTTTTTTCTTTTTTCTTTTTTTCTTTTCTTTTTGTAGATAATGGTGCACTTAATTGTTAGCTGTTAGCATGAAACATTGAGCAAGGAGCGATTAAATTATAGCCATTAATTTTTGGACTGTGATTAACCAACGGATGGAATTAGATACCAATTAGTGATATATGTCATAAGATTAAATAAGTGAAATCTAACGGTCATAATTAAATAACTACTAATAACAAATATGATCATTAGTGATAATACAATAACAATTTAATGATCATTAATAACAATCAGCATTGATTAATTTTAAAATTAAATGTCTGTTAATGGACAAATATAAAGCTGTTTTTCGACACTCACCGACAGATCTTAATATATCCCCTTTATTTGCAAAATAAAAAAATAAAAAATTTACAACTAACCAATATAAAAAATAAAAAATAAAAAATAAAAAAACACAACTACAATCTCTATCTTTCTTTGAAAGACTTTCAAAATTTTGTCTTGTATAATACTTTTCGTTATATATATATATTGAGATAGTAAATCAATATGAGTGTATTCTGATTGAGTAGTAATACATTGTCATCTAATGATGGATTAGAATCTCCTAAAATTCTTTACTCGAATTTAAGAGAATTTGGATAAGTGATTATGAGAAAGTATTTATGGGACCCTATTGAGATAATAAATCAATATGAGTGTATTCTGATTGAGTAGTAATACATTGTCATCCAATGATGGATTAGAATCTCCTCAAATTCTTTATTCGAATTTAAGAGAATTTAGATAAGTGATTATGAGAGAGTATTTATGGGACCCATCTGACCAAATAAAAATTAGGTTGCCCAACTAATTGTCCGGACAAGTATGTCCCATAAGTGCTCTCTTACAATTACCAGACTGAATTCTCTCAAATTTGAGCAGAAAATTTGATGGGATCTTGATCTCCCAAGACACAACTTCTGACCACTTTTGCCTATGTGGCAACTTTTACTTTTACTTTCTTTTTTCTTTTTTTTCTAGGAAAAAAACTCTAAAGCTAGCTAAGAGACTACATTGTCACATAGGTAAGGCGATCAAAAATTATGTCTTAGAGTAGCAAAATATCATATCTCAATCTAATTTGGCCTTATTTGCACAATAATACAGATAAAATGATAAATGTCATAAAAGTGGGACCAAACATTACATGAAAATCAAGACCATACTCTCCAGGTTGGGCCGGTTTTGCTTGGGCTAATACCAAAACCAAAACCCAAATTTCTATTCGAACTGATCGATCTAGTCCACATTCTTTAACTGTGTGATTTTCGGTTTTAGCCAAGAAAAAATCTATTTAATAGACTGATACAATTTATATATGATTGAAATGATGTGACAGTAAAAATTAATTATTAAATTATTTTTATGTAAGCTTTTGTCGAGCAAAGTTTATTTTTAATGTCATGTCATCCTAATTATATGACAGTCGTATAAAAGTGCACTAAATATTATTGCTGATTAGTGAGGCCATGATACTGGCCTCAACAATCGGAAAAAACATTTTATATTTTATTAAATTTTGTTTTATTCCATTTAATGGCGTATATGATATCACGTTATTTTAAAAAAAAAATGACACAATAAATATTCACTATATAACAACATATATAACATTAACCGTAACAAAATAAAATTTGAACCATAAAACAACTGCCACCCCTCTTAAGTCATTTCCTTTCCATCACATACCAAAAAAAAAAAAAAAAGGTCATTCCCTTTCCATAGTCTGGTGTGGCACAAGTAATGTTAGGCATGTTTGGTAAAAAAATTCGTTGTAAGTTTTTTGTTTGAATAATAATAAAATGTGATATAAAGGTAAAAAAAAAAATACTTTAATTTTTTTCTGAGAAAAGTGAAGAAAGTTGATTAGCAATAAGGAAAAAAAAAAGTTTTTTCAAGGAAATAAAAAAAAAATTAAAAAAAAAAAGAAAAAGAAAAAAGGGGGAGGAGTGTGTTGCCAAACACACACCAATAACTTATCTCCAAAAGAATAATAATAATAATAACTGATGAATTAAATTGTTATGGTAATATACGTTTGTTTTTGTTACGATCATAAAATTTAGGATTAAATCGTTTAGTATGTACTATATGGCCATCTTAGCGTCTTCAATTAATGTTGTTCTTTTGAAGTTATGATTGCATAGCTTCTACACGCGTAACATATTTTGAAGATCTTATTCAAGTTTTTCAGTTGTTCTATTTAATCTTTATAGATCGAGTTTAGAGAAACTTCTCATTATTTCAAAGACATTTCCTAGATCATGAAATTTCATGCTTTAGGATGGAGAGTACCACATTTTCAATTGTGCTACTCGATTCATGAATATGTGTGTTTAAGGAAATTGTGGTTAATTTGTTGAGCCCTTGCCCCAATCTAGATAACTAATTATAAGCTCAAACGGTATATAACTCTGTTTGACCTGTGATTTCGCAAGCTAAATGTGTGGCCGGTTTTAGATAATCTTGAAAATTGTATCGTTTGTGTGTACGATTTAAAAAAATTGTGGTTTGAAAACATATAAAAATATACATTTTCAAATCACAGATTCACAAGCAATGTAGTTCATTTTTAAAAAACGCATAATTTTAAAAGTTAAACTACAATTTTTAAGGTCAAATCGTGATTTTACCAAACACTTATGACTTACCTGCGTTTTTAAAATTCACATTTTCAAATCACACGTTTTGAATTTTCTATTTTTTAAATTGCACGACTTGAAACCGCAAATACAAAAGGCCACCATGCACTTGCAATTCTTGCTTCTTGGAAATATGAGGAATTGGATATATATTCAAGGAAAATTTGTTAATTAGTTGGGAAAAATCTTGTACAAATTTGGTGGAAGGGACGTTAATTGTTGTCATCTAATCTGTTCATTTAGAGATAGATGAGAGGGCGCAAAGAATAGGTTTTAGCTTCTGTTATATTTATAATTGAAGCTATGAAGTCATAATGGCTAGTAAATCTTTCTTTTGATGTTTCTGAACAACAGAAAGGTAAGCATCAAAGCTATCTCCCGCTCGCTAGTGCACCCGACAAGCCTTCGTGCTAATATCTACTCTTGACTTGGGCCCAGCCTTGTGATTTACCACATCATCACTAACAAATAATGATTTCGAGTCTAAAAAACTTGCCTTTTCAATTTTATGGAAAGGTGTTGGGGAAATTATCATTTCATTTCATCCAAAGTGAATGTTTGGCATAATTTTTAGCTCTTACTGACATGTACATGTTTGCTGGTTCTTAGCCGCCACTAATCGTTCTATCCTGGTTCAAAGAGAGAGGACAGAAAATTCATTGAAGCAAACAAATGAGAGACTTTTTTGGGTGATGCCCTCATTTTGTAATCCAATTTTGTTCTTCCAAACAGTTTAGTTGGATAATGCCTTCAATTTTTGCAGTGACATCGCATATTGATCATCAACTACAGTAATTGTACATTATATATACTTCTTTGACAAAAGAATAAGTGAGACAATAGGAAAATAAAGAATAGCATTACACTTGACTCCAAGCCTTTTCAGGATATATTCTTGAAGTAACTAAGCTGCATACTTCTTGAAAACAATTGGAACCAAGTTTCCTTACAATCCCATATATATAGGTATTCGATTGGTTCACCATCTTCAAAGGCAGAATGTACACTTTTTTGATGAAAGAATGAGTGAGACAATAGGAGAATAAAGAATAACAATGCACCCGCTTACACTCCAAGCCTTTTGTTTACATTTTCACGAAATAGAAAAAGAATATATACTTGAATTAATTGAGTTGATTACTTATTGAAAACACTTGGAACCAACAAAGTGAGTTCCTATATAAAGGTATGCAGACATGTTCTTGAATTAAATCACTTGCCTAAAGTTTAGCAAATAAACAACTACTTCCTCTTCACCACCTCAAAAACATGGCTGAAATTGCCTACGGTATCATAGGAAAGGTCATAGAGAAGCTAGGGTCCGTTGCTTACCAAGAGTTCGGCTTGGTATGTGGTGTCAAAAGCGATCTGAAAAGGCTTGAGCTCACCATGTCAATGATTAGAGAGGTGCTCTTGGATGCTGAAAAGAAGCAAGCAAGTGACGAGCGGCTGAGAATCTGGCTAGGGCAGCTCAACGACGTCCTTCATGATGCCGAGGATGTGCTTGATGAAATTGAGTACCAAGCTTTAAGGAAGCAAGTGGTTGCCTCATATGGCAGCACTTCTACAAAGGTATGTCATTTCTTTTCATCCTCTATGACGCTTGCATTCCCTTTCAAATTGGCTCATAAAATCAAGCGCATTAGAGAGAGGTTAAATGCAATCGCAGCTGAAAATGATCAATTTAATCTCACCAAAATACGTGAAGATGCACATATCATGCACCGGTCGAGGGAAATAGATTTAATCTCATTTGTTCATCCATCAACTGTAATTGGTAGGGATAAGGACAAAGAAAATATCATAAATCTTTTGATGCATCTAGATGGTAGCAAAAATGTCAATGTAATTTCCATAGTCGGATTAGGAGGTTTGGGGAAGACCACACTTGCCAAGTGGGTGTACAATGATGAACGTGTAGTCCAGACTTTTCAATTGAGAATGTGGGTTTGTGTGTCTGAAGATTTTAGTGTTACAAGATTGGTAAAAGAAATCCTTAAATCTGCATGCGGTACAATTGATGAAAATTGGAATGTTGATACATTGCAAACTAGATTGAGAGAACTTTTAAAGGATAAGAAATCTCTGCTTGTCTTGGATGATGTCTGGAATGAAAATCATAATAAATGGATTGAATTGAAAAGTTTGTTAAGTGATGGTTTCAAAGGAAGTAAAATTATAGTGACAACACGTAGTAACTTGGTTGCCTCTGTTATGAGCACTGATTCCAAATACACCTTAGAAGGCCTATCCGAAGATGATTCTTTGTCTTTGTTTGTGGAATGTGCATTTGAGGAAGGGGAAGACAAACAACATCCAAACCTCTTAAAAATTGGAAACGAAATTGTGAAAAAATGCAAAGGGGTTCCCTTGGCAGTGAAGACTTTAGGCAGGTTACTTTATTCAAAAGTTGATGAACTCGAGTGGCAAATTGTGAGAGATAACGAGATTTGGAAATTAGAACAAAAGGAGATTGATATGATTTTACCCGCATTGCGACTTAGTTACGATCAAATGCCAAATCACTTGAAGCGATGCTTTGCCTTTTGTTCTCTTTTCCCAAAAGACCACCAATTCGATTCGTGTCTTTTGATTCAAATATGGATGGCACATGGACTAATACTTAAAACGTCTATTAATAAAGAACAAGAGTTGGAAGATGTTGGGGAGTTGTATATAAATGAGTTGGTGTCGAGATCTTTCTTCCAAGACGTTGAGAAACAGAGTCCTTCCGTTCCCTTTTATACCTTTAAAATGCATGATCTGATCCATGATCTTGCAATCTCAGTTGCACAAGGAGAGTGTTCAGTAGTAGACTTGGGCAAAGAAGGCATTGCTGAAACGGTTCGTCATTTGTCTTTTTCAGCAAAAGACTTGGGTCAAGAAGTTCCAAAATGCTTAGACAATTTAACAAAGGTGCGTACTGTAATGTTCACAACCGAACCACCACTGTCTTTAGTTGAAGCATGCATCTCGAGATTCAAGTCCCTGCGGTTTCTTGATTTAACTGATTCATCTTTTGAGGTGTTGCCAAGTTCTATTGGTACTCTGAAGAATTTGAGATATCTCGACCTAGCTAATAATAAAAGAATCAAGGAACTTCCTAACTCCATCTGCAAGCTGCACAATTTGCAAACATTAATCCTTGCTGGATGTGACGAACTTGAACGGTTGCCCAAAGATATGAGGAGCATGATCAGCCTTAGGGTTTTGGTTGTAACAACAGAGTATACGTGCTTGTTGGAGAAACGTTCCTTGAATTCTCTTCGGATTTTGTTTGTAACTGATTGTCCAAGACTAGAAGTTTTGTTTCAAGGAATGGACGGGTGCCTCCCCAACCTTCGGACACTGGTGATAGTTGAGTGTCCAAGTTTGACCTCTTTGTCACTCAATATCAAGCACCTAACTGCCTTAGAGAACCTGAAAATTGCTTGTTGTCCAAAGCTTAATGGGATTCTAGGAGAAGACAATCAGGATCTCAAGCTGAGCCTCCGAAATTTGAGGATTTCTGATTTATCAGAGCTAAAGGTTTTGCCTCAATGGCTCCAAGGATCTGCTAATACTTTACAGTTCCTAGGAATTGAAGATTGTGAGCAGTTCAGGGCCTTGCCTGAGTGGTTGCCAACTTTCAAATCACTTCACACACTCGTGATTGACAATTGCCCCAAGATGTCATCTCTTCCGGAAGGGACACACCGTCTCACTGCGCTAAGAGAATTGACGATCGGAGGCTGTCCTGAATTGATTAGGAAATGCCAAGGGGAAGATCAGCACAAGATCACACATGTACCAAAGGTTCGACTTTTTGAGTAACAGGGAGTCATTCAACGGAAGAAGATATTGAGGTAAGGGCACTTCTTTCTTCTTTTGTCTTAAACTCTTTTAGCTCTATTCATTCAAACCCCAATATTTGTCATGTGAAAAAAAAATGAATTTAATATAAATAAAAAAGCTACAAAATTAAACAAAGTAACCAAAATGAGAAGAAAGAGTCATTGTGTGATCCCAGATCCGATATAAAAGCTAGGAATTATTCATCCACTAATTGTATTCGTTAACTAACATTATATTTTGAATACATGATTTTGTGTTACAGGCAAACAACACTGGTGAAAATATATGAGACAAGTCAGATTTCTACAAACTTGAAGTAGCAGCTGGTAAGATTGAGTTGTTATTAACTTTTCTTTTGTAATCACATATCTTCTTTGTTTTATTTGGATAATTAAGCATTTCTTATAATTTTTTTAAAATTGTAGATTCTCAAATTATATGAATTTAGGCCGTTCCTTGCATCGGACAGCTTGAAAAATGCTACTTATTAAAAATGTGGCATGTTATCGAGACAAAAAATAAAATAAAAAAATCCAAATTTTTTTTTTTTTTTTTTTTTTTTTAAGCTTCTTCTTCAATATAATAAAAATCAAAAGACAATTTTTTCTTCAAAGCTTTTCTAAAATATAAAGTGCAAGAACCTGATGAAAATATACTTTTATTGGTAACATGTGGCATTTTGAATAGGTACCATTTTTTTACCTTTTGGAACAAGTAGTTTATATTTTTTCAGGCATAGAGAGTTATACTAAAATACCAGTATAGTGGCCATTTAGCCGAATGAAGTGACGCTAACTGGCCTATTGGGGACGAATAGGTTGTGAGGGTGCCTTTGCCCCCCGTTGTATGGTATAGGATATTTTGGGTAAAATACATTAATACAATTAAGATTTTCTTATAAGTATGTTATAATGTAACCTTAAATTATATACTGAAATATAGTCGCCCTTGTGTGGAGGTAGGCACATTGTCGAACCATGTAAATCTATGTCTTGATTTTCTCTTACTCTCTCTTTTCGATTCCATATTATTCATCATTATTATGCACGATAACAACATTACACCGTTCAATGTAAAAAAAAAAAAAAAAGTTTAAATTTACGTAATTTGACAATCTATAACTTTTTATAGAAAATCCTTATCCGTTTCATCCTCCAATCCTCTTTGATTTATATGTATATGTACATTTTGCAGCTTCCATGCCACGAGTTCCGCATAAGATGCAGTCAGTGCAATTAAGCCTGAATGCAAACTCAATACAAAGTAATTAATATGTTCCTTCGTTAAATTGTAAATATTTCTATTATTGTAATTTGGATTAAGAGATGTAAATAAATAATCATTTTTATCATTGTAATCCTAATTAAGATCATGCAAATAAATATGCATTTTTCATTGTACTTTTCACTAAGAATGTAAATAAATAAATGGGATGACTTGTTTACTTTTGAGACAACCTTGTTGTATTATTTTATTTAATTTTTGGTTATAACGTTTTGATGTATGCTTCTGTACAGATGCATCTTGGTTTCATCTTTGTGTAGAAAATAATAAATAAAAAAAGAAAAAAAGAAAAGAAAAAAAAAGATGTTCTTCATTTTAAGTGAAATGGAGCATAATTGACAGTTGAGAGATCATTATTTCATTTTTTACTTCAAAAAATTGATTAATTTCCATATAAAGCCATATTGTTTATCTCATTCAGTAGGAACCCAATTCTTACTCAGTTAGTACCTCTAGCATTTTTCTTGGGCTATATACCTTCTAACTGAGTAAGAATTGTGTTCCTACCGAATTGAGAGAATCTTATTCCTTAAAATCAAAGTATAAGAAGAAAATGAAAGGTTTTATTAGTGTTCACTTGATTATAATTATTACATTTAAGCAATACTTAGGTGCATATAGTTTTACCATATGAATGGCTTATATGCTTGATTGTGTGCTGTACGTACGATATTTTAATGGTGCACCTTTTTTTTTTTCTTTTTCTTCTTTTCTTTTTGTAGATAATGGTGCACTTAATTGTTAGCTGTTAGCATGAAACATTGAGCAAGGAGCGATTAATTATAGCCAATAATTTTTGGACTGTGATTAACCAACGGATGGAATTAGATATCAATTAGTGATATATGTCATAAGATTAAATAAGTGAAATCTAACGGTCATAATTAAATAACTATTAATAACAAATATGATCATTAGTGATAATACAATAACAATTTAATGATCATTAATAACAATCAACATTGATTAATTTTAAAATTAAATGTCTGTTAATGGACAAAAATATAAAGCTGTTTTTCGACACTCACAGACAGATCTTAATATATCCCCTTTATTTGCAAAAAAAAAAAAAAATCTGCAACTAACCAATATAAAAAATAAAGAATCGCAACTACAATCTCTCTCTTTCTTTGAAAGACTTTCAAATTTTTGGCTTATATAATACTTTTGGTTATATATATATTGAGATAATAAATCAATATGAGTGTATTCTGATTGAGTAGTAATATATTGTCATCCAAAGATGGATTAGAATTTCCTTAAATTTTTTACTCGAATTTAAGAGAATTTAGAAAAGTGAGTATGAGAGAGTATTTATGGAACTCATCTAACCAAATAAAAATTAGGTTGCTCAACTACTTGTCCAATCTGCAAGTATGTCTCATAAGTGCTTTATCACAATTACTAGTCCGAATTCTCTCAAATTTGAGCAAAAAATTTGAGGAGATCCTGATCTCCCAAGACACAACTCTGACCACTTTTTCCTATGTAGCAATCAAAAATTGTGTCTTAAAGTAGCAAAAGATCATATCTCAATCTAATTTGTCATTATTTGCACAATAATACAGACAAAATGATAAATGTCATAAAAGTGGGACCAAACATTACATGAAAATCAAGACCGTACTCTCCAGGTTGGGCCGGTTTTGCTTGGGCTAGTACTAAAACAAAATCCCAAATTTCTATTTGGACCGATCGATCAAGTCCACATTCTTTAACAGTTTAACCGTGTGATTTTTGTTTTTAGCCAAGAAAAAGTCTACTTAATAGAATGTTATATAATTTATATGAATAATGATTCATTGCCATCTTTTGATACAACTTTTCATCACATTACTTACGTGACAATGTGGTCCCTCATCTTATTTTATTTTTAAAACTCAAAAAGTAGTAGGGGATCACCTTGCCACATAAGCAAAGTGATGAAAAGTTGTATCAAAAGGTGGCAATGAATCATTACTCAATTTATATATGATTGGATGACGTGGCAGTAAAAGTTAATTATTGGATCATTTTTCATGAAAGCTCTTGTCTATCTAAAAGTTGAATTTTAAAGTCATATTGTCCTAATTGTATGACAATCGTATAACAGTCTACTAAATATTATTGCTCTTTAGTAAAACCATGACACTGGCTTCAACAATCGGAATAACATTCTATATTTTATTAAATTTTGTTTTATTGCATTTAATGGCATATATGATATCACGTTATTTAAAAAAAAATGACACAATAAATATTCACTATATAGCAACATATATAACGTTAACTGTAACAAAATAAAATTTGAACCATAAAACAACCGCCAAAGAGTTTTGTTTGAATAATAATAAGAAGTGATTTATGTGATATAAAGGTAAAAAAATAATACTTTAATTTTTTATGAGAAAAGTGAGAAAGTTGATTAGCAATAAGGGAGAAAAAAAAAATGTTTTTCGAAGAAATAAAAATAAATTAAAAAAAAGGGGGGGGGGGGGGGAGGAGTGTGTTGCCAAACACGCACCAATAACTTATCTCCAAAAGAATAATAATAATAATAATTGATGAGTTAAATTGTTATGGTAATATACGTTTGTTTTTGTTACGATCATAAAATTAAGGATTTAATCGTATTAGTATGTACTATGTAGCCATCTTAGTGTCTTCAATTAATGTTGTTTTTTTGAAGTTATGATTGCATAGCTTCTACGCGCGTAACATACGTATGAAGATTACAGCATGAGAGCATACATGGGTCTCACATCATTCTAAATTGCAGATTTTGAAGATCTTATTCAAGTTTTTCAGTTGTTCTATTCAATCTTTATAGATCGATTTTAGTGAAACTTGTCATTATTTCAAAGACATTTCCTGGATCATGAAATTTCATGTTTTAGGATGAAGAGTACCACATTTTCAATTATGCTACTCGATTCATGAATATGTATTTAAGGAAATTGTGGTTTGTTGAGCCCTTGCCCCGATCTAGATAACTAAGTATAAGTTTGAACTGTATAGAAGTTTTTTTGGGCCTGTGATTTCGCAAGCTAAATGTGTGGTTTTAGACAAAATCTCAAAAATTGTTTTGTTTTAGTGTGCGTTTAAAAAAAGTTGTGGTTTGAAAATATAGAAAAATATGCATTTTCAAATCATAGATTCACAGGCAATGGAGTTCATTTTTAAAAACGCATAATTTTAAAAGTTAAACTACAATTTTAAAGGTCAAGTCGTGATTTTACCAAACACTTATGACTTACTTTTGTTTTTAAAATTCACATTTTCAAATCACACGTTTTGAATTTTCTATATTTTAAATCACACGTTTTGAAACCGCAAATACAAAAGGTCACCATGCACTTACAATTCTTGCTTCTTGGAAATATGAGGAATTGGATATATATTCAAGGAAAATCTGTTAATTAGTTGGGACAAATCTTGTACAAATTTGGTGGAAGGGACGTTAATTGTTGTCATCTAATCTGTTCATTTAGAGATGGATGAGAGGGCACAAAGAATAGGTTTTAGCTTCTGTTATATTTGTATTTGAAGCTGTGAAGTCTTTCTTCTGATGTTTCTGAACAACAGAAAGGTAAGCATCAAAGATATCCCCCGCTCATGCACCCGGCAAGTCTTCATGCTAATATCTACCCTCAACTTGGGTCCGGCCGTGCGATTTACCATATCATCACCAATAATGAATGATTTCAAGTCTAAAAAGCTTTCCTTTTCAATTTTATGGAAAGGTGTTGGGGAAAATTATCATTTCATTTCATCCAAATTGAATGTTTGTCATAATTTTTAGCTCTTACTAACATGTACATGTTTACTGGTTCTTAGCCGCCACTAATCGTTCTGTCCTGGTTCAAAGAGAGAGGACAGAAAATTCATTAAAGCAAACAAATGAGAGACTTTTTTGGGTGATGCCCTCATTTTGTAATCCAATTTTGTTCTTCCAAACAGTTTAGTTGGATTATGCCTTCAATTTTTGCAGTGACATCGCATATTGATCATCAACTACAGTAATTGTGCATTATATATACTTCTTTGACAAAAGAATAAGTGAGACAATAGGAGAATAAAGAATAGCATTACACTCAACTCCAAGCCTTTCCAGGATATATTCTTGAAGTAACTAAGCTGCATACTTCTTGAAAACAATTGGAACCAAGTTTCTATACAATGCCATATATATAGGTATTCGATTGGTTCACCATCTTCAAAGGCAGAATATACACTTTTTTGATGAAAGAATGAGTGGGACAATGGGAGAATAAAGAATAACAATGTACCCTCTTACACTCCCAAGTCTTTTGTTTACATTTTCACGAAATAGAAAAAGAATATATACT
Source organism: Alnus rubra (assembly GCA_028654335.1). Lineage (NCBI taxonomy): Eukaryota > Viridiplantae > Streptophyta > Magnoliopsida > Fagales > Betulaceae > Alnus > Alnus rubra. The sequence continues at coordinate 471,693 of JAJPGS010001265.1, forward strand.
TGAATTAAGCCAGTTGATTACTTATTGAAAACACTTGGAACCAACAAAGTGATTTCAAATATATAGGTATGCAGGCATGTTCTTGAATTAAATCACTTGCCTAAAGTTTAGCAAATAAACAACTACTTCCTCTTCACCACCTTAAAAATATGGCTGAAATTGCCTATGGCATCATAGGAAAGGTAGTAGAGAAGCTAGGGTCCGTTGCTTACCAAGAGTTCGGCTTGGTATGTGGTGTCAAAAGCGATTTGAAAAGGCTTGAGCTCACCATGTCAATCATTAGAGAGGTGCTCCTGGATGCCGAAAAGAAGCAAACAAGTGACCCCCTACTAAGGATTTGGCTAGGGCAGCTCAATGATGTCCTTCACGATGCCGAGGATGTGTTTGACGAAATTGAGTACCAAGCTTTAAGGAAGCAAGTGGTTGCCAAATATGGGAGCACTTCTACAAAGGTACGTCGTTTCTTTTCATCCTCTACGACGCATGCATTCCCTTTCAAATTGGCTCATAAAATCAAGGGCATTAGAGAGAGGTTAAATGCAATCACAGTTGAAAAGGATCAATTTAATCTCACCAAAATACGTGAAGATGCACATATAATGCACCGGTCTAGGGAAATAGATTTAATCTCATTTGTTCATCCATCATCTGTTATCGGTAGAGATAGGGACAAAGAAAATATCATAAATCTTTTGATGCATTCAGATGCTAGCAAAAATGTCCATGTAATTTCCATAGTTGGATTAGGAGGTTTGGGGAAGACGACACTTGCCAAGTGGGTGTACAATGATGAACGTGTAGTCCAGACTTTTAAATTGAGAATGTGGGTTTGTGTGTCTGAAGATTTTAGTGTTACAAGATTGATAAAAGAAATCCTTAAATCTGCATATAGTGCAATTAGGATGACAATTGATCACAATTGGAGTGTGGATGAATTGCAAACTAAATTGAGAGAACTTTTAAAGGATAAGAAATTTCTACTTGTCTTGGATGATGTCTGGAATGAAGATCATAATAAATGGATTGACTTGAGAGATTTGTTAATTGATGGTTCCGAAGGAAGTAAAATTATAGTGACAACACGTAGTGACTTGGTTGCCTCCATTATGAGCACTGATTCTACATACAATTTAGAAGGTCTATCTCAAGATGATTGTTTGTCTTTGTTTGTGAAATGTGCATTTAAGGAAGGAGAAGATAAACAACATTCAAACCTCTTAAAAATTGGAAAAGAAATTGTGGGAAAATGTAAAGGGGTTCCATTGGCAGTGAGGACTTTAGGCAGCCTACTTCATTCAAAAGTTGATGAACGGGAGTGGGAATTTGTGAGAGATAATGAGATATGGAAATTAAAACAAAAGGAGAATGACATCTTACCTGCATTACGATTGAGTTACGATCAACTGCCAATTCACTTGAAGCAATGTTTTGCCTTTTGTTCTCTTTTCCCAAAAGACCACAACTTCTGTTCATATCGTTTGATTGAAATATGGATGGCACATGGACTAATACCTGAAACATCTAGTACTGAAAAACAAGAGTTGGAATATGTTGGAGGCTTGTATATAAATGAGTTGTTGTCGAGATCTTTCTTCCAAGAAGTTGACAGATTAAATCCTAACACGCCCTACTGTTTCTTTAAAATGCATGATCTGATCCATGATCTTGCAATCTCAGTTGCAAAAGGAGAGTGTTCAAAAGTAGATTTTGATGCTGAAGACATTAGAATAATTCGTCATTTGTCATTTTCAACCAAAGACTTGGGTCAAGAAGTTCCAAAATGCTTAGACAAGTTTACAAAGGTGCGCACCGTTATGTTCAAAATCAAACAACCAATGTCCTTAGTTGAAGCATGTATCTCGAGATTCAAGTCCCTGCGGTTGCTTAATTTAAATGGTTCCTCTTTTGAGGTGTTGCCAAGCTCTATCGGTACTTTGAAGCATTTGAGATACATCGACCTATCTAATAATGAAATAATCAAGGAACTTCCTAATTCCATCTGTAACCTGTACCATTTGCAAACATTACAGCTTAATGGATGTAGGGAACTTGAACGATTGCCCAAAGATATAAGGAACATGATCAGCCTTAGGTCTTTGGATATAACAACAAAGTCTACATGGTTGTTGGAGAAAGGATCCTTGAATTCTCTTAGGCTTTTGGCTTTACAAGATTGTCCGAGACTAAAATTTTTGTTTCAAGGTATGGACGGGTGCCTCACCAAACTTCGAGTGCTGATTATATTTAGGTGTGCAAGTTTGCTCTCTTTGCCACTCAATATCAAGCACCTAACTGCCTTAGAGGTCCTTGTTATTCAAGAATGTGAAAAGCTTGAATTGATGGGAGAAAATAATCAGGATCTCAAGTTGAACCTCCGAACTTTGATGATTGAAAGTTTACCAATGTTGGAGGTCTTGCCCCTATGGATCCAAGGATATGCTAATACTTTACAGTACCTAACAATTAAAGAATGTGACAACTTCACAGCCTTGCCTGAGTGGTTGCCAACTCTCAAATCACTTCACACACTTGAGATTATCAACTGCCCCGAGTTATCATCTCTTCCGGAGCGGATGCATTGTCTAACTGCGTTAAGATCATTGAAGATTAAAGGCTGTCATGAATTGAGTATAAAATGCCAATGGGAAGATCAACCCAAGATCGCGCATGTACCAAAGGTTGAACTTGATGAGGACATATGGAGTACTTCTTCAACAGAAGACGATTTTGAGGTAACGGCACTTCTTTCTTCTTCTTCTTTGGTCTTATACTCTTAATGTCCCATTGATTCAAACCCCAATATTTGTCAAGTGGAAGCGTGTAAAATCCATACTAGGAAATTATTTTTACCTTATTCTAATTTGTTGTAAACTAAAATGAAAAAGAAAAGAAAAACCTTTTCGGACAAAATCCTATTATTTCATACGTTATACTTTCTCTCCATGTGCAAGCTAGTATACCACTCCTAAAGCATGGAGAAATTATATATTTCGTGTGGAACATATATAATATTTCCAAGTGTATCATAAACTTTTTATGTTAATATTTATTAACTTTTCTTTTGTAATCACAATTTTTTTTTCTGGTTTTATTCTCATATTAGATTTATATGTCTAGGAACAGGATGATAGTTAAATGGAAGATGCTGATGGTGGGAGCCTGAATGTAACAAAGTTTAAAGGTACATGTTGCTCTCATTGTAATTTAAATTAAGAGATGTAAATAAATAAAACATTGCTCCTGTTGTAGTTCTTATTAAGTTTATTTAAATGAATAGATATTTGTTGATGTAATTCTGATTAAGAGATGTAAGGAAACAAATTGGTGACATGTGTATACTTGTGTAACTCTCTCCTTTTGTTTATAAAGTTTGGAGATGCATAATGTTAGAAACTATATATTTATCTCATAATTATTTTATTATGCTAATGTGTACCGCCAATCCATCCTGGCCGCAAAAAAACTTATCAAAACTGTAGCAGCGGCCCAAAACCATCTGCAAATCTTTGAATTCCATGCTTAGTAATTTTTTGTGAAGTTTTGAAAAATACAAAAAGCAAAACCCCAACCTCAAATTCTGGAAATCCATTTGCCCTCCCACCTCCCTTTGTTTCATGTGGGGCAATAACAAAGCCCTCCTTTCAAAAGTAGGCCTGGCCATCCAATTCTTCCACTTTTAGACCTTCATCCTCGAATACTTCAAAAAACACCCCCCCCCGGGAAGGGATGTATTTGGTGCTATTTTCCTGCGATTCATCTTTTTTTTTAAAAAAAATATCATCATTGAATATGTGAAACTCACATATAAGTCCTACAAATTCAATGGTAGATTTGTCCATCTCTTATATAGGAAATAGACAAAAGATAAGCAAAAAAATAGAAACCAAACATTCTTAATTTGAAATTATTCTCTCTCAAATTCAGGGCACTATCCAGCTAGGTATGGACCATAGATAGCCTTGGGTTAGGAGGCTTTATCTATCATTAATTGGATCAAAAACATTCTCAAAACTGAATCATCCTCTCATCACCACCCCCAACTCTTTGCCTCCATCTCCCTTGACCCACCTTTGGCACTCCAGAAATCTTGTTGTTCATAAAGGCTCTGTCCCCAACGCCCTCTCAATCACATTACCCTTTGTAGCCTAATCCATCTCAAGGCTTTGAACTCTCTTAAACCCAAACCGCTTCAAGTTAGCATGGAAATTGCCAAATTTTGTGGATTGGTGAAGCCCATTATACACACAACATCTCAAAAACTCCAGAACTTAGACTACTACATGGAAGGTGTGGTTTCAAATTCATACTGCTAAGTGCTAATGCTTAATTGGAATGAAAAAGAAATGTATATACTTTTGTTTATTTCAGTAATTGCTGCTCCTCCTCTTCGATTCCTTAGAACTTCAAACTTTCATTTGTTATTAGGTCAATTTAATATTTTTTATCAATTAATTTTAAATTTTTGAGATAAATTGTGATTTAAGATGTATAAAATTTATAGTAGTGAACGGCTGAAAATGTTAGGTTGCAATACATTAACATACGCTATAGTGATGACTGTGCAGTGAAATTAAATAATTAATAGTTGCAACGTTTGGTTCATGTTTACTTTTTTTTTTTTTTTTAAAAAAAACAAAATCAAAAACAAAAAAGTCAAAGGTTTGTTTTATATTCTCTAGATGGTGCTGTATGCATGTACCATATGCTGCTGGTTATTTACGGCAATTCTCAGTTAGTTAAGGACGTACATTGTTCGTTGGGGGCTTTGTCGTGGGTTCTTATGGCCTTAGGTCACCAACTTCTTTAATCTTTGGACACTGTTAAGACGATAGCATTCATACATGGTCTTACGATTTAATGGAGACTTATGTTTTTGGTAGATAATCACCCGAGCATAGTCATTGCGATCTCCTTTGTAAAGAAGCACCCCTTCTTCTAAAGTTACATGACTATTTAGCCAAGTTGCTTATAGAGAGTTGTTTTTCGCCCTTATATAATCCTTCTCTATATACCTATGTGTGTCAGTTTTGAATAGTATGTGTGCATGCGCTTTTTCTTTATTTTTAGACTTTTTGTTCCGATCAATTATACTAATTTTTTCACACTTCCCTGACTAATTCCTCATTTTAAGTTCAAAGAATTGCAGCCAAATGTAGACTTGAATGGTTGGATCGTAGTGGATATACAGTGAGAATGGAATGCAAAGCATACGTGTTGGACTGTAATTGAACCGAGCCAAGCCGAGTATTGAATGTTCAAACTCGGTTCATTTAATTTTTTTCGAACACGAGCAACCGAACCAGATAATCTGTTCAAGCTCTGTTCATTTATTGTTTTTAACGAACTCAAGCTTGTTCACGAGCTACTCAATTTATTTAGTCACTCCATATGTAAAGTAAATGTCACGATTGTTTAATTTTTTTTTTAAAAAAATTAATACTAATTATTAGTTACTTAATTATGATCAAAATTTATTATTTGAGTAATTAGATAAATTAACTCAAATCTTAAATAATCTAACCTCAATTTTATATGTTTATCTTATAGTATATTTATACATTCATATACATACAAATGTACTTATATCTATATCCAGACTCACAATTACAATAATTTAATTTATATATATATATATATAAAATGACTAATCAAATCTTCAAAATATATTCTCTTCTTATTCTCTAAACTAAATGCGTTTCATCTGTGGATTCCGGTACATGTCGTTTTCCGGAACAAAGGAATCAAGCTTTTCATCCTCTTGCATTGGGTTTACTGGTTTTGCGTTGTATTTCATCGAATCTCTTTTGCGTTGATTATACTAAGAAAGATTAACGAAATTGTGGGCGGGCAATTGAAGGCGGCGCTGGATTTTCATAAAAAATAAAAATAAAAAACAAGTATATATATATATATATATATATATATATATATATATATATATATATATATATTATTCATAAAAAAGGAATAATGTTTCTTGCATAAAAATAAATAAATAAATAAAAATTATTTTTACGTCAACGTTGTTGTGCAAAGTGTATATATTTATTGTGCCTAAAATATTCAACCCAAATAAGATATTGTTTTAAAAGAAAAATTTGAGTTACTTCTTTCGGACGGATAATATGTAGCCACCTTGATTTATACCATATATTATTATTATTATTTTCTAGTCCACCTTCATTTTTATATTATATTTTCAAGGAATCTCCATTGGAAGGCTGAACTCCCTCCTTAAATTTTTCTTTTCTTTTTTATATTCGTTTATTATTTTGGTTCAAGTGGCTTAGGAATCTCATCCAAAGATGATATAATCAAGATCATTAAATCTAGAATCCATATGTGATCAAATACATTGTTAAAATAATGATTATCTATTAAATATTTCCCACAATGCCTCTAATTTTAGACCTGGCTTCTTTGCAGCAGATTTGGATCTACAATAATTTATTCTTCAAATTATTAATAATTCATATAATAAATATCTCACTGCTTAAACAAGTGGATGAGCTATTCAAATTCTGTTCAAATTGGTAAATCAAATAAAAATTCGTTTATATTTAATATTTACTACTCAACCTCCTAATAATTTGAGTAAAATAAAAAAATTAGAATTTGTACAATTATTTATTTAAATTTAAGAAGATTCAAATAGATAATTGTAAAGCACCGATGTATTTCCCTATAAAATTGCTGAGGCACGCGCAGGGGCTAGCAATGCCTAAACAAAACCTACTCGGAGTGAGTGACTATTAGGCTGTAAACCCCAATTGAGATAATTAATTATGTGACCTAATGTGGTTCTAGGCTGACAACACGTGATATGATTCTCTTTTTTTCTTTTAATCTTTTTTATTATTATTATTTTCTAAAAACATGTCATAAATATTTTTTTAAAATTTTTTTTCTTTAATGTTTTTATCTGCACAGGACATTTTATGGCTTAATCACACTCAAATGCGCCTTCTTTTATATACTTTTAATCTAAAAAGAGAGAAAATCTAAAAATGAACAAGTTCACGTGCCCCATGTGGCACATGCATGTGAACTGATCGATCTGCACAATAATCATATTATAGGCTTTGTAGCACACGGAGGGGTCCATTACTACGTGCATTTTCCCCCTATTAGCCCGAAATTGACACATGCAATATAACCTTTAATCAGGCTGAAAAAAGTGCATCATGGTCATACACTAGTCCCTGCAATGAACAACATTGGAGTGAAATTTCTCAGCAACGATTTTAGGTCAGTTGATTTCAGTGCAATTCTCGGTGCTATAACAATTAAGACTTTTTGTTGTCACCACAGGTGAGCCTCGCCTTTCTAGCGGCCAATTCTTTGGTATGTTATAAAAATTGCCTTTTTGGTAACGCCTTCCTTGATCGGTTATTGGAATGGATTATTTATTTGGGATTTTTTATTGTTTTTATTTTATACATTATCTATACTGAGAAGCTTGTTGGGGTTCCCTATTCCTCTATATTCTATATGTATCTTGCTTCTGTTAGTTAATTAACTTAATCTTAAAAAAAGAAAGAAGAAAATTTAAGCCTATACTCAACTAAGTATTCGGACTCCCATGAAGAATACAAATTTTTAGCACCCATGAGGAGGGTAGAGTTGGTGCAACATAGTTAATATTTATCTAGAAAAAGGGTCTTAAAAATTGGCTTCGTTTATTAATGTTTTTAAAATGTATTTTATATTTTAGTTTGACAAGTGTTTTAACATGACATAAATGTAAAAATAATTTTAAATATTTTATGAGCTTTTATTCAAATGAGAGCTTGTTAAACTATTTTACTTTGAAAATATGATCCTTTCAATTTTAAATAAAAAAATTTATGATTAGAATTTAAAGTTGATGTATCTAACAATTAATGTATATAAAGTTAATGTTAACACATTTTTAAAAAAATTTAAATAATATAAAATTATGTAAACTGTTAAATCACTGACTTTAAATTTTCACTAAACACTTTTCAATATAAAATATTCAAATTATTATTATTATTTGTTATATTAGGTCAAAACATTTTGTGGAAATAAAAAAAAAATTAAAAAAAAAAAAAAAATTACCAAAACACGTTATCAAATTTGACAAGTGACAATGACACGCTCCAAAAGTCTTTTAAGGGGCGCGTGCAATGCAACAATCCCTGTTGGGCTGCGTTCGCGCTTCCCAGAAGGGGAAGGCCAAGGAGCTAAGCCAACCATCCACAGCTCTTTTTTAGTTCCTCTTTACACGCCTTTGACTGCAAAGAATAGAAAGGCAGGATCAGCCAGCCAGCCAGCCTCCTTTGACAGCTACACTTCTCTTCTCTCTAAAGCTTTTGTTCTCTCTCTCTCTCCCTCTCTCTCTCTGACGAGACACGCAGCGAACCCCCAGAAACGACCTCCATAAATATTGAATAAATATACAAAATATGTAAAATATGAGTTTTTTATGAGCTAATAATAGATAGCTTTGTGTCTTCCAACAGACGTATCACAGAGCACAAACACGCTCTGCAGCATTTTGCCAGCTTCTCATTCATCTCTGTTTCTCTCTCTCTGTTTCTCTTCTCAGAAAGAAAGGAACCCCCCAAGCAGCCTACTAGGAGATGAACTAATGCATACCCAACTCGTTTTTTTTCCTCTCTTTCTCTCGCTTGTATTTTTTTCTTTCTTGGGCTTAGTTCAAAAACTCTAACAGCAAAAAATCTCTCCGTCTTTCTCTCTTGTTTGGTTCACATCAAAACCCAGTTCAAAAGCACAAAAAAGTAGAAGAAAGGAAAGAAAGAAAGTAGAATAGTAGTAAAAATCAAAACTTTGCCTAGGAAATGGTGCAGTATCATCGTTATCACCCCCAGTGGAGAAAAGGCGACAAACGTATGGAAGAAGATGAGGAGTCTCAAGCCCTTATCATGGAGTGTGGAAGCTCCGGTTGTTACATCAAGAGAACCAGGCCCAAGCTTATCTCTCTCTTGTTTCTCTCTGTTCTCTGTTGTTGCTTTATATTGGCCCCTCATCTCTTCTGCCCTGGTTCAACTTTCCCTCTCTTCTGTAAGAGCTTTTCTCTCTCATGGGTTGCGCTTGTCTTTCCTTTGGTTTGCTTAGTTTTCCTCTGTTTTCTCTGTTTTGCTGGAAGTATTGATGTGTCTTTTTGGTTTGTGCAGATTCATTTGGAGTAGAACAAGAAAGCCCAGTTGCTAATACGGATGCAAATACTCCTCTGTGTTCTTTAATCTCTAATGGTTGGTACTCTCCCTCTCTCTAGGTTCTTCTTTGCTTTTTTGGGTATCCTTTATTATTATTTTCCGGCTGGAAGTTCATTCGAACAGTATAGACATACTGGAAAAGGGGTTGACCATGTTAGAATAAAATCCCCGCAATCTCCACTTGGTAGGTGAGAAAAATTCAGAAAAGAATTTATAATTTATTTTGATCTTAAATTGTTAGGTGTTTAAGGTTAGGGAGAATACTAGTGTTTTTTTTTTGGTAACCATTAGTACATTGTAAAATAAAATTGGGAGTCCCCTCCCCCACGTCCACCTTTAGCCGTCAGCAGCAGGGGTTGTTTTTCACCCCTTGGTTTGAGTTTGACCAACAATGGAATCGTGAAGTATTATTAAAAAGATACTCAATTGATTTGTTAAAATATTAATTAAATGATTTAATTAATCATTTTATATCAACTTATTTTCCTATTGACTTAAGCTTTTAGGATAAGTGGTGATTTAACATTATTGTTGCTCTTCCCTCGTACCTGTATGATTTTTATTATTTACCTATTTTTCTGCATGATATAAATGCAGGAACTATATGTTGTGATAGAAGCAGTATTCGTTCTGATGTTTGTGTCATGAAAGGGGATGTAAGAACACACCCTACTTCCTCTTCGGTATTCCTTTACATCTCAAGAGACACAAAGGGTTTCATTGATTACGGTGAAGAAGAGGGAGACGAGGAACTCCAACACGAAAAGATCAAACCGTATACGCGAAAATGGGAAACAAGTGTCATGGACAGCATTGATGAATTAGACCTTATTGCAAAGAAAGTGCATTCTGGTATCAACCACCATTGCGATGTCTGGCATGATGTTCCGGCTGTGTTCTTCTCAACGGGAGGATATACAGGTAATGTTTATCATGAATTCAACGATGGGATTCTGCCACTATACATTACTTCACAGCATTTCAACAAGAAGGTTGTGCTTGTCATTCTTGAATATCATAGCTGGTGGATTATGAAGTATGGAGATGTACTTTCTGAACTCTCGGATTATCCAGCAATAGATTTTAGTGGGGACAAGAGAGCTCATTGCTTCCCAGAAGCCATTATTGGTCTGAGAATCCATGATGAGCTCACTGTGGATTCTTCTTTGATGGAGGGGAATAAGGGCATTGCTGATTTTCGAAATCTTTTAGACCGAGCTTACTGGCCTCGAATTACGAGTTTGATCCAAGATGAGGAGCAAGAAGCGCGAGAGAAATCGGGACAGAAGCTTTCTTTGTTCCCAACATCAGAACCCTTGATGAAAATGGAAAAGGAAGTTCAACAGTTTCAATTAGAGAAGCCTAAACTAGTGATTTTATCTCGAAATGGGTCTAGAGGGATAACTAATGAGAATCTATTGGTGAAAACGGCGGAGGAAGTCGGTTTCCGAGTCAATGTGTTGAGGCCTGACCGAACAACAGAATTGGCAAAGATTTATAGGGCTCTTAATTCAAGCGATGCCATGATTGGTGTCCATGGGGCAGCCATGACCCATTTTCTCTTTATGAGACCTGGCTGTGTGTTTATTCAAGTTATCCCCCTTGGAACTATATGGGCAGCAGAGACGTATTATGGGGAACCTGCAAGAAAGCTTGGTTTGAAGTACATTGGGTATGAAATTGTTCCTAAAGAGAGCTCACTGTATGAGGAATATGATAAAAATGATCCTGTTCTTAGAGACCCAAATAGCGTGAATGAAAAGGGATGGCAATACACAAAGAGTATCTATCTTGAAGGCCAAAATGTGAGACTAGACCTCAGAAGATTTAGGAAGCGGTTGGTTCGTGCTTATGACTACCACATTTCTAAAATGATCAACCGGCGTGTTCAACTCCAATCACAGTGATTTGTTACTGTTTCACATGGTTTAATCTGTTGTCCTTCACTCTTATCATTGATTCTATTGAAAGTTTTAGATTTGTATAAGCAGGAAATGAGAAATAGGAAAAATTCTTTGTATAGATTATTGAGATGTGCATAAGGGAAGCTTTTTTAATGTAAAATATTAGCATGCCTAAAACAACAGTTCATTCTTTCTTTCTTTTTTTGTATAAATTTGGATTACTTAAATGTATTGAACATGGGTTTTCTCAACTTCTGATTCTTCATACTTCTTTTACGTATTTCCTTAATATGATAAACCTATGAGTTCACTCTCATATGAAATTCATTGTCTGTGTTTTTTGTTCCAATGAAGTAATTAACATCTCTGATCAACCATGATTTAATAATTGGCTATGGTTTTCTGAACCTCTATATTTATCCATTTGTGGTTTTTTTTTTTTTTTTTTTTTTTCTCTATTTCATGTAATTCATAGATAAATGACTTTGTGCGTTAGCAGAAAATATCAAAACTATCGTGTCTGTTTTCCTTTATCCTGTAACATTTGCAGTTTGAATTGAATGTAGTTCTTTTGGGATCAGGCTTCATGCGGTAATTTAAAACTTCCGCATGGGTGCTGTAGTTGAAAACGGTACCGTTTTTCCACAAAACTTTTCACTTAAAAAAATTTGCTAAATTTTTAATAAATTTAAAAATTATAAAAATAATAATAATTAAAAACAAAAAATATTAAAATCAAAAAAAGCTTAAGGGGTGGCCGGCGTTGCCCAAAGGGGTGGCCGGCCACCCCATTATTGGCCAAGGGGGTGGCTCTAGCCACCCCCTTGGCCGATCTAGGGTGGACAAACCACCCCAGTCGGCTTTGGCCAAAAAACAAAACAAAAAAAGAAGTTAGGGGTTTAGGGGGTGGTCGGACCACCCCCTAGGGCCTGGGGGTGGTTTCGACCACCCCATACGGCCGATCTAGGGGTGGCTCGGCCTTTGGGGGTGATCCGGCCACCCCCAAAACCCAAACCTTTTTTTTTTTTTTTTTTTGGTTTCTAGGCCTTTTAGGGGTGGCCGGATCACCCCCAAAGGCCTGGGGGTGGTTTCGACCACCCCATACGGCCGATCTGGAGGTGGCCGAGTCACCCCCAAAATCCAAACTTTTTTTTTTTTTTTTTTGTTTCTAGGCCTTTTAGGGGTGGCCAGACCACCCCCAAGGGCCTGGGGGTGGTTTTAACAGCCCCATTCGCCCGATCTGGGGGTGGCTCGAGCCTTTGGGGGTGGTCCGGCCACCCTAAAGCCCTAACTTTTTTTTTTGTTTTGTTTTCTGGCATTTTGGGGGTGGCCGGACCACCCCCTTGACCAATAATGGGGTGGTCCGGCCACCCCCTTGGCCAATAATGGGGTGGCCAGCCACCCCTTAAGTTTTTTTGGTTTTAATATTTTTAGTTTTTAATTATTATTATTTTTAAATTTATTAAAAATTTTGCAATTTTTTTTTAAGTGGAAAACAATACCGTTTTCCACTACAGCACCATGCGGTAGTTTTAAACTACCGCATGAAGGCCGAATCCGTTCTTTTGTAGAGAGAAAGATGATAGATTATTGAGTCTGAGCTCATTGTTAGCATGTCAGAAAAAGTGTTTTGTGATGATTGATTAGTTGATTTTTTTTTTTTTTTTTTAACATTTGTAAAAAGTGATTGATTTGATATAAAATAGAAATAATTTGTATGAAAAAGTGAAAATGTTTTGTATTGTAGTAGACTTTTTTTTATTTGAATAGTAATAAAAAATTATTGATGTACTATAAAAAATGAAAAAAATTAGAATGTTTTGAAGTTTATTATTTTTTAAAAAATAAAAATAAAGGAGGGGAATGGTGTGTTGCTTACCAACCACCCCTATGATTTCTACAATATGCCTCTTATGCCGCCTTTCCCCTCTTTACTCTTAGACGGACTATGAAGTTAGTGTGAAGTGTGAGGCAATTTTTTTAGGGATTTGCCTTATGTGGTTAACAAAAAAAGGTGGGGGGGGGGGGGGGGGGGGAGGGAAAGTCCACATATCAATATCCCTCTCAAGACAAGAAAAAAACAAAAATAACCTTACTATTTTTTCAATTAAACAAAAAATATCCCTATAAATTCGAAAAAAAAAATTATTATTTTTTGAAAAATATAAAAATTATTTTTTTTTGAAAAAGAAACGATTTTTTTAAAAAAAAAAATTAATTTCTTAAAAAAAACAAAAATTTTAATTTTTTTTTATAAAAAAAAAAAAGCGAAAACTTTTTTTATTTTTCTTATAATTTTTAAATTTGACCACCCTTTTTTTTATGTATTATTATTATTATTATTATTATTATTATTATTATAGTTTTATTTTATTTTATTTTATTTTTTTAGTGTTTTTATTTTATTTTATTAAGGGTATTTTCGTCATTGAAGAACATTGACAATTTTTGATAATTTATGAGGGATATTGTCCAAATTAAAAGTTTGGAAGAAAAATTGTTGATTCTCAATTTGGGAGGAACATTGTCAATTTGATAGTAATTCGAAAGAGTAATTCAAAAGAGGTATATAGGCTTTACCCTAAAAAAAAAACTACTAAAGATCAACGGTCCAAATTTAATCTGAGTCTCTTGCACTTTGCCAATCCTGCCAAAATCTAAGCAAGAGATGCTTTCAACTTTTTCTAATTCGCTTTGCTTCCCCAAAATTAACTTTTTATACCATCGGTAGAATCTAACACTTTTAATGTTCTTGTATGGAAATAGGAACGATTGAAAGATATGTGTCAACATGTCGAAGGACTAAATTTAAGGAGTTTTGAAATTATAATTTTTTTCTTTAATGAAACAAAGTTGATTTCCTAAAAATTTGACTTTGCATTCATAAGATTCTGTAAAAAATTAATATGAATTTAATTCTTTTATTAAAAAAACCAGTATTTTTTTGAATTTTTATTTTTTACAAAATAAAATCAAAATTACATAAATGCCACTCAAAATACCTGCCCTGCCCCGCAATCCCCGCCCCGCGCGGTTAGTCTTTATCAAGTGCGGTTTGCGGGTTGGAAACTTCCAACCCGCAAAGGTGCGGGGCGGGGCCAAAAAAGGCAGAAACCCGCACCGCCCCGCCCCATGCACACCCCTATTTATGGTATTGTAACTAGAGAGCAAATGACTCCTGTTTAATTGGTTTTATCAATAAATATCGTTAATTTGTTCAAAAAAAAAAAGGACATGAGAAATTTCTTTCAACTCAATCTCTAATACTATCATGTGTCTGTCACTTGAGCATGTTAGAAACACATGCTTTTCTAATAATTCTATTGAAAAAACTTTTTAAAAAAAAATTATTATTGAAAAACATACGCTTTTCACATGATAAATAAAAAACCACGTGGTTATCACATGCTAAAGGACATATGACAGATAAATTAAAGGAAATTCTTTCTACCCAGTTTGAAATTTTTTGGGCCCAAGTATTTATCAAAAGTTGCCTTTTCCCTAGTGGGTCTAGTCCTTTTCTAATTATTTTGGTGAAGTCACAAGTGCAATATTGGGCTTGTTGATAGGTTACAGAACAGAATAGCATAATGCTGTTACTGTTCATGTAATTTTTTTTTATCATTTTTTTTATATTTTCTACCACCAATCAACATCAAACATTCTCACTTTTTTCACTTTTTACATCACATCAATAATTTTTTATTACTTTTCAAATAAAAAAAATCACTATAATACAAAACTTTTTAATTTTTTTATACAAATTCTTTTTATTTTATATCACATCATCACTTTTTACTAATTTCAAAACTAACAACCCACTACTCTCTTCTGTTCTATACATGTCTTTGCCAATCAAACTCATAGTCATAATCAAAAGGATTTCATCACTCTCCATGTCAAATTGTCAATGTGTTTCTTGGAAACAGTTATTGGATTGAAGTAGTGAAAGGAACATGTTCCAATATGATAAACATGATTTTGAAACTCTTATCCTACCGATAAAACCTGGACACTAAATTCATAGTGGACGATGATTGCACAAAGACAATCTATCACAAAGATTTGCGATTTCCATTAGGGTAATGATTTGGAAAGTTCCTAATGCTGCTTCTATGTACTAATTAACAACACTCAGTATAGATGAATTCATTAAATTCAAACAATTGTTGATCTCTGCCCTATGGTAACGGTTTGGTGGATCAAATTAAATCAACATTAAACAATAAAATAACAATCATAAAATGTTATTTGTCACAAATTTAGCCACTTTAAAACTATTTTATATATTAAAATTTAGTTCTTTTTCAACCTACTTTTTATTATAACCATTGTCAGTGAAATTATTTTTAGTGCAATATTTAACAGTTTTTTGTTAGTGTTGATGCTTATTATTGTCATCGGAATATTTGAGTTTAAGAAGGTTCATTTAGCTTCCAGCTTAACTATTCATCTTCCAATTTTCATACTTCTTTTCAATGACTACAGACAAACAATACGTACCTATATTCAAAGCTTATCCCACATATCTATTGGCGAATAAATTATTTTAATTTATCTATTTGTTTTCCTTATTCCCCAATTTTAATGTTCAGGCTAATAAGTCATGTATAAATTTTTTAATCTTGGTGAAACGAATTAAAGCAACATTAGATCATAAAATAACAATTTCACTTCTCACAATTTTACCATGCCAATTGTTACAATTTTAACACTCCTGAGATGCCACTAGTCAAGATTTTAGGCGCCATAGATTTCATTTCTCAAGGTTTTTGCTATTATATATATTATATAAAAGACCCAATTAAACTCTAAATGTATGTGACCCTAGTTAAAGGCCTAATTCAAAATATATATATAATGCAAGTGATTTAGGTATAATTACACAAATTCCCTTAATGCAAAATAATAATAATAATAAATGTTAAAGTATTGATGAAATCTTAGAGTTTGGAGTTTAGGGTTTTGAGTTTAGGGTCTAGGGTTTAAGGTTTAGGGTTTTGGAGTTTTGGGGTTTGAGGTTTGGGGTTTAGGGTTTAGGGGTTTAGGATTTTGGGGTTTGAGGTTTGGAGTTTAGGGTGTTTAGTGTTTAGGGTTTAAGGGTTTGGTTTGGGGTTTACGGTTTACGGTTTGGAATTTTGTATTTTAGCGTTTAAGGTTTGGAGTTTTGGGTAGTTTTTTAGGGTTTGAGGTTTAGGAGTTTAGGGATTGTGGTTTAGGAGATGGGTTTTAGAGTTTAGAGTTTAGGTTCAATGACTGAAATATCCTACATAAAAATATGTTAAATTATTAATGAAACGACTAAATTTATTATTTTATATCGGCTTAAGCTTTGCAGAGAAAGCGGTAATTTAACAAATAATATATAACACTGAGACATTTGGCTCCAACTAACTGGCAGGACTCAAACTCTTGGCTTAAAACCCGGGATAGCTTCTTTGCCAGGTTTGGCTTGTCAGATTTT
Organism: Alnus rubra; assembly: GCA_028654335.1. Lineage (NCBI taxonomy): Eukaryota > Viridiplantae > Streptophyta > Magnoliopsida > Fagales > Betulaceae > Alnus > Alnus rubra. The sequence continues at coordinate 488,264 of JAJPGS010001265.1, forward strand.
TGCTGTATATATGTTCCCATTTTTATTTTGCTGGGTGGTCTTTAAATGCACCCATCTGACAGCAAAAGACTCCTGACAAAAAGTTCTAGAAAATATTTTCCAACAAACAAATCATAAAAAAACTGGAGCAACATGCCACAAGTGGCTTAAACTTGGTAAAAAATGAACGCTTTTATTAAAGAAAATTCAAAAGATACAGTAAGTCGGATATGATATTTCTACATGAAGTGATGAAGAATCAGTTAACAAGAAAAGAAGCAAAGACATTTTGGAGTCAAAACTTGGCTTCATAATCGAGCAGATCAATTATGAATCAGGTGACAATCAGCAAATAGTTCATCTAATCTGACATTCTATTCCCTTCTCTACATAGACAGTGTGTTAATAGTGCCAGACACTCCATCTGACAGCAAAAGACTCCTCTAAGCAATTGTTTGAGTTGCTGTACCTCAATTGTCAGCATGTTAGAATGCTTCGAGTCAAAGCACCACTGTAGTCATCTTCACCAAACTTATAGCCACCGTTTAGAAATCTTCGTTGATGGTTGGAGTGAAAGAGGTGTCTGGACATTCTGATTGTCTTTTGCATCTACAGAAGAAAACACTAGTAATCTCAGATCATAAACAGATAAAGAAGATTTAACTTATTATTTGTAAGATAATTGTAAGGACACTCATATTGGTTTACTTACTAGAGTCAATTGGCTTCCCTCCAAGAGAAGATCTTCGGGACTGGTCGGATCCTGATGCATGAATGCCGGTTAGTGATTGCCTCCTCTGTGTCCTAGCATTAGCTGTCACTGGCGACTTCACATCGTTAATATTTGTTGCAGCTTTGATGGGTGACCGTGGTTCCATCAGATTCTGTTGGTTCCTGCAATTTGGCCTGGAAATGTTGAAACAACAAAACATCAGGAAAAATTTCAAGTTAAACTTAGACTTTGTGGATGTCAATTGGTCCATAAACTTTTATTTTTTTTAATAATGCTACACCTACATTTACAACTTGCTGGCACAGGTCAGCATGTGATTGGAGCCTCGTCAGCCATTAATTTTTTCTTTTAAAACCTCAAATCACATGATTACACGTGTCTACAAGTTATAAAAGAGTTGTAGGTCAATCATTTTTCTTTAAATTTAACAATTTACTCCCTGGATGTTGAATTTTTACAAAATTATTTTATGAAAAATTCTTGTTAATTTTATTTAACAAAGTTATTTTCACCACATCATCAATAATAATCAAATGACATTATTGCCTATTATCGTTGATACCTACAAAGCCATTAGAGTTGATGCCTCAAACCTATGGATGAACTGATGATGTTAGTTTTGACTTTAGCAACTCCAGTCTCTGTTCAAATAGCAATCGAGGGATTATTAGCCCCCATGCTAAAACATATTTTTTTCCAAAATTGGGGTTAGCTGCAGCCCTACAATTCCATGCACTTGTCTCAGTATAAGGATTGGGGGTGGGTTGTTGCTACTGGAGGAGTCTAGGTCAATATTGGTTATCAGTTGGCACAATCTCTCCCCAATCCGCGCCTAACAATAGCTCAAGGTCTGTTCATAAGGGGCATTATTATAAGTCAGTGTGAGATAACTCACAGTTGTCAAGATGGTTGATATGAATCTGACATGATTTCATCATTGGGTCCATGGACAATTGGACATGATCATCAATCTGTTTTCCCTACCTAGAAGGTACATATCTAGTGATGTGACTTTGTGGAATACCTATTCAGGTTGAGGTAGATGGGCTTCCATCTGTTGGGGTTGAGGCAAATGACTACCATCCTTAGAGAGGGCAGTTGTGGATGCTGGTTGGGTGTAGAAATTTGGGATGCGTTTCAAATTTATGGGTGACTGCAATGGTTATGTTGTAATATTATAATTTCAGATAGAAAGGGGCAACGACAATTAAAATTATTAGTAATGTGGTAGAAGTAATGTGTATGTCACATGATTCTTGGATGATTGATAGGGTGAAGAGCTACATATTTCATACCTTTTATATATTGAGTTAGGAGTTCAGTTAGGATTTAACAAAAATTATAACAGGTTGAATAAGGACCAAATACATACCCGCATTAAAATCTAAGGGTGACATTTGTAAAAACTCCAATATTACATTTGTATATTCATGTAATGAAATCTTTTCAACAAGCCATCATATGAAATATAATATGCATGAGATATACTTTGACACCCAAAGTTCCTTACTATTAGAAAAGAACTAATAAAAAGAAAAAGAAAAAAGTCTGACCTCTTCTCAGAGCCATTAATCAATTTTCCAATTGTCCGCAGTGATCTCCTTATTTGAGATCCCTTACCATTTACGCTACTAATCAAGTTGGGTGTCTGGGAGTCTGTAGGAAGACTAAGCTCACTTTGTCTGGCCAGTATTGGTGGTTCAGGTGTCTTGGGTAGCTGAAGAGTAGGAATTTGTGTTATACCACCTGTTTTTGTAACTCGCTTCTGATAGATGGTACTAGTAGGACTTTGAGGAGGCTTGGTACGAGAGACCTCCATCGTCATGGAACCACCATTGCTGAAATGTCCATAAGGCTTCGTGACTGCTTCTGCGTCTTGAATATCACCATACTTTTGCACCGACACCGCATCAAATGATAGAGGCTTGCTTACATCATCTGACACTTTTATCTGCAAACTATCCTTCTTAACATATCTTGGGCCTTCCAAACTCAATCTTCTTGAACGAGTTGGTACAGAAGGGGTTCCCTTCCTATCTTCAATATTCATGGTGTTTTCAGTCTTCATGGTGCCACAATTCTCAATGCTTAGTCTTCGAGGACGTGGTGGAGTTCTCTCAGTCACTACTCTTGGTTTTCCAAATGGAGATTTTGGCTCCTTTGTTTTGTTGAACTGCATACTCTGTGCTTCCTTGTTTGCCAATGCCCTCTTAAGGCTCTCAATCTGCAAGATTCAAAGAAAAAGCCCGTTATGGCAATTAATCTTTGTCCAAGAGAACGTGTTTCAAGGCTTATATTTGAGACAGCCAAAAATATAGCACTAATGAACACAGTGAGGTGTCGGCAACCATCTATCTCATGAAAAACAATAATAAGTTAATAAAATAAAAATTATCATTCCATCAGCAGAACAACTTTTAAATCATCCAAGTTCCAAACAATTACCAAAATATTCAAGTTAAGGAATTTGCTTATAAATATTCTTGTTTTGAATTTTTTTTTTTAATAAGTAATCGAATTATTATTAAAAGCGAAAAACACCACTCAAGTATACATGGAGTATACAGATGAAAACACCTAGGTAAGAGGAGAGAAAAGAACAAGAAAGTTATGAAAACTAAGCTCCCAAAGGAGCTACAAATGCAGTTGTCCAAGTAAAAAGCGTTAAAAATAAAAAAGACTCGAGCTCCACTGACAATCTTTCACGATCATGAAAACTTTTGTCATTTATTTCCCTCTAAAGACACCACAAGAGATAGGAAGGCCCTATCTTATACACAACAGCACTCCGAGTTTTCCCACCAGTCCACCAACAAGCAAATAAGTCAACAACACAACTAGGCATCACCCAAGACAGCCCAAAACGACTGAAAAAGGAGGCAAGCGACCTCACAATGAAGGAGAAGATGATCCACGGACCCCCAATTCCTCTTGAATATATTATACTAAACGCAAAGGCAAATCAACTAAAATAAACACTAACACTAACATACTTTTTTCCCGTTCTTTTCTTTTTCCTAGAAACAAAAAACACTAATACTGGCATTGGTTTCCAAGAATATATAATCCTCATATCGCAATGAACCATGACAGGTACTAGTGTCTGGACAACTAATAATGTTTTTTAAAAGCATATCTGCAGGATGGCACTAAATAAGGAAGACTTGCAGAATAACATCCATACAGCCAATCAACTTTTGGGATGAATGAAAGAGGAAAAAATGGTCCAGAGATGGAAGACAGGAAGGGAGGAAAAGGAAACTTATGAAACATGCAATGAAGTGACAATTTATCTGAATTTGTTTACCTGTTCTTTGAGTTGCATAACCTCACTGCTCTCCTTGTTCAAACGAGCAGCACCAAGTTCAACAGTTGAAACCCTCTGAGCAAACTTCAGAGTAGTAACTGTTTCACAAAAAGAATCTTCTTCCGGACTCACATGAGCAAACATTAATGTCTTAGCATGTCCACCTAAAAACAAATTCCAGATAGAAGAAATTCAGTACAAAGACCATTAAGAGTAAATTGCTTTGTGGAACAACAAAATCCTATGCAGGCCAAAAGAGAAAAAAAATAAAAAAAAATCAATGACGTGATGTGGCATGACCTGTTTGAAAACCAATAAAAAAGCAAAGTACATTGTAAAAGGACATGCTAGTGTTTTGGAAAGAGGCACACATTACAGACCTAAGGAGTCTTGTAAGAGAAGTGTGAGCTTGCTGTTTCGGTAAGGGATGTGAGGGTTTTTCTGAGCCAAGGCCATAATAACATCCCCTAAACAAGAAAGAGACTTATTAATATACTGTGCCTCCTTGAGCCTGTCTCCAGTAACTTCAGATTTGTCCACTCGTTCACTTCCTGCAAGGTCTACCAGATGCAGAGAACTACGGAGAATGCTACCAGATGCATCTTTTCCATGCACATGTACTGTGAGGACACTGCACATACATAAACCAACATATCATTGTTAAACTCAACTACTTATTCTGTTAAAACTTAACAAACTTCAAATATTACAGTATATGTCCAGATATGAAGTGAAAAAGGTAACTTTTTCTCTAATAACTACTAGGCAAGTTCGAATAGTTTGCATAACTTAGCTCCTACGAACTGACCTGTGGGAACGACTACTTCGGTTGTTAATTGCAGTAGAACTGACAACACGATTCACCTCACCAAGTTTCATTAGGTTCAGAACATCCGTGGTAGACTTAACAGAAAGTATAGTAGCATCCGGAAGACTCAACCCATTGTCACTAGTACAGCTCCGAATTTCTAATTTGTGCTTAGTTAAGAAAAAAGATTAACTTCATGTGCATAATCAAAACACAATACAACATAGAGTTTCCTCATCTTTAATACTCTTATGATGTTTAATAGTAAAGCTAAAAAGCCAATATGAAAGGATATTTGGTGGTTGATGAATCTTCTGCAAGAAGGTCCCGTACTTGTTCATTATATATTTCAACCATCTGGACATGAATGTCATAATTTATGAAGTCTTTCCGTCTATCAGACAACTGGAAGAGATAGTTGAGAGCAAGAAAATTAACCCCTCTGTCCTTTGTTGACCCACCTAATGGACCACTCTGTCATCATTTAAAAGAATCAAATGAACGAATCAGATGTGCGAAACTCTTAATAGCTTTTAGCCAGTCTTTATCCTATACACATGAGATGCAAAACAAATGGAAGCCAATAATAAATCCTTCCTACTTGAAAGGCAATTCGTTATCCCTATATTGGATATCCAGAATAAATAAAACAATGGGAGATATGAAAAGCTGCAGAAGATTAGTTGTATATAAACTAAATCTCATAATGTATATGTCTTACCATGGTGTGTGTTTTTCCGGATCCAGTTTGACCATAAGCAAAAATGCAAACATTGTAACCATCCACCACAGACCTAATTAATGGTTGGATGTCCTTAAAAACTTCATCTGAAAATAAAAGGTAATATTTGTAAAGAAATTTGATAAATGTAAAAGCCATAATTTAGAAGAATCACGTCTGATATTATACCTTGAGTAGCAGTTGGACCAAACATCCGGTTAAACTGAAAAACTTTCCTTCCATCTTTATGGGGCTTTAATGGATCTAAGATCACGAGTGAGCCATCCTCTCCAATGAAATCTATCACAGTTTTGGCTTCAGCAGTGAAGGAGGGCCTAATTCTGCAGTAAACTCGAATGTTACCTGAGGATAGTATTAATCAAGAATAAATTATTAGATTTAATCTTAATGCTGAAAATTAAATTGTCCTTTCAAATACTTCAAATAAAAATAGGACAAGTTTAGTATATGTCTTCAAAAAGTACACTAACCTTTCAAATCTTGGACCATGTTGTATAAATTCCTGTTCTCTTTCACAACCCTGTAATATCCACTAGCAGCAAAGGACAACTCCTGTACCTGACTTTCTGAACCCAAACAAAAGACAAACATATTTTGCACTTCAAGAAAAATTCTTTAAAAATCTTGACGACTCTATGATATGCATATGATTATCTAAATTCATCATCAAGCCAATAGACGGATTTAGGACATCAATCCATTTCACAAGCTCTATATGCTGTACAAAAATGGCAATCTTGGCAAGATCACAAAATACTAGTGTCAACTAATAAGGCAAAGATTAATGGCTAAAATATACCAATAAGCACACATATTTTCAAAATGAAAACACTTAAAATCTTGCTTCCCGGAAGTCATAGATGAATATAGATTGTAAAAACATAAATACGGAAAAGACAAAGGATTTTTTTTTTTTTTTAAAAAAGAAGTGAGATTTAAGCAGAATCCATTATCACATTTGCAGTTTGCTCAGTGGGTATGGATGTAAGGGCCATGGCCTAAGAAAAGTTAAATCGATATATTGAGGAAAAAAAGGGGAATGATTTGGTTTTTACATATAAATTGATTGAACCTTGAGAACTAATTTTCTGTTAAGTTCCATAACCAGAACAACAATGATTCATACAGTTCCTTTAGTAACATACCAAGGTTTTTCAAATCTCTCTGCAACTGGGACTGTAAGTGTTCGAAATCCCTCTTTGTTGATGATAAAAGAGCCTTGAGATCCTGCAATATGAATAATATTTCCAGTTTAAGAATTAGATATCTGCAACACCCGTATTATAATCATATGAGAAAACTAAATTGTATTTTCTGATTATCCTCAGTTTTTAACAGAATGTTTTTAATAAGATTTTATGTTAAAAATTGAATGAATCCATCTCAAATTCAACTCTGTATTCGCATTTATGTTATCCACAAAAAAATTAAAGACAATCTGAAAACTTCTTAGCGTTAAAGTTTAACTCTCTAAACTTTGCTGTAAGTTTTATCATTGTCATATATAGGTGGGTATTTGAGTATATTTCCCTTTAAAGCACCCAAAAAGAGTAAATGACAGCCTTTATACCTGAGAAAAAATTATGCCTAAAACTCCAAGAAGTTCATGATTGGAAAAAATAAATAAATAAAAGAATCGAGAAGAAAAGAAAAAACTTACCAAAAGTTCCTTCTCTTGCATTTTAAATAGATCCCTGTGATTGCTATTACCTTTTCTCAAGCGCGCTTTGGAACACTATAAAAGAGATGTTAAAGGAAAATCATAATCCGCCATCAGAAATTTAGAGTGCAATGTTAAACACAATAGTTAAATCATGCCAAAGTGAGAGTTCTACATGTGTCCATTGATACATCATACATGTATCATTTCAAGCATGTCAATGATTCTTTTAGAAAAACATTTAATGCAGAAAAGCAGTAAAATTACATTAGCTTCCACTCAAAAGATTATAAAAATAAGGTTCTAAATAGTTAAAGAAATTGGTGTTGATAGCTTAAGTAGGTAATATAGAGTACTGATGCTGTCAACAATGATGAAATCTGACATACATATTGGCAGTGCTTTGTATTGAAAAAAATCAAACTGCAAGACAACACGATGCGAAGAGGATTGATTAGCTTTAATACATTACAAATATATGGACATGAAGTTGTAGAACTAATGAATGGTTTTCTCTGTATTCTTTGGAAAATGCAATCTATAAAAACATATCATCTGTCCAACTTTATCATATCATGTAAGCTTTTGTGTTTGTACATGTATAACTGAAATCATATCAGTACGAGGAATAAAGAATCTTGACAGAGTCTATGAGTCATAGTACATTAATCAAATCAAGACTAAGATACAAGTACAATCTTGTAAGTAGATGCTCATTGCCAAAGGAAAAATAAATAAAAAAACAAAAACTTGATGTTCTAACCAATGCCATATTGTCAATTCAACTTATGTTCAGATGGTACAAAAGTAGGGTATCATTGAAAAAGGAACAACCATAATAGGTAATAAATGCTGCTATAAATTAAAAATCTATTTAACATGGATAATCTAGGAGATCATATAACATAAAAGAGAACACATTTCTTGTATGACGGGCCTGTAAAAACATCTGATATAGATTAAAATATCACCTTTCCTTTTTAATAACTCTTAGTATAAACACACATCATTAGAGCCCGATAAAAAATGAAATATCTAGTCTAGCTTCAGGTGAACCAATTGTCACTGCGTCTTGCTTTGAGACTTCAAACAAGGGTTTAGACGTAGAACAAGTCATAGACCACATTTCAAAAAGGAAAGAGAGACCAATTCCTTAAAGTTAAAATCATGGTTTTAAGAATTAATAATTTCTAGAGTACTTTCATCACAATAAACCAAATTGTTAATAAGATAATAAGATACCTTGACATTTTCAAGTGCTGATATATCCTCCAAAGGCGTAAATGTTGATTGATGAGGTGAGTGACTTCTTTCTTCTGATAAATCTTTGAACTTCATTTGAAACTGATTTTGGACAAGAAGATATAAATACTTTTAGGTTCATAACAAGCTCGTGTAAGCAAAGGCATTGGCACAAAAAGGGAAGAGAGCTTCCAAGCTTTCTAGTAGGCTTACTGAAAAAGAAAAGGAAAATAGATAAGCTGTGTAGTAAGATAATAATTGGAAATACATGAATGCACCTCATTGAACCCACCAAACCAATAAAAGTCCCCTCGGTGGCACCAATTGATTTCTAAAAGTCCCCACTATCCTTTTCTAGCCTATATAATTAATTAAGTAGGGTAATTAATCGCACAGGCAGTAGAAAACTAACGCCGCCAAAATGTTTTAATAACAAAACTATCACTTTCTAACCATGGTCTACAGAGTGCTGGCCAATTATTAGAATAATAACTTCAAATCTCTGTTAAGAATTATTCTTTTATATGTAAAAAAAAAGTAAGCAATAATTATTACACTCTGGTCAAATGAGATCGTAAAATGTACCTGGTTATGTATCAACTCATGTGCTCTGATTATGGCCATATAATAATTATGTGCTGTTTTAGAAAATAATCATAATTATACTATTGTAATTGGTACCTCAACTCTATTAAACTAAGCATTAATCAACTAATTGGTACCTACAAGGCATACAAATCAGAGAGCTGAAGCAATATTACAAAAGAATTTGTCTAGCTCGTTAATTGTCATGTGTGAAAAAAGCTATTTTAAAACAAGATAAAGAGTCTTTGATTTGGTTCACGAAGAAATTTTCATAGTTATTGGTGTTGCTTAGTGCATCAAAGAAAAAAAAAATTGTCGGGGTTTGACCTGGGTATTAGCGCATCAATCCAAGGTGAAACCATGTTTACCATATCTAAGGTGTTCCCTACATTTTCCTTAAATTTTGTCCACATCTAAAAACAAAGAAGAGAAGCGAAGAATCAACCTAAGAATAAAAAAAGGAAAATTTTGTTTTAAGTTTTATTTGGTTCACCTAATGTACTAATGAGCAAATTCACAAAAATATATGCTCACACTCGAAGAAAATCAAGCAAATGTAACCAGCAAAGAGTGGAATCTCTTCAAGATTCAAATCAAAGTGACCTCAGGGAACTTGCTTGGAACCTGTTCCTCCAAACAACGTGAAATGATTCTGCTGAGTAGCTTTACTGGATCCTGTAGCACACAAGAGAGAAAGGTTAAGAAGGGGAAAAAAAGATCAACTTCATATATAGCTCTATTGCTCAAAATTTATATGTGGAATCATAGCAAATTTTTCTAACAATGCTCTTACCGTTACCAGGTTTCTGTTCCTGATGGAAGCAAGGAGGCTGTCATCAATATTTTCCTTTGAGTCAACCATGCAGTCAGCGAGTAACTTTACAATATCCACTGCACCACACATGCAGTAAAATGAATAATTTTGCATTCACCAAGCAACTATGAATTCATTGAATTGCTGCATATGAAGCTGTAGATGCCACATACAACCACATATTTATTTAGAGCAGGTGTTATCATGTTTAAAGCATATGTAAAAATTCATTGAATTGCTTTCTATCCTTATTTAGGGACCAATTATCATTATGCAAGGTTTCTAGAAGTGTCTACGCAAGTTGTCCATATGCAGCATTTGACATGGTATAAGAGGAAGTAAAAGGATCCTAATAGATTATTTTAGTACGAGAGCTTCTATCCACAACTTGGATACAAATGCAATTATTTTCACTCGACGTCTTTTGAGGAAATCCTATTATTAACAATATTTGCTGTTTAGTTACATTCAAGAAACTCACTTATTGATTTAATGATATTTAGCTTGAATCATATAAGTGTCTTGTTCATAAAAAAATAAAAAGATCAAAGCCACAGAAGTGCCTCATTGATTGATCTAGAAGATAATGGAATGTATGTACAACTAACTAGTACACATATAATGTTTAGTATACATGGATTCAATAATATTGCCTATATAAGAGATAATAAGACAATTATACAATGAAGAGAGTCCAATTCAACCTTCAAGTTTCTGATTGTCACCCTCAAAAGGCGGCTGTTTCTCAGATGTTCCAGACATATCTAAGCGCCTGCAGGAGTTCAATGAGGTTGTAGCTGAGTTCAATGAGGTTGTAGCTGAGGCTCTTGTATGTGTCCTACTGGCAGAATGCGTGACCATAGGAGATTTCACATTTTTGTAAAATCCATTTTTACAGCCCATCTGTTTCCATTCATGGTATGATTTAAGCGCCAAGATGCAATCAACAACCTTGGCCACTGACCCTGCCTCTAATGCATCCTGAGAAAAGTAAATACCAACAATCACTTGGTCAAGTATACATATTTACGTGCATATATATGTGCACTCATACATATACAATAGTGTAAAGAACTTACCCTTTCAAGATCAGAAGCTTCAAAAGCAGGCAGCTTGAGCTCTTCGACAGCCACCAAAAAGTTCCGGACGTTCTCAAAGTACTGAAAGGCAGGCAATGGCTGAGATTCCCCCCATTGTAAATGTGATTGATTCTCCACAACCTTAGGATTATTTTCAAAATGGAATTAATAAGAATTCTTAAAGAAATAAAGGCACATGCCTACTTTAGATGGGGGTAACATATAAAAAAAAAGTATTCACTACCGAGTCTAATAAGAGGATTGAGCCTAGCCTAGTGAAGTTGGGGTTGTTTACATTCGAAAAAAGCAATTAACATATAGCGACCACATTCAGTAGTTCATTTTTTCCACTTTCCGAAGGTGTCTCAATATCTAAAAAGATTGTGAATTGTTACTACAACTTAATGAAGAAATGCCATACCTTGAGCACTGTTCCTGGGTTAATTTTGTTGATGGCATTGCATAGGATCAGACCATTTCTCAAGCAAGAAATGAATGCCCTCTCCGATGGCTGGTTCGATATGCCAATCGGACCCACCAAGCTCTCGAGCCAACTGACAGCTTGGTATCGCCTCCAAGCTGCAAAGATAAGCGTATGAAAATGGATTATTAACACGATTCTTGAAAGACCAGTGAAAATGCTCCGTTTGGCTTCCAAGAAGATGCAGTCAAAGAAAAAGAAGCTGAAATTTTTTTTTTTTTGGATGAATCAAGAAGCGGAAATTGTGATCCTAGAAAGCTAAAACCCCTAGTCGTCTTAGCCAAAACCAACCACTCAGCTGAGTTGGAGAGGGTTGTTATTCTTTTCTTGGAAATCATAAACAACAGAAAACATAACAAACTTGCGTACTAGAAATCCCTTTCTTTCCATTTTAACATTTCCAGCGCCCAAACAGATACATAAACGTAAAAATAAATAGAGAAAGACTGACCTGCTTCTTCAGCCTTTCTTGAAGCAAAATTACGGTCATGCAACCCAGTTCTTGCACAATCCTCCATGGAAATCCCAATCTCCTCTCTTCCTGCAAACAGCCACACAAATTTTTCAGAAACGCATTACAACCCATTGATTCTTCTTTTTCTTCTTCTAGAAAGCGCAGCTTTCAAGAAAATGATCACATACATGAGCAGAGTCAAACAAGACAAGCACGCTCGCGCACACACACACACATACAAACATACATACACAGAGAAAGAGAAAGCGAGAATTCAAGAGAAACCCAGGAAGCAGTGAGAGAGATTCAGAGAAAGAGAGAGTGTAACAACCGGTGCTTTCTTGGAGTTGATATGGAACAGAGAGTGAATATGGTTTGGGTTAAGGTTATGAAGTGGGGGCTAGGTTCGGATCCGAACCTAAGGCTACGGAATCGTAACGTTAATTGTGGGTCATTTTTTTGAATTCAAATGGGTGGGGACGCATGTGCTCCTTTTGGTGGTCAGTTAAGGACGATCGTAGCCGTCCATTTTGACGACTGGTTGGTAGACATCAACGGATCAGATTTATCAGAAAGGGCTGCGTTGAACTTTGGATTGGGCTCGTGCTGGGCCTTTGGGCTTTGGTTTGTTACGAGGTGTTTATGGTGGATGATAAATCGCTAGCCTAGCGCGTGTGTGACATAGCCTCGTTGGTAAGGCTACTTCTTGTCACACTTGGGAAGGAGCTTTGCACGCGATGTAGCTGCGGTTGGGAGTTAATTAGTGCTTACATTCCGCCTTGTGATGCGTATCACAGCTGTAGGGTCCAAAAACATGGGGATTTGAAACAGTAACGTGATCTGCTTTTAGGGAAATACTAAAGAGGAGACTCTCATCCCCCATTGTCACCCCCTTTTCCTTAAAAAAATTGGTTTTTATTAATTTTGTCATCCCAAAATTAATGTGACTCTTAAAATCATCATTGAATTTTTGATATATCACTTTTGAATTTTGATCCAATGGTGATTTTAAGAGCCACATCAATTTTGGAATGACAAAAGGAGGACAAGGGGATGATGTGTAGCATTACTCTTATTAAAAAGTTGTCTCTGATATGTATCCCCCCATTGTCACCCCATTTTCCTTAAAAAAATTGACATCAGAGACAACTTTTTAATAAAAACCAATTTTTTTATTATAAAAGGGTGATAAGGGGGGATCACATCAGAGACAACTTTTTAATAAAAATCAATTTTTTTATTATAAAATGGTGATAAGGGGGGATGAGAGGAGGATGTGTCCTGCTTTTATGCTCTTCAGTGGAATAGAAATGGAAATAGGGATTATTTATTTTACTTTCAAAATTAGATTTTAAGAAAAAGTATATAAGAATTGTTAAATAGACTCTTAAGTGGATAAAAATTGTTATATAAGTGCATATATATATATATATATATATTATGCGGCAACAAAAATTATCATTGAATTTTGTAGGGATATCATTATTAAATTTTGGATCGAATGATGATTTTGACTGTCACATCAGAAAGTGTGCACATAGTCGGTTCGATAGATTTTGAAATCAATGCGAGAAATTTAGGTATGGCATTTTTTATATTTTAAAATGTAATTCTTGAAAGTCAACGAAAGAGAAAAATTGAAAATCATATTAGATTGCGTCAAACGAAATTTACTTTATTCTAAAAATTATTTTAATTAACTAAAATAGCCAACGTGTTGGTTTTAGTTCAAGTGAAATTATGAGTATGGTTATTGCTTTAGGAGTGCTATTAATGTAACTTTCCATTTTTCTTTGTATTTTCCTCAATTCTCAAAATCTTGGAATTCAATTCTTTGTAATTGATTTTTACTATGATTGAGGCCTTAATTAAGGAGCATTGACTAACTTATTTATCATAATTAAGGCCTTCAATTTTTTTATTTTATTTTTTATAAAATGAAACTTAATTATATTATTGCTACTTGGAACATTATTCTTTTATTGAGAGCCTTAGGTGATTGCCTAATTTGTTTAGACAAAAAATGGAATAGCTATTTAATTTTGATCATTTAGTTGCGCCACTTATAAATAGATGTTCACCTAAAACAATGAATAATTATTACACTCAAAAATTGGGGAATAGGTATCCCCCAATAATGGAATATCTCTAAGAATAATTAGGGGAATACCATGGGGTTGCGGCCACCCTCGGCGTGCAATATGGTGTGGCTCACCATCGACAACCGCCTACCACCATCTAGCCTTGCGAACCGTCAATCACCACCCGACCCATCCTAGCAGTCCTCCTCCATCTCAGGCAACCATCTACCGATGTCCCTAATGACACTCTATTGTCTCCAACCACTATCTGTCCCAACCCATCATCGGCCACCACTTGGCATAACTTCTTGTTGGTGCCGAATGGTGGGCTGGGTCGAGCAAGGGTCAGCGATGACCTGGGCTGAGCGCGCATGGTGGGCGGTAGTGAGCTTCAATATAGTTGTTCAACCACCCTCGCATAGTGATTGGAGGTGGCACCAACCAAGTGCAAGGGTGTTATTTCTACCTTGTTATTTTTATAAGGGTATTTTAGAAAATTTTGTTGAAATATGATTTCATTCTAATTAGAAATTTTGGTCACTCTTGTTTTGTCACCAAACGAATGAATATTAATGATCATTTCATTCCAACTTCATTGTGTTCATGAGAATACTCATTCTTATTCTTAGATAATTATTGTTCTTTGTAATCATACATTTCAAAATCGAACCTATATCCTCTCCTTTCCCTCACTATTTGCTCCCCCGCTTGACCTCCATGTTATGTCTTGGTGATCGAGCATTAGGAAGCATGGGCTCCTTCTGCTTAGAAGTGCTGCAGGCGTGTCATTAGGAAGCATGGGCTCCTTCTGCTTAGGTGCATTGAATCGCCTGAAGTCCTCAACCTGGGTCAAAGCCTCCCTGAAAACCTGGTTAGGATGTGTAAATATCCCTTCGTGTATTACAACATTCCTGCGAAACCATCTCGTTTGTGCCACCATTGCCAAGATTTCAAGCTCTTCCAGGCTACATCGCCCCATCATATATTCGAACCAATGAGTAAAATTGATCGATTTGAATGGGATTGGTAGAATAACTCTCCACATTTCAACTTTTCAAAGTGTTTAGAAAAACATTTATAAATAGATTTATACTTCAAGAGAATAAGTGTAGTTTCACCATTTTTGTTTTTTGTTTTTTTCGTGAGCAAAGAAATTCAGTATCAAGAAAAAACAAGTCGACTGGAGGGGCCAACCCATTGACCCGCGCAAGATCCAAGAGCACTTCAAAGACTTCTACGAGGACATATTCGAGGAGCTTAACAAGTTCGGAGAGATCGAGAGCCTCAATGTCTGTGACAAGTGACAACCTCGCCAACCACACGATCGGAAACGTCTACGTCCGGTTCAAGGAGGAGGACACTGCCGCAGCCTTGCAAGCTTTCAGGGCCGGGTTCTAATTTCTTTCAAAAAAAAAACAATTTTTTCAGTATAAGGGTATCTTTTTTATTTGAGGTACATTCCAATTTTTTAATGATTTGGGATAATTGCTTCGATCATACTTATGGGAGTGTTGCAAATTGTTTGTTAATTTGAGGGGATGTGTACTTTTTTTTTGCTAAGCAAGTACATGCATGGGAAAAGGGGAAAGAGAAGAGGACATCGAAGAAAAAAAGAGAAAGAAAAGGAAGATGGACAAGGTAGCCCAACAAAAATCTCAGTACAACTAATAATAGTGGCTGCGCCAAAGCCGCTGAAGATGAACACCACCGTGATGTCCAACATGAGAGGTAGTTAATGATGTAACTTGGTGGATACTGTATCTATATCTATAACCAAATATGAAGTTATCTGTTGGGGAAAATATTGGCCTTCTCAAGTGCCAGGCCCAACCCAAACACTAGGCCCATTGGATCCATCCTATGGGGTCCAAACATTAAAGAGAAGATAATCCACCCAAGCCCATCAAGATCATTTGGGCCCAATTTGTTCAACTGGTCCGATTACCCGACCCAGGTACCCATTGGCACCCACGCCCGCATATATTTCGGGAGTACCCGAGGTATAAGGGACATGATGCACGATACAAAGCTAGATCGTGCGCCCGAAGCTTGACCAATGAAATGTCACCCGTATAAGATCGTGCGCCCGAGATAAGCGGTCATGGAACCCAAACCCAAAATATTCGTACGCCCAAAGCCACGTCTACTTCAACTGTCAATTCCTGCGCATACAGGGAACAATCTCGACTGCCCTTCAGCCTCTATAAATACTAAGGTCCCATCTTATAATAAGGTACGCTGATTAATCTATATAACCTTACTCTGTGCATTTAGGGTCCGTTTGGGTTTGCGATTTCAAAAAGTGCGATTTAAAATAACGATTTTAAAATGTGCGATTTGAAAAAAGTGATTTTTAAAAACGCAATTAAGCGTTTGGCAAAATCGCAGTTTAGCCTTTAAAATCGTGAATTTAGCTTTAAAATTCTGCGTTTTCAAAAAAGCACCATCTTATCTGCGATTTGAAAAAGCAGATTTTCTGCGTTTTCAAATCGCAATTTTTAAAAACGCAGTTCCTAAACGATCTATGTTCTGCGATTTGGTTTAAAATCGCACTTATTGTCTACGAAATCGCAATCCCAAACGCACCCTTACTCTAAAAACAATACACTTACTTAAGCATCGGAGCGGGGTTGTCGGCATCCCCTCGACGCAGTGTTTGTTCTTGTTTGCAGATCGAAGAAGAAGGAGTACTCTGACGAATCACTGATCTACACGTCATCTACCAGAAACTGTCTCAACATTCTCCATGGTAAAAAAGGGAGTACCATCTATAGAAATTCAGAAAGGGAGGATATGAGAGAAGCCATGGATTTGCCACCTGAATCAAAAGTAAAAGTGGCGACAGTGGCATGTGGTGTACACGCACCTAGAGTATAGAGGTATTGACTGATGCAGCGAAGGCTAGTGTTGGTGGCGGGGAAAATGCAGTATATCAGGCTTCCAAGTTGCAAAAAAAAAAAATAATAATAATAAAAAAAGAAAGAAAAGAAAAACGAGGGATGGAGGAGTTCGTGGCGGAGCCACGTTAAGGCCAGCAGGCCACGTTATCCACGCCTCAACAAGAGCTCGTCAAAATTAAAATCTCAACAAAATGAAAAATTATATAAATATATATCCTACGTATCTCATTTTTAAATACATCATTGTGGGTCTTACAAATTCAATAGTGGATTTGAAACTTTGTTGTATGAAGATGTGTAGGGATGTATCACTGTGCCGGAAGTAGTGAATGGTGATTTTCAGGTTTTCTTTTGTCTCTCTAGTCATTTCCTTACTCTGTTTTGATAATTTTTTTATTTTTTATTTTTTTCCCGAAATTCTGGTTGTTGTTGCTCACTGTGATATTCTTTCACTTGCATCTTGATTTGTGAATGGAAATCTGATTAGAGCGCTCTTGCCACGTTAGCATTCTTGAAGAAATTCCAAGTGCGGGAAAAGTGAAAACTAGGTGGTAGTGGCGGTGATTGTGTGCCAGAAAACAGTGGACGATGATTTTCAAGTTTTCCTTAATCTTTCTTGTCAAATTGCATCCTTATTTATTTATTTATTTATTACTTTCTCTCATGGATATTTTTTTTGTTTGCCACGTAGACTTTTCTTCCAAAAGTAAGTAATTTTTTTTTTTTTAGTTTTAGTTTTAATTTTCTATTCTAAATTGCATCGATGACTTCTAAATTGTAGTTGTTTTAATTTTTAATTTTAATTTTTATGTATAGGTTCTTCTATTATATATATATATATATATATATATATATATATATATATATATATTTTTTTTTTTTTTTTCCTATTATTGTTGATTATTTTTGTTTTAAAATTATTTGAGTTACTAAATTGTTGCACCATAAACTAGCAACTAGTTTGTCCATTTTGAATATATCTTTTGTAAGAAATTTGAAAAATTAAAATATGATTGAAGGTCTAATGGTCATCTCTGTACATACTCACCTTAGTTCATCTTCATTTTGAAATTTTGATGTAATTTCACATAGAGGCAATACTAGGTGACATTTTTACTAGTATATAGTTATTCTTAATTCCTTTATGAGTCTTTTATGCTTTTATGTTATATAGTTTGGCTTGTAATTTATTAGTTGTGAAAATGAGAATAAAATTATTAAGAACTTTAATTTAAATTCTATACTCGATAATTTTAGTTATTTACGAAACTGAATGATGTGATTTTAGATACTTTGTTTTTTGCTTTTACTAGTGCCTACATGTTACCTTACTAATATATCAATTGTTACACACACACATACATATATTTCTTGTTATACTCATATTATGTTATAAAATATTTCATCTCTATTTTAGATTGTGTTTATTATATTTTTTTTGTGTGTAATCAAAATATAAAACATAAAGAAAACAAAACAAAATAAAAAAAAATCAACCATTCCAAAAATAAATTTTTAGCTCCACCACTGGGAGGAGCCCTCCTCTCTAGTCAGCCGTCCCTACAACATGGACAGACTTAGAGCACTCCCATTAATTTTCCAACCATTTTCCCTATATTTATGGAACAAAACTACATTTTGATTCTCTATAAAAAACCATTCAACAATAGATTTCCTTAATTTTCCATATATCAATTAAATACTATTTCTTTATCTTATTTTATTATTTTTTTCTCTTTCTTATTTTTTTTCTTTATTCTTTATTCTTTTATTTCTTTTTTTTTTTTTCCCTCTTCCTCTCTCTCGTCTTATCCAGAAACTTCCCCAAATCCCTCCTCTCTCACCTCCGCCTCCCTCACCCTCCACGGATCACCCGGTTTACTCCCCGCCGATAGCGACAAAGACTTGATTATTGGCAAGAAGACTTGATTATTGGGTGGTGCTTGGCATCGCCGGGGTGATGAGTGCCTCGCTGATCGTCAATCCATAGGACAACCCCAAGGTACTCTTGCCCAGCCATTTGACAAATTAGGTGGCGATCCTATCGCCCAAACCAGTCTTGACGAAGCCGAGGGCGAAGAAGAAGGAGATGACGAAGAGCCAGATGACCTCGTTGGTGAAGGCGGAGAAGGCGCAGGAGAAGGACAGGGTTTTAGTGACGACGGAGGCGGTGAGGCTGAGGAAGGCCCAAGCTCCGACGGGCAGGGGGCTGAGGACGAGGCCGGAGATGGTGGAGATGAAAATGGAGAGCAATTGCCATGCCTTGGGAGAGACTTCGAGGGGTTTGGGGACGAGGAACTTGACAATGAGGGCGACGGAGATTGAGATGAGGAAGGGGATGGGCTTGACGCCTAGTGGAGGAGGCGGGGATGGTGACGGAAGAGGAGGTGTGGATGGGTGGGAGGCGAGGTTTGAAGTCGAGGGAGAGCTTCGGCGATGGGGGGAAGATAGAGGAGGAGGAGAGAGGAGAGAGATCGAGGAGAGAACGTTTTTTATTTTATTAAAATAATGGGTTGGGAAGCACTGTTTGCTTCCCAACCAAAAAACCCAAGTTTAGGGTACCTGTTAGAGGGTAATTTTTGATGTTTTTTATGATATTTTTTCTAAACATAGGAAAGGGAACCATTATTCATAGACTGATGGGAGTGCTCTTAGGGGGGGTTGGTGGGAACCATGGTCTTCCTTCTCAAAAAATAAAAAAAATAATGTATTTGTTAGTATATATATATATATATATTTTTTTTTTCCAAAAAATTAGGCCTTTTTTGTTTACTTAGCCCCTCAATATATATATTTTTTTAATTTTTTTTTATAAATATGACCCCTTAAAGTAAAATTTATAATTCTGTCCGTGGACTACTACGTACTAGGGTGTCAAGACAGTCACATAAATAAATATCTGGAAGTCTGAAATGGGAAAGAGAGAGAGAGAGAGAGAGAAACCCTTGGCATTCTTTGGAAGACGAAGAGGCCATTTCTTTTCTCCTATCTTAATGTCATAACTCATAACTGAAATGGCGTACAGCTTGCAATCTTCCCACTACTTGAGAATGAAGCAACTGTTTTTCTTTTTATTCAAATTTAAAACCCCAACTATCTAAAAAGTACAATATTAGGAACAAACAAAAAAACCCTTCATAAAGAAAACTAGTAAAAAAAATAAAAAAAAAAGTTTTTCTATCAATAGGTCGAAGTTATATAATTCACGAGCAATTATTGCCACAAAAATCTGTCATCTTAAATTAATTGTTGACTAATGTTATTTAGTAAACTATTATATAATTCGATAATGTGATAGTAAAAATAAATTTTAAAGGCTTATTTTTATTTTCACATTATTTTATTATATGTCAATAGTATAACGAAGTATTAAATACATTATAGTTTGTTAATATAGTTATTTTATAATAGAAAGCAAAAGACAAAATAAATAAATTTAAACATACCTAAGATGAAATAAATTAAAAATAAAGAGGAAATTGCTTTTTAAAAAATAAAATAAAATAAAATAAAAATCACCAGTGTAATGTGACCTATTTGCAAAAGAACCCCTATTGGAGTAGACTTCCATGGTACCTCCAAGCAGTCCCTAACGAAAACGCTGAAAGTGGTAAAAACGCAAAGTTCAAGTAATTGGCTATGCCATTTTTGGTTATTTGCCTCATATAGTATTCTGTCTGTCACCTTTCTATTCTCTATCCTAATAATGGTCGTACTTTCCTTCATTAGCCCCTAAGAATCCCTATCTTTTTCAAGAAAACACAGTTATATATAGTGCTTCTTTTCCTCTCTTCTTCCTCCCATATGAATGCTAGCTAGCGTTTGGAGGGCAGGAAAAGAAAAATTATCTGAGAGAAAGAGAGACGCAGGAAAAAACAATGGGTAGAGGTAAAATCGAGATAAAGAGGATCGATAATCTGAACAGCCGGCAGGTCACGTTTTCGAAACGCCGTACTGGGTTGCTCAAGAAGGCCAAGGAACTGTCGGTTTTGTGCGACGCCGAGGTCGCGGTCGTCATTTTCTCTAGCACAGGGAAGCTCTACGAGTTTTCCAGCTCTAGGTACGTGGCCCCCTTGATTTGAAACTTCTTGTTTGGCTTTTCAATCTAAGATTTTGTAAGGGTTTTATGAATGAGTTAAGATAATTGCAAAATGTTATTAAGAATGATGTTTATTTGTTACAAATCTGGGTTTGTGACGGCCGGGCAGTTGTTTAGAATGTGGATGAATATATTTTCCGGCTATCTTGTGGCCCAAGTTATAAAGAAAGTAGAGCTTGTTTGGGGACACTTTTACAGCAAAAAGTTAAAAACATTATCACTTCATAAAAAAAATAAAAATTACAATATTATTATTATTATTATTAATTTTTTTTTTTTTAAGTGATAGATTCGGACTTGGAATATTATCACTAAAAATAGAAACTAATTTTAGGTTGAAAAAATATGAAAGAAAAAGCCAAATATAGAGGATGTTGAGAAGAAACAATTTGATGGCAATTGAGAAAGCTAATTAATTTGTTGAAGAAGAAAATTTAATTAGGATAATGCCATTTTATAACAAAAACAAAAAGTACTTGAATATTTCTTTTCTCACATAACAGATCTCATGTATGAGAGAGCAGTACGTATGGGTAGGTAACATATTCCCTTTGATAAAAGATAAAATATTATTTTAGCAAAATAGTTATATAATTTTTATTGCATAAGGTAAGTCACTGAATAATTAAATTTAAAGAAAAATTACGTTTCATTCTCTCGCACAGATTTAACGATAAATTTGCAAAAGAGATGAGCAAAAAAATGAGTAAGCACATTTCTTAAATTTAATTGTGACTGACATGATTGTCACATAACATGTCACATGACAGTCATGTATACGATCACTTCAGTTTATAAGTTCACGAACACTTCTTATATTGGTCACTAATGCATTAAATTCAGTTTTTGATGTTGATGAATTTGTGGCCCAAGGCCAAGTTACTAGAAACTGGATTAAAGTTATCTTGCCTTGTTGTAGTGAAATTGCATGGCTGACCATAAATTAATTCCCCCAATGATATGTTACATGCACCACTTGTGTGGGATCAAATGGTATAATATGGGCGAATTTAAATTATTTAATAAGAAAATAATAATATATGGTATATTTTTTTAAGGAATTCTAGAGCATCTTAATCCATATAACATGTTTCTTATCACTGATATTTTTTTTTAATTCATGAAGCATGGAACAAACTCTTTCAAAATACAGCAGGAGTCTGGATTTGGATCCTTCGGATAAGCTTGCAATAGAGGTGTGTAATCCAAGGCTTGATTATAATCATGGTGTACATTTTTTTGGCTCTAATTAACCTTTTGACGTGACCAAATTGTTGAACATGAAAGAAAAAAAATACAGTTGATCAAAGTGATCCAAGGCATTAAGTTTGGTATATGTATCACATGTTTGCCTGTTTTTCGATAGAATTAAGATTCTTATATATATCTGAGCTCTGTTGAATAAACAGCAGGCGCAAGATGACGTGAATGCACTGAAGGATGAGTTTGACAAGCTACGGTTGGCATACCTGTAAGTCATCCTGACTATATATTCAATGTCATTTGGTAATGATCTAACCGATGACATAGACAATCATTTCACAAGCCTAGGACACAGTAAACAAAATAAATAGAAACTAAACTTGCTCCCTCAAATTTACACCCAAATTCCAGTGTTCTCTCGAATTTTAAATTGTTAAAATGACTCATCAAACTACTTAGTTCTTTCACTGAACTCCGTTAAATTTTTTTTGTTAAATCTGACAAAAAATAGATAAAATATTCATTATACCCCTATCTTTTTGCGAAAATATAATTATGCCCTTAAATTAAAAAAAATTCACATAGACCCACAACTTGATCGGGGGTATCCGGCCATTGCGACCCACGGCTAAGCCATGGGTTTCTAACCTTGGAGACCCGCAGCCAGGTCGTGGGTCTGGAGGAGACTTGCAGCCTGGCCATAGGTCTTGAATTGTAGACCTCCCACGGTCTTTTTTTTTTTAATTTTTTAATTTTTTTTAATTTTTTAATTTTTATCTGATGTAGGGGTATTATTGACATTTTTCTTAATTTTTTATTTTTTATTTTTTTTCGGATTTACAGATAATTTTTAACTGATGAGGCTAAATGAAATAATTATAGTTTGGAGGGTTAATTGCAACGTTTAAAAGTTTGGGCAAAATTTGAGGGAAGAAAGAGTTAGTTTTTTTGTTTGTTATTTTATTAGGAAAAACAAAAAAAAAAAAGAACTTTTGTATGAAACCCTCACAATTTATAATTTGCGTGGAATGAGGAACTCAAGATTAAAAGAAAAAAAAAACATTTTTTTTTGTCAATATGATCTCATTTGATTGCTACTGTTAATGTCCCGGAACAGACTAATTTTATGGTGTCGAAACACTTCACTAGAGGACTACCTCTTGAATTTATTTTTCCTTTCCTTTAGTCCCCATTCTTATAGGCTTTCTGATTATACAGGCGGATGTTGGGTAAGGAGCTGGATGATTTGAGCTTCAAAGAGTTGCAGCACCTAGAGGAACAGTTGAGTGAAGGGATATTATCTGTGAAGGACAGGAAGGTGCTGAATTTTATACTTCTTTAGTAGCGTTAAATCACTACTTATCTCAAAAGTTTAAGTTTATAAAAAGTAGTAAATTTAATCATTCAATTAATATTTAATATTCTCCCTCACATGTGGGTTTAAACTCTCACTAAAAAAGTGAGGCAAAAAACGTAGAATTAAAGTATGCAATGATTGTTTGAACTCATGACTTCTATTATAATACTATGTTAAATCAACCCTTATCCCAAAAAAACTTAAGCAAGAAATGGTAAATTTAATCTTTTGATTAATATTCTAACAAGGGTATACTGCATTTACTTTAAATTAAGGTCTCTCCTAAACTTTAAATTTGATAAATCAACTCTAAATATAAGATTGATTACAATGTTCTCCTATGGTTACAGTTTTTCCAATTTCTCTTGTACTTAACCTAAAATTTTATGTGTTTATTAAATGATCATATGAGCTTGTAATCACGTGATAAACATATGAAAATTTTAGGTTAGATATGAATTTCAAGCTCGGTAGTGGTTTCTTTCACAGGCATTAACTGAAACTTTAATGTTGCAGGAGGAAGTGCTTTTAGAGCAACTCAAGAGGTCCAGGTTACAGGTAAATTAGACAATCTTTTATGAATGAATGCAGGTCTTTTTTCTTTTTCCTTTTAATCTTTTGGTTGCTTTTATGAATGAGCATCTTAATTAGGATCGATAGAAAAAGGTCTCATCAGTTAAAAAATTATTTTCACAGAAAGCTATTTTATGATTGACTCTGTCAGTTATAAATTGCTACTCTTTCCAGCGAAAAGTTTTCACCCTAGTAACTTGGGAATTAAGAAAGGAGCCAGATGGTCCAACCCGCAAAGCAAGGCCCAAAAAGAGGGGCGCCTTTAAATGTTTAAGTACTTTATATGATAATATAAAAATATTAGACATGGTTTGGAGAACTCAATTGCTGTGATCATCTTTTTGGTCTTGTCCTATTATCAAATGGAGATTTGTTTTTTGAATCATTGCTTCTGTGTTTGAGACATTTGTTTGGAGAACTCAATTGCGAACAATTTAGCTCACTTAAAACTCCCTTGTGGTGATGGGTCAATTTTAGGCTCAACTTAAATCAAATGAAAGAAAATTTTGAATTTTGGCTTGCAATAATTTGACTCAATATGTTGTTTATGTGGAGAGATAGAATTAAGTTCATGCATGAATGTTCCTATTTTGATTTCTTAGATAGATGTTTTCTATGTTCTCTACATTAGGGGTTCCTTATATACATCCTGTGTACTTTGGGTTGCGCCCCTTTGCGCCTTTTCAATATATTTTACTTATCAAAAAAAATAATTTGACTCAAACTTGAAACTTGAAAAAAAAAAATTCAATTGTCAGACCTTTTTGGCAATTCGGTGTTGCATTTACTTGAGAATTATTGATGAACTGTCCAAAGTTTTTGTTAGGTTTTTATGTTGGCAAATTCAGTGTCAAAAATAGTTTGGTTGTAAGACTAAGTTAGGTTGCTAAGTTGCTTTTTTAGTTGGAGTTCAAATTGTGTTGAAAACTAAAGTTTAGAGACTACCGGTCGAAGTCTAGTCAAAAGATGTTCAAAAGCGGTCGCAGTGCATCTCAAAGAACAAAGTTTCAGAGAGGCTTGGTCGCAATGGTGGTCAATAGCCGATTGAATGAGGATTTCAAGAAGATTAAATTTTGAACTCCTACGAGGTTGGGTCGCAAGGCGGTCGATCAAGGTTCAAACAAAGCCATTATTGAGCTTTACAAAGAAGCCATCAAGAGCCTTGGTCGCAAGCTAGTCAAAGACAGTTCAAACGAAATTGTTTTACAAGGAGCCACAGAGACCTCCGATCAATGCTCGATCGACGATCGTACAAAGTTCGAACGGTGAGTCTCACTGAAGTAGATTCGAGGCACTCAGTCAAAGCTCGGTCGCTGAACATTCGAACGTCGCCGCTAAGAAAAATGTGAAACCTTAGTATGCGTTCGAACGCATCATTAACCCGTTCGAACGCTGCGGCCTTAGACTGAGTTTTTCATAAACCGACTTTAACTAAACCTTAGGTTTTCTCAAGCCTATATAAGCATCCTCATGCACGATTTTAAGTGAGACTTGAGGCCTTTGTTTTGTGAGCTAAGAGAATTTTAATTTTGAGCCTTGACTCAATACCTCTCTTAAAGTTTTGTTAAATTAAACCACACCAAAATTCCACAAAAACCTTTAACCACCGGAGTTCTGGGGTTGCAAGAGGAGATTCGATAGAATAATTGAACGGAGGTTTTAAAGCTATTATGGTAGGAGACAAGCGGGTCGTTTGTTGAGGTGTACATAAGGTTTAGTTACAAAGGTTTTGTAAGTTAAATTGTGTAATTTGATTCTTCTATATTCGATGCGTTTCTTGGGTTTGACTGTACGTACTGGAGTGGTTTTACCTTAGAAAAGTTCTTCAAAGGGTTTCCACTTTTTCACCAAATTGTTGTGTTTAATAGTTTTATTACTTTTCTTATATTGGTGATTGTTGTGTAGTTGCTAAATTTTAATTTGTTGAATATTTTGAAAAACATCTATTCACCCCCCTAAGTGTTGTTTGGAGTCGATGGGGAAATTTCAGTTTTATCACCACTAAATAAGTTTAGGCTACTGAAAATACCTATGTGGGAATTAATAACATGCTCTTTTGGGTTAACCTTCACTTTCCAATCGAGTAACTTCCATAGCTTATTCCCTTCGTGGGTTTTAATTTACCCTCAGGAACAAAAGGCCGCGCTAGAGAATGAGACCCTGCGCAAACAGGTGAGAATTAAACTTGATTCAACTATGATGTACATCGATCAAAACCATTTCTTTTATGTAAAACCTTGTAAACATAAATATTTGCATTAATTCTTTTTATCGTCTGCAAATATGAACAGCTTGAGGAAATGCGGCGAAGCTGCAAGTCGCCTTTCCTTCAATTCAACCCTGTGGAGAGGAGGTTTTGTCTCACAGATTCAAAAGCTGTCTCTACCTCTGCATCTGAGGAAAGTGAGCATTCAGACACTTCTTTGCACTTGGGGTAAGTTGTGCAGTTTGCATGATCAGTACAATATCTCCCAGTATTCTCTAGCTAATTAGTCCATGTTTAATTGTTTCTCCAATGTTTTCTTTTCCTCCATTTGATTTGGTTATCAACCAAGAATTTTAGGGAACCTTCGTCCGTAAAATATATTATGGGCTTTGTGCTTAAGAATTGTCCACATTTTGATCATGTCACTTCATTTACACTCATTTTAAAGGGCTATGCAGAAAAAACTGAGAAGTGACTTGTTAAATTTTGGGTCTATTTGGGTTTGCTGTTTTAAAACGTGCGATTTGAATACACAGAATTTTTTACGTTTTCACATCGCAATTTTCTAAAACGCACTCACTCTTAAACTCACACTTTTAGCATGCCAAACATACTCTTAATAACAAAGGAATGTTGCTGAAAATACTACACACTCAACCTAGAGCTTGTAGCTACAACCAAATGCTGAAGGATGGGATTGGTTTTATGGTGTCATGAGTTTCAGGCTTAACAAAGATCAATTTTGTTGCCTTTGACCATGCCAATTTTGAATACTTTCAGATAGCGCATTAATATAGAAAGGTTAATTTTAATCATAATTCATTGAAATTCGTTTCCAAATCCTAGTTTGATCTGTTCTTATAATTTTTGTCCATAATTTGTTTCTCAGGCTGTCTGCAGATGTTCGTAGGAAGAGAAAAGCACGAAAGATTGAACATAGATGCAATGACTCAGGGAGTCAAGTGGCATCGGAGTGATATTTTCATTAAGAAGTTGCTGTTTGGAGTTAGATAACTGTATTTAGTAGTAAAGTAATGTTATTCTTTACACTCATTTATCACGTTCATTTCATACCAACTGATGTGATGTGTGGTATGTTTTAATTGGAGCCACTTAAAACACGCCATCAACAGTGTGAAATGAGTATAATATAAATGGGTGAAAAGTAGCGTTACTCGTTTTTTTTAGATTTATGTAAATACTAATGTTAAGACAATTTAGAGAACATTATTGCAGTTTATTTAATTCACTAGGATTTTAATGCTAATATGGCAGATCACCTCAATATGATTTGGAAACCGAAAGACTACAGAAAGAAGAATTTGCCTTCAATTTTGAATTGAAGAGCCATTAATTACAAGCTGTATTAAGAGTTTGTAAGGCCATCAAGATTTTTTCCAGTTGTCCGGCTTCTCTCTAGTTCCTCTCAACTGGAAAGGTTCTTGGTCCTCTCTAATTGATGAGGAATATTCGCAAAATTATAATTTCTTTTAGCCTTACATTTGTCCTGGGTAGTACACTTTTGGCACGTGAGAAACACATATTTTTTTAATATTATTTGAAAAACACGTTCTTTTTTAACATAATTTTCTTGGACTCTGTTAATGCTAAGTAAAAATTTATGTGATTCTCATATACTCACGGGATACATGACAATTTTAATTTTATAAACTAAGTAATTGGAAGAAATTTTTTCGACCCAGTTTGAAAAATAAAATAAATTTGTCTATCTGTGCAACTCCCGTAATTTTTTTCTCCAAAGGAAAAGGAGTACACAAGTTAATATACTAAACTTAGAGTTAGTACAACTCAAACATTTACACACTAATTCTCTATGAAATTGCACATAACATAAAAGCTTTTTGTATTTTGTTAGAATTTTAGTTATATATATATTATCAATTTAAGTTTTAGGAATAAGTGGTGATTAAATATGGTACGAAACTAGTTATCTTGCATTCAAATCATGTCTATGTAAGTTACCTCTCATTTAACCTTTATGTCAAAACATTCAAAAACAACTTGGGAAAACTTCACTTAAGGGTATCGAATCATCGGCCTATTTGATTGAAGGATACTAAACTTCAAAACGTCTCAAACTAGGGTATCTAATTTTCAAAACATCTTAATATCAGGTACTTTGATAGGATTTGCTGTTAAATTTGGCCAAAATTTCCAAAATACCCATGTGTTAATTTTATTTTTTTTTAAAAAAAATTATAAAATATTTCAAAGATTCAGGCATGAGTATTTTTGCAAATTCCGTTAAATTCTGACCAACACATAAATCCTAGCAATTTTTTTTTTTCCCTGAAGGATATTTTAGAAATTTCTGCAAGATTTAATAGCAAATTCAAACGGAGTACCTGTTATTGAAACGTTTTGAAATCTGAATACTCTAGTTTAAGACGTTTTGAAGTTCAGTATCTCTAAGTCAAATAGGCCGAATAGTTCGGTACCCTTAAATGAAGTTCTCCCAAACAACTTTATTTTTATCTCACATCCAAATAATTTTTTTTAAAAAAATAAAAAAACACTCCAAAAAAAATTAAGAAACAAAACTACTGTTTCAGTCATGTATGATGCATGAACTATTTATTTTTTATTTTTTTATTTTTCTGAGCGATGCATGACACTATGTAGATATATTGTCAACAAATATACACATCAACTGTGGGTCCTATATAAAGTCAGCAATCCAACACATATAATCTTTCATATTTTCTTTGCTTACGATAGTACTTAATTAATTAGTATATTCTCAACCATTATTTATATTAATTAGATTGTTTATCAGAAAACAATGGCGATGGTGATGCAAATTGAATTAAATATGATATATATTACGTTCATATTTTGCCCACGTGGCACTCGATCTGTGATCAACTTTGGCCCCCAAAATTGTTAGGCCACCAATATGATTGGTCGTGGGACAAAGCATGCCTGGTTCGGAACCGTCCAAAATTATTATTAATTTTAATAATAGTAAGGTTGATTAATTATTAAAAAAGCATAAGGATTAAGTATTAATCAATTGTTTGGCTTTCCAAATAGATGGGGACAAAGTGGCCTCTCACACAACATAATTTTGCATTGACTTTTATCCTCATGCTCGTCACCCTTCATGGATTCATGTATATATCCACCATCACAAAGAATAGTCACCTCAAGCCGGGCTACCACAAAAAATGCTTCTGACTCCGAAGTTATTGGATAAAGTTTTTTTTTAAATTAGGTTGGAAAAAATTCTTTTAATTCAGTTTATTAAACTGACATACGTTCTTGGAGCACGTGATTCTCACGGGAATTTTTAAACTTATGAATCACATGGTCTAAGGACGGACATGAGAATAACATACTCTAATCAAAGATATCTGTCAGTTTAATAGACTGTATTGAAGGATTTCCTCCTACCCAATTTAAAAGAAAACTTTGTAAGTTATTTCATGGATTTATGACTTACAACTCCCTTATTACATGATCTTAAACTTAATTACAAAGTACATATAACTAATTAGAAAGGGAAAATAATTAATCTTGTGTTGTAGATGAGGCCTTAATTGCTGGGAAAGATTTGATCCCATCTTTAAATATTGTCAAAAACATGTTGCCAAAGATCTTGTTCAATTAATGGGAATCAAAGCAAGTTTTAAGCTTAGATGATCTAAAATCTTTTAACAATCCCTTTTCTAATTTCTCCAAAATTTTATAATGGTGGTCAAATGTTGGTTCCATGTTGAGGGTCATTTTCGTGATTTTCTTTCTTTTTCTTTTTAAAAAAAAATCTCCGGATTTTTACTATAAGCCCCATCTTAGCATAAAAATCGAATAATTCTAAATGTTACTCACATGTCTTTCTTGAGTCCCTATAAAATTGATGTGACTTTTAAAATCATCATTCGATCAAAATCGAATAGCGACCTATCATAAATCCATTGGTAATTTAAAAAATCACATTAGTTTTGAAAGGGCACGAAAGAAACATGGATTGACACGTAGCATTACTCTACAAAACCAGCAACTATTAACCATTGGTTTTGGTTCGTAAACACAAGACACAAGTTAGGGGTGTCACCCATATGTAATTATTGATGTGACAACCTCACTTTGTATCATGTGAATGGGCATACCACAAATTTTTAAAAACCCTTTAAAATTTAAAAAGTTCATTTACATTTTATTTTTTTAATGAGATGAATACCTCAAAATTAATTATTTACCCCCATTTTTCTTGTATTTATGTTTTGCTCCACTCTTAAAATTCTAGCTCCGCCTCTTAACACAGAACACAGAACGTAAAGTCTTGCCCTTTATCATGACTCTTTAAGTAAATATAAATCCTTGAGCAAGGGCTAGTCTCTCTCTCTCTCTCTTCCCATTTGGAAGAAAGGCTGGGGATCACATATATATTGTTCTAACCCATAATTGACTAAACAACTTGCACCAAGTGCAGTGCACTGTGTATGCCTATTGCCTGCAAACAATCCTTTCACTAACCACGGGGATCGGAGCTACCACAAAGTCATATTGCTAACCTTCATTAATTAATCAACTCTTAATAAGACTACAATTGGCAATGGAAGGAGCTAAGAAAATCAATTTCAAAGATTTCTGCCCCATCATAACAAAGGGCAACTTCATTGATAAGGTAATATATCCCCAAAAGTAGTTCTCGGTTAATGCATAGCCGAGTTAATGTTACTTACTACAAACATTATTTTATAATAGTTTGGATTTTTTTTAGTAATGATATATACCATACATATCACTATCTCATTATATTGACGTGGTATTTGACAATCTACCCATAGATTAGTAATTGTTAAGAAACAAAAAAAAGAAAAAAAAAAGAAGAAGAATCCTAAATGATAGATTGACAATGTCGTATCAGACTATCAACATCTATAATACAATGAAAAATGATTCACATACATATGTTCCTTACACATCTCTATACAATGAAATTTTAAATTCATCATTAAATTTGTCCAATAAATCTGGTCAATGGTTAATTTGAAAATGAAATGTAAAAGATATGTATTTATATCATTTCTCATAATAAAAAATAGTGATGTGGTATATAGCATTATTCTTTTGAATATATATATTTTTTTAATAAATACTGATCCAAAGACTATTAGATTTGATGGACATTACTAGTTAGTTGCCGAAAAATTTGTTTAGAGAAGCAGAGTGGCATTAATGGCCATGGCCTCTTGAGAGGCTGTTAATTAAGGACAGGCAGCTAAGTGTTGAAATGAGTCTGATAAACTAGCTAGTAATTAAGTCTCAATTAATCATGTTTCAACCACTATGTATTTCTGATTCTAATCTAATGGTCGGCATGGAATCATAAAAAATAATACGACCAAGAAATCTTAACATACGATCAACAACAGATCATCGTAATCAAATCTTCTCATTTCAGTACTGATCTTATACATGCCAAATTATATCATGCATGCATGCATGCATGTATGTTAACGAAGTGAATCTTTTTCCTTTTCTTTGGGAGGGGAAGCAAGGCATTTTTTCAGATTTTTGAAAAGGACATATGAGTATTTTCTAAATTATTTATTTTTAAGGAATAATGCAAATTTTGCCTTTCTTCGAATAGGAA
Source organism: Alnus rubra (assembly GCA_028654335.1). Taxonomy (NCBI): domain Eukaryota; kingdom Viridiplantae; phylum Streptophyta; class Magnoliopsida; order Fagales; family Betulaceae; genus Alnus; species Alnus rubra. The sequence goes on from JAJPGS010001265.1 coordinate 520,187, forward strand.
TTTTTAACAATTTTGTTGTATGGATTCGGTCAATTATTTGTCCAATTTAAGACCCTCTACAATTATTTTTAACAATTTTGCTATATAGATTCGGTCAATTTTCCCTTTCTTGCGGATTAGGACCTTCTATAATTATTTGTTTAAATTTAAGAGAATTCAGATAGGTAATTGTGAGAGACCACTTATGGGATCTACCTAACCAAATAAAAATTGAGCTGTCCAATCACTTATCTAATCGGGTGGATCCCATAAATGATATCTTACAATCACTTGCCTGAATTCTCTGAAGTTTGGACAAATAATTGGCACAATTGATGTAAAAGTGGAAAAAATAGCTAATTAAGAGGTTTAATCTTAATCCTGTGAATTAAGTTGGAGGATGCTTAGAGTGGACCCAAGTACATGGATGGTGGAGATGAATGAGTGTGGTGAAGCAATAGTGAGCATAATGGTGGTTTGTAGGACCATATTAAAATCTCCAAACCCACAATATAATTTGTCTTACAAATCATCATCATCACCACAAGCCTCCATAGTCTCCCTTTATATTGCCTACCTCCCAACACTATCATCATCTTGTCGGCCGCTTTATCCCTCCTCTCTCCCTCTCTCTCTCTCTCTCTCTCTCGATCTCTCCCAACTTCAACCAGAATCCTCATTCCCACTCTGTTTTCAGTTTTCATTCCATCGTGTTTGGAAACATCACACTCTCCAGAATACAATTCAAGATTTTCGTTTCCATACTTCTTCTTCTTCTTCTTCTTTCTTCGCTCTCTCTTCGTCTCTTGTCTATTATAATGAAACAACAAGAACTAATCACCCTCCAAAGAAGCAGCAGCGCCGCCAGAAGCACAAGAAGGATCCTCCCCTCCAGCCACAGTCGCTCCTCGTCGTCTTTCCCACGCGAAACAGACGAAATCTCCGATAACCTCCTCGTCCCGAAACACTACTCTCCGGCAAATATCTCCGACCAACTCTCGAAACCCCACTTCCCCAAAAGGCTCTCCTCCCTCCTGCGCTCGTTCCTCAGCTTCCTCTCCTTCCCCACCATCCTCCCCACCTGCAAATGGCTCTCCATCCCTTCCAATCTCTCCCTCAACCCCTCCCTCGGCCGCAAAGTCACCGGAACTCTCTTCGGTCTCCGGCGAGGCCACGTCAGCTTCGCCGTTCAGCTCGACCCGCGCTCCGAACCCCTACTACTCCTCGAGCTCGCCATGTCGACCTCGTCGTTGGTCAAAGAGATGTCGTCCGGTCTAGTCCGCATCGCGCTCGAGTGCGAGAAGGTTGGACCGGCTCAACCCGGCCGGTCCAGAAAGCTCTTCCAGGAGCCGACATGGACCATGTACTGTAATGGGAGGAAGTGCGGGTACGCGATGTCGCGCACGTGCGGGGAGTCCGACTGGCACGTGCTGGGGACGGTGCAGAGCGTGTCGGTCGGTGCCGGAGTGATTCCGGTGGTGGAGAATGGGAAGAAGAGCGGCGGGTCGTCGGAGGGGGAGTTGCTGTATATGAGAGCGAGGTTCGAGCGAGTGGTGGGGAGCCGTGACTCGGAGGCCTTTTACATGATGAACCCTGACGGCAATGGAGGGCCCGAGCTCAGTATTTTTCTTCTGAGAATATGAACACCCAAAGTTGAAAGAAGAAAGCAAACAGAGAAAAAGAAAGCGAAAACTATATATATATATAAATATATATATAAATATGTTGTTGAAGTTGGAGGGGATCTAAATTAGGTGGATCGAGAGGAATGTTTAGTGAGTTTGTATGATGGTGTATTTTTTATATGCATTACCATGTGATTTCATATCTTTCTTCTTATTCTTTTTGTTAGATAGGCTTTACAACATACACATCCATACATATTAACATATAGAAATTCTCAAAAAATATTGTATTGCCGGCGGTAGCGGTAGCGGTAGCAGTTATTGTCTCTAACCGGTAACCGAGCAATTTTGAGTAACCGTCGATTAGTGGTTATGTTCTTATTAAAAAAATACCTAATCCCACAATGTAGGGAAAGATGATATATCTTTTATGTGCAAGTAAGGAATAAAAAAATTTCATTGTAAGAGCATATTTATTCTTTAACAATGTTATCTAAAATGCTTGAGTAAAAAAAATATTATTCTCTACTTTAACTACTACTCTTTCTATACGCACTCCAATAGATTCTTTATTATTATTTTTATTTTTATTTTTATTTTCTTGATATATTATTTCTCATTTTTTTATATACATATATTATTATTATATTCTTGCCAACACTCGTATTTTAAAACAGTTATTTTTTCTAACGGTATAAACTCATATGACTTTCCGGGTGTTGAGAAAAGGAACAATAAAATATTCAAAAAAAATGTTGTTGAGAATGAATAAAATAAAGGAACATTAAATCACTACAATAATTACCTACAAGTAGCAAAAAAATGTATTTTACGGAGACGCTCTAAAAAATTTCAAAATCGGAATGGCCGTCGGAGTCCTGTTCTATTCATATATATATATATATATATATATATATATATATGGCGGGGGTTGGGGGTTGCTTGCTTTTTGTGTTGATTTTATGAAATTAGGAAAGTTTTGGAGGATGATGGATTCGTGGGCATGCTTGTCGCCTATTCCAAAACCAGGATTGAGTATTGGAATGACAAGGAAAATATTTTCCGAGGTTTATGGGAAGATTGTCCCAAAAAAAACACCAAAGGTCGATTTCCACGATATTTTAATTCATCGACTATATATATATATAATTCTAGAATATTAGAGGGTGTGAAAGAAAAGTTACGATAATATAATTAAAATGTAATAAGTGCACATTACTCGTGCCATGCCGTAATCATTGAGAAGGTGTTGCAAAGAGCAAACCTTTGGCTGTCAAATTAGCTCAAACATGGAGGTGCTGTTTCAAGGACAAAGGCTTATTAAAGCATGAAGATTAAGATCCATCACTGCAACCACTAAAGCCAGGTAATTAGAGTTCTCATTTTCTTTTTTGTGACATATTATTTAGTACACTTTGTTATTCTCTCATAATTTTATTTTGAAAATTAACGATTGAATTGTAGGAGAAATATAAGAAAATACAAGGAAGCATTTCTCATTCTTTTTTCATTCTAACAATATTTTTCAAGTTCCAAAGGTTTAATTGCAACCGTCGGAACAATTCGTTTTTTTTTTTTTTGAAAAGTCCACATACTCGGCTTCCAAACTACCATCCAATTGACAATATCTCTCCCAAACTTTCAGTCGAGATAATGTCCCCCCCTCCCAAACTACCAAAATATTGTAAAGAGAAATGCTACATGTACTTATACTTTTACAAGGGGAGGCTTACAAACTGATATGACATCCTACACAAAGACGAAAAATGCCCTTCAGCCCCAAGAAACCCAGCATGCCGGCCGTTCCCCCTTCTTGCCGACCCAAGAAACCCAACACGCCGGCCGTTCTCCCCTTTCCTGAGCTCAATCATGGCCGTCCATGGCCTTCGGGAATGGACACGCCTCGGATCCGAATCCCTGCCTCTGGTGGATTGCCGATCTCCACGAGATCATTGGAGAGAGGGGAGAATGACTGGAAACCCACGCACACCGGCATGGATTTGGTGGGTTGGGGTGCATGGGTTTCTGACAGTGTCGCGGGCTCACCGGTGGTCGGGGTCAGTGTCGCGGTTGGCCAGCGTGTAGGGTTTCCAGTAGTGTGCTAGGTTTCCAGCCGATGTGCTGGGTTCAATCGGAGATGGAAATGACATTTTTGTCTTTATGTACTGAAAATTGTTTTGACTCATTTAGCATTAAACTAACGTGGAGCCACATATGAGGCTCCACGTCAGTTTATAAGCCTTTATTTGTAAAAGTGTCATTATATGTAGCATTTTTCATATGTAAATGGGGAAATGATTGTTGGGGGACGAAAAACCGTCCCCCAACCGACATTTATAATAAACAAATGCTTTTTTTTTTTTAATTTATTTATCAAAAAACAACTTCTGATGTGACATCAAAAGTTGCTTTTTGATTAAAAAAGCCTGTTTTAATGAAAATGGGGGGCAAGGGGACGGTAACCCGTCCCTTGCCAATCACTGCCCATCTCCAAGGCCAACAAAAAGACAAAAATGACATTACAATTTCTTTCAATAAGACATAAATACCCTATAAATTAAAAAAAAAAAAAGAAATAGAAATTTTTATATTAAAAAACAACGATTTTTTTTTTAACAAAACAAAAATTTTTAATTTCTTAAAATAAACTAAAATTTTAATTTAAAAAACAAAAATGTAAACTTTTTAATTTCGCCACCCTTGGTTTTTATGTATTTATTTTTAATTTTTTTTTAGTTTTAGTTTTTTTTTTTAAAATTATTATTATTATATATATATAAGGGTATTTTTGTCATTAGGGGAACATTAACAATTTAGTTTGGGAGAGGGGGGGACATTGTCCAAATTGAAAGTTTAGAGAGACATTGTCAATTAGGTGATAGTTTGAGAGGGGTATGTGAACTTTTCCTACTTTTTATTATTATTATTATTTTTTTTTTTAAAAAAAAGTTTAGTAAAATCAATGATATTCTAGCAAAATGACAAAGTTTTTCTTTAATTTGGGTTGGATTCAGTTTATTAGACTAAAATTTGTCGTTAAAGCAAGTGACACATTATTGTTATTATTATTATTTTATGACGAGGAACCCCTTCAAGGCAGGACCACTTTGTGTACCTACTCCTGTTAGGTAAACCTTGGACCCATGTAAAACGCTCCCTCTACACGGATCGGGTAATACTGCCGGCGGATTGGCCCCAAATAATTGTTTACACTCAAAGGGATTCGAACCTTAGACCCCATGAAACTACCACAAAGATCAAGACCCTTTATCACTTAAGCCAACCCCTTGGAGTTTAGTGACACATTGGATTAAAGGATTTCATTCGATTCAATTTGGAAGAAAATTTTATCCCTAGCGAAATGATTAAAATGCAATTTATTAGGGTGAGAAGGGACTGAATTATATTCCTATCCACTTCTTTTTCTTTTCTTTTTTTTTTTTGAGAAAAAAGAAGAAAGGAAAAAAGAAAAAAATGAGAAGAGAGAGAGAGAGAGAGAGAGCATTAGAGAGAAAAAGGGTTAACCAAACTTTTGGCATCGATTTATTTGGTGCCAATGCTGGTGATGAAAGACTAATTTTGAATATAATTCAGCTTCAACAATCTATTTACCTATTTCATTAATTTCTGACGGGGTACAACAATCATATTCATTATGTTTCATAATATTTCTACTTATTCAACAATCAACATCCACCAAAACCATATTTATCAAAAGGTTTTTATATAGTCATTTACATATCCTACGCATTTAAATGATCAATTTGTTGTGATATAATATGTTCTTCAAACTTTTGATATAATTGACTTTTTATACGATGCAAAACGGAGGAATTTGGGAGAAGAAGAACAGAGGAAGGGAAAAAAACACAAATTGAGTGACATAATTCAAAGACAAGGAAATTTGATGGAGGCTCACAAAAAAAAAAAGAAAAAGAAAAAACAAAGTGAGTGGAGATCACTCACCACCAAAAGAAGAGAAGGCGGGGAAGCGTCACATTTCGGAAGAACAAATTAAAGATGTTTATTCATCAACTCTGTCTCTATTGGAGTATGGTAGTTCACTCACATAAACTCAATAACTAAACCTTAATTTAATTGATTTTGGGCCAAACTCATTATTAAAATTACAAAATAAGACCTTTAACTCTTAAAAGTTAAATAAAACATAAAACTAAATAACTAATAAAATTTAAATAAAAATATAAAACTCAATTAAGACTTAATAGTCTTATGTCTCTCTCTCTGCTTGCAGCATCACTTTATAATCAAAGTACAAAAGAAAAATAATATTGAGATCCATGAGTAGAAAGTGCATGAAATTAAGCAATGTTCCACCCACTTGAATCCTCTCAATAAAGAACATAAATATTATATATATATATATATATATATATGTCACTTCGATTTTACTTGACTGGATCTGCAAACAATTATATACACATGACACTTGAAGTTGAAAGAGAGATATGTGATGGTTTGATTGCATACATGTGTGGTGCTGTGTGTTATAGCAGGCACGTCAATGACCAAAGAGCTCGAGGAAGTAATGGAGGCCCTCGACCGCAATGGGCGTGCGGTCCCCCGAGTGGACGATGTGGTCATAAGTCACTAAGAAAGCGGCGGCTACACTTAATTGACAAGTTGCCCAAACACAGCATTTTGATAGGGAAGAGAGGTCATTTGTTGTTAGGCTAAAATCTTCCAGGATATGTGGAGAATGTCACCTATATATATATATATATATATAATATATATATATATATATATATATATATATATTCCATAAGGTTTCATCACACGCACGCATGCTTTGCATTCCATTCTCACGACATATCCGGCTACTACCATCCAACCATTCAAGTCTACAATTGGCTGCAACTCTTTCCACTTAAAATCTGGAATTAGTCAGGAGGTGTGAAAAAATTCAGGATAATTTAAGGGAACAAAAAGTCTAAAAATTAAATGAGGAAAAAACGCTTGCACACATATTACCCGAAACCGACACATATATGCATATATATATATAGAGAATACGTAAGGATGCAAGACAATTCTCTTTAAGGAACTCAGCAAAGTTGTCCTGGGGATGCTTTTTTTTTTTTTTTTTTTTGATGAATAAAAGGGATGCTTCTTTATAAAGAAAGTCACAATGACCATGCTCGATCAGGTGATTGTTCATAAAAAAACACAGGTCTTCTTAAAGTCGTAAGACTATGTATGGGGTCTGGCACTTGCCCAGCATCATAAGGTCAATAAAATTGGTGACATGATAACAGAAGAGTCAGTAACTAAAACCTTAAAAAACGACGGTCGTAACTATAACGGTCATAATTCGATTCACAATTACGAACTAAAGGGAAGGGCTTTTCTGTGTGTGTCTATATATATATATATATATATATATATATATATATATATTAGTTATTAACCTATGAATAAATTGTTTTTAGTTTTCTTGGGAAAAAGCACAATAGCAATGTTTTTTTCATCCTTAGGAATCTGTGTCGAAGGAATAATCAGCAGCATATGGTACGTTCGTGTAGCACCATCTAGAGAATATATATAAAACAGACCTTTGTCTTTTTAAAAAACGTAAACATCATGAACCAAACGTTGCAACCATTAATTATTTAATTTCATTGCATAGTACTATATATAGCGTATGTGAATGTATTGCAACCCAACATTTTTAGCCGTTCACTACTATAAATTTTATACATTTTAAATCACAATTTATCTCAAAAAAATTAAAATTAATTGATAGAAAATATTAAATTTACTTAATAACAAATGAAAGTTTGAAGTTCTAAGAAATCGAAGAGGAGCAGCAATTACTGAAATAAACATATATATATATTTCATTCCAATTAAGCATTAGCAGTATGAATTTGAAACCACGCCTTCCATGTAATATTATCCATGTAATAGTTTAAATTTGGTAATTTTCATGCTTACTTGAAGAGGTTTGGGTTTAAGAGAGTTCAAAGCTTTGAGGTGGACTAAGCTACAAAGGGTAACGTGATTGAAGGCGTTGGGGATACAGCCTTTATGAACAGCAATATTTCTGGAGTGCCATAGGTGGTCAAGGGAGATGGAGGCAAAGAGTTGGGGGTGGTTTTGAGAGGATGATTCATTTTTTAGAATGTTTTTGATCCGATTAGTGATAGATAAAGCCTTCTAATCCAAGGGTATCTATGGCACATACCTTGATGGATAGTGCCCTGAATTTGAGAGACAATACTTTCAAAAGAGAAATCTTTAGTTTCTATTTTTTTTGTGTATTTTTCATATAGATAGAGGCAAATTTACCATTGAATTTGTGGGACCTATATGTGAGTTTCACATATTTAATAATGATTTATATTTTTTTTTTAAAAAAAATAAATTGTAGGAAAATAACACTAAATATATCTATTTTCAAATAAAGGAAGCCGTAGAGGGGACGGGGCTTTTGAGGAATGGGTTATTTTTGGGGTAATCGAGGATGGAGGTCCAAAGGTGGAAGAATTGGATTGGATGGCCTAGCCCACTTTTGAAATGAGGGCTTGATATTGTCCCCACATGAAACAAATACCAAGCCCTCCGAGGGAGTTCAGATTCTTCAGAAGGCAAATGGTATTCCAGAATTTGAGGTTGGGGTTTTGCTTTTTGTCTTTTTTAAAACTTCACAAAAAATTATTGAAGATGGAATTCAAAGACTTGCAGATGGTTTTGGGCCGCTGCTACAGTTTTGATAAGGGTTGTGCCGCCCCGGATGAATTGGCGGTACAACTTAGTATAATAAAATAAGAAAAATGCTAGATATTCAAACACATTTTTTTTTTTTCAGAATTTAGTTCCAAACTGATATATCACAATTCTATGAGTTTGTGGCACACTTTCCAAAATGATAGATCTCATGGAATTATGACACATCAGTTTGAAACCAAATTCTGAAAAAAAAAAATGTTTAGATGTCTAGCATTCCTCGTAAAATAATTATGAGATAAATATATAATTTCTAACATTATATATTCCTAAACTCTATAAACAAGAGGAGGGAGTTACACAAGCATACACATCACCAATTTGTTTACTTACATCTCTTAATCAGAAATACTTCAACAAATGTCTATTCATTTAAATAAACTTAATAAGAATTACAATGGCGGCAATTTATTTATTTTACATCTCTTAATTTAAATTACAATTACATTCAAGCTTCCACTGTCAGCGTCTTCCATTCAACTATTGTCCTGTCCTTAGACATACAAATCTAATATGAGAATAAAACCATAAAAAAATTGTGATTACAAAAGAAAAGTTCATAAATATGACATAAAAAGTTTTTGATACACTTGGAAATATTATATATGCTCCACACAAAATATAGAATTTATCCATGCTTTAGGAGTGGAATACTTGCACTTAGAGAGAAAGTATAACGTATGAAATAGTAGGATTAATATGTCAAAAGGGTTTTTCTTTTCTTTTTCATTTTTAGTTTACATCAAATTAGAATAAGGCAAAAATGATTTCCTAGTATGGATTTTACATGCTTCCATTTGGCAAATATTTGTAATGATATAGGGAACAACGATAGCTATAACTGTGCTATCACCCTAAAATGACTAATCAATTTGAAGCTTTTTTAGAATCTCTTATAAAGCTCAATTTCACCTACTAATTAGGCAATGTAGGACTTAATACCTATGAGTATTTTTATAAACCATTTACTCTATGTGAGCTATTCATATCTTCCCAATATGAGACTGGAGTGTTACAAACGCCCCCCTTAAACCTCTGATGTTCTCGTAAGGGCCACGTCATGTGGTACTCCAGTACCACATGACCTAACATTACTAGGTGGTTCTAATACCATTTGTAACGACCTAGGAAAAAACATTAGCCACATTTGCTCTATTACTTCAAAATGACTAGTCAATTGAACATTAAAAGTTTAAGACCAAAGAAGAAGAAGAAGAAATAAGTGCCCTTACCTCAACATCATCTTCTTTTGAAGAAGTAGTCCATATGTCCTCATCAAGTTCAACTTCTGGTACATGTGCGATCTTTGGATTGATCTTCTCGTTTGCATTTTATACTCAATTCATGACATCCTTTAATCTTCAATGATCTGAACGCAGTTAGACAATGTGTCCCCTCCGGAAGAGATGATAACTTGGGGCAGTTGATAATCTCAAGTGTGCGAAGTGATTTGAGAGTTGGCAACCACTCAGGCAAGGCCCTAAACTGCTCACAATCTCCAATTCCTAGGAACTGTAAAGTATTAGAAGATCCTTGGAGACATTGAGGCAAAACCTTCAACTTTGATAAATTACAAATCACCAAATTTCGGAGGCTCAGCTTGAGATCCTGATTGTCTTCTCCTAGAATCAAATTAAGCTCTGGACAATGAATAATTTCTAGGTTCTCTAAGGCAGTTAAGTGCTTGATATTGAGTGGCAAAGAGGTCAAACTTGGACACTTTTGTATCGACAATGTCCGAAGGTTGGTGAGGCACCCGTCCATTCCTTGAAACAAAACTTCTAGTCTTGGACAATCTTTTAAAAACAAAAACCGAAGAGAATTCAATGATTCATTCTCCAACAACCATGTAGACTTTGTTGCTATTGCCAAAGACCTAAGGCTGATCATGTTTCTTATATCTTTAGGCAACCGTTCAAATTGCCTACATCCATAAAGCAGTAATGTTTGCAAATGGTGCAGGTTACAGATGGAATTAGGAAGTTCCTTGATTATTTCATTACCAGATAGGTCGATGTATCTCAAATGCTTCAAAGTACCGATAGAACTTGGCAACACCTCAAAAGATGAATAACTTAAATCAAGCAACCGCAGGGACTTGAATCTCGAGATGCATGCTTCAACTACGGACACTGGTTGTTTGGCTGTAAGCATAACGGTGCGCACCTTTATAAACTTGTCTAAGTATTTTGGAACTTCTTGACCCAAGTCTTTGGTTGAAAATGACAAATGACGAATTGTTCTAATAATGCCTTTAGCATCAAAATCTACTTGTGGATACTCTCTTTGTGCAACTGAGATTGCAAGATCATGGATGAGATCATGCATTTTAAAGAAATAGTAGGGCGTGAATGGAAATATGTCATCTTCTTGGAAGAAAGATCTCGACAACAATTCATTTATATACAAGTCTCCAACATATTCCAACTCTTGTTTTTCATTAATAGACGTTTCAAGTAGTAGTCCATGTGCCAGCACCATTTGAATCAAATGATACGAAGAGAATAGGTGGTCTTTTGGAAAAAGAGAAAAAAAGGCAAAGCATCGCTTCAAGTGAATTGGCAGTTGATTGTAACTAAATCGCAATGCGGGTAAGATGTCATTCTCCTTTTGTTCTAATTTCCATATCTCGTTATCTCTCACAAATTCCCACCCCCGTTCATCAACTTTTGAATGAAGCAGGCTGCCTAAGGTCCTCACTGCCAATGGAACCCCTTTGCATTTTCTCACAATTTCTTTTCCAATTTTTAAGAGGTTTGGATGTTGTTTCTCTTCTCCTTCTTTAAATGCACATTTCACAAACAAAGACAAACAATCATCTTGGGATAGACCTTGTAAATTGTATGTAGAATCAGTGTTCATAACGGAGGCAACTAAGTCACTACGTGTTGTAACTATAATTTTACTTCCTTTGGAACCATCAATTAAAAAATCTCCCAATTCAATCCATTTAGTACGATCTTCATTCCAAACATCATCTAAGACAAGCAAAAATTTCTTATTGTTTAAAAGTTCTCTTAATCTAATTTGCAATGTATCTGCAATCCAATTTTCATTAATTGTACTGCATGTAGATTTAAGGATTTCTTTTATCAATCTTGTAACACTAAAATCTTCAGACACACAAACCCATATTCTCAATTGAAAACTCTGGACTACACGTTCATCGTTGTACACCTACTTGGCAAGTGTGGTCTTCCCCAAACCTCCTAATCCAACCATGGAAATTACATTGACATTTTTGCTAGCATTTGGGTGCATCAAAAGATTTATGATATTTACTTTGTCCTTATCCCTTCCGATTACTGTTGATGGATGGACAAATGAGATTAAATCTATTTCCCTCAACTGGCGCATGATACGCCCATCTTCACGTTGTTGAGTGAGATTAAATTTTTCCTTTTCTGCTGCAATCTCATCTAACCTCTCTCTAATGCCCTTGATTTTATGAGCCAGTTTGAAAGGAAATGCACGCATCATAGAGGATGAAAAGAAATGACGTACCTTTGTAGAAGTGCTTCCATATGTGGCAACCACCTGCTTCCTTGAAGCTTGGTACTCAATTTCATCAAACACATCCTCGGCATCGTGAAGGTCATCGTTGAGCTGCTCTAGCCAGAGTCTCAGTAGGGAGTCAGTTGCTTGCTTCTTTTCGGCATCCAAGAGCACCTCTCTAATGATTGACATGGTGCGCTCAAGCCTTGTTAAATCGCTGTTGACACCTCATGCCAAGCTCAACTTTTAGTTAGCGACGAGCCCTAGCTTCTGTAATACCTTTCCTATGATGCCAAAGGCAAGTTCAGCCATGTTGAGTAGGTTGAGTGGGGGGTTGAAGCCTTGAAGGAGAAGGGAGAGACTCACAGAGGGAGGCTGCAGCCGAGTCTTTGAGGAAGGAATAGGCCCAGGGACACTATGTTTTAATATATAATGGAATACACTTTGTATTAATTAATTTATTTTTAATGTTTCTTAGCCTCATCTCTCTAATGAATGACATGTTGCGCTCAAGCCTTGTCAGATCGCTTTTGACACCCCCTGCCAAGCTGAACTGTTGGTTAGCAATGAGCCCTAGCTTTTTTAAGACCTTTCCTATGATGCCAAAGGCCAGTTCAGCCATGTTGTGTAGGTTGAGTGGGGGGTGGAAGCCTTGAAGGAGAAGGGAGAGACTGACAGAGGGAGGCTGCAACCGAGTCTTTGAGGAAGGAATAGGCCTAGGGACACTGTTTTAATATATAATGCAATACACTATGTATTAATTTATTTATTTTTAATCTTTCTTAGTCTCCGATGAAAATTTAATTTATTTCAAAGTCACGTTGGTCAGCTAACGACTCCAAGTCTAATATTAGTTGACTAAAATCCCGATATATATTGAGATTTAATGTGACAAGCTAACCGCTCCCATCTTTTACAGTTTAACTTTTGTCCTCATATGCCTATTTGGAAATAATTATACTATATATATATATATATATAGAGAGAAATGATTGAATACCACCCCAAGACACAACTTTTCACCACCTTGCCAATGTGGCAAGGTGGTCCCCTACCTTAATTTATTTTTAAAGAATAAAAAAATTCAAAAAGTAGTGGGGGACTACCTTGCCACATAGACAAGGTGGTAAAAAGTTGTGTTTTTGGGTGGTATTCAATCATTACTCATATATATATATATATATATATATATGAGTAATGATTCAATGCCACCCAAAGATACAACTTTTCACCACCTTACATATGTGGCAAGGTGGTCCCCCACTACTTTTAGAGTTTTTTTATTTTTTAAAAATAAATTAAGGTGAGGGACCAACTTACCACATAGGCAAGGTGGTGAAAAGTTGTATATTTAGGTGGTAGTCATTACTCTCTCTCTCTCTCTCTCTATATATATATATATTAGTTATTAACCTATCAACTAATTGTTTTTAATTTTCTTGGGAATCTGTTGAAATAATCAGCAGCAGCGTTTGGTAAGCACCATCTAGAGAATTTAAATGGTTTTTGTTTTTTTTAAAAAGGGAACATGAACCAAACTTTGCAACCATTAATTATTTAATTTCACTGCACAGTTGTCACTATAGTGTATGTGAATGTATTGCAACCAAACATTTTCAGCCGTTCACTATTACTATAAATTTCATACATCTTAAATCATAATTTATATCAAAAAAATTAAAATTAATTAATAGAAAGTATTAATATTTTTAATATTTATCTCGAAGAGGAGCAATTGCTGAAATAAACAAAAATATATTTTTTCATTCCAATTAAGCATTAGCGGTATGAATTTGAAACAACACCTTCCATTAAATAGTCTAAGTTCTTGAGTTTTTGAGATGTTTTGTATATATGATGGGTATCACCATTCCAAAAACTTTGGTAATTTCCTTGCTTACTTGAAGCGATTTGAGCCATGACTAAATCATTGGGAAATTAACAGTCATACAGAGGAGTAAGAGTAATGCTAAAAACTACATTTTTATCTTACAATTAATATTCTATAATCTTGACGTGTATTTCTCATTCTTTTTTCATTCTAACAATATTTTTCAAGTTCCAAAGGTTTAATTGCAACAGTTGGAACAATACATTTTTTTTAAAAAAAAAAGTTCATATACCCCCCTAAAACTACCATTCAATTGACAATGTCTCCCAAAATTTTAATTGGGACAATGTCCCCCCCCCCCCAACACCTCAAAACTACAAAAATATTGTCAATATATCTCCGAGGTCAATAAAAAGACAAAAATGACATTATAATTTTTTTAATAAGACAAAAAATGCCTTTATAAATTCAAAAAATTGGGAGGGACATTGTCCAAATTGAAAGTTTGGGGAGACATTGTCAATTATGTAGTAGTTTGAGGGTTCATGTGGACTTCACCCTCTTTTTTTTTTTTTTTCTAAGTTTGGTAAAATCAGTGATATTCTAGCAAAATGAGAGTTTTTTTCTTTAATATGTGTTGGATTCAATTTATTAGACTAACACTTGCCATTAAAGCAAGTGACACATTGGATTAGAGGATTTCATTCGATTGAGTTTAGAAGAAAATTTTATCCATAACAGAATAATTAAAATGCAATTTAGTAGCATGAGAAGCGACTTAATTATATTCCTATCCACTTTTTTTCTTTTTGGAGAAAAAAAAAAAAAGAAGAAGAAGAAGAAGAAGAAGAAAGAGCATTAGAGAGGAAAAGGGTTAACTAAACTTTTGGCATCAATTTAGTTGGTCGCAATGCTGGTGATGAAAGACTAATTTTGAATATAATTCAGCTTCAACAATCTATTTACCTATTTCATTAATTTCTGTCGGGGTACAACAATCATATTCATAATATTTCAATGCTTCTACTCATTCAACAATCAACATCCACCAAAACCATATTTATCAAAAGGGTTTTATATAGTCATTTACATATCCTACGCATTTAAATGATCAATTGTTGTGATATAATATCTTCTTCAAAACTTATGATATAATTGACTTCTTATACGATGCAGAATGGAGGAATTTGGGAGAAGAAGAACGGGGGAAGGGAAAAAAAAACGAATTGAGTAACACAATTCAAAGAGAAGGAAATTTGATGGAGTCTCACCACAAAAAAGAAAGAAAAAAGAAAGTGGCCGGAGACTCACCATCAAAAGAAGAGAAGAATATATATAGGCAGCCATTCCTTTGTTTTATTTTTTTATTTATTTTTTGTAGTTTTTGTAAAAACAAATATTTTTATTTTATTTATTTATATTTTATATTTTTTTAATTGTAATGGACACGTGTCGACTTTTTATTGGGTGAGACATGACTGACTAACGGAATCCTTTTGGATGAAAAATTTGTTCAGGAACTGATTTGTAATTATTATTTACCACGAGGACTTCTCATGAACTTTTGAACTGCAGGGAGTAAAAAATAATTATGATCAACCTAAAAAATCAACAATGCAATTATTATTTTTAGGAAGCGGTGGCTACACTTGACAAGTTGCCCAAACAGAGCATTTTGATAAGTCATTTGTTAGGGTAAGATATCTATCACAAACACATATCTGACGCTAGGAATTTTTAACAAAAAAAAGACCAAATCAAGCATCGGTGACCTTGCCGGAATAGCCCGACAGCCTTCTAAGCTTAGTGTGCTCTTGTCCACGGGGAGAAGGCTCCAGAGACGATCAACGAGTACATGAAGTCGTGACGTGGCGTCACGGTAACTTGGGAACTAACAATGATAAATCGACTTTGAAAGCACAATATCAATTTTTTTTTTCCATACTTCTAGCCAATAGCTAGGATTCCGTCTGGAGTGCTTACCCCTTGGGTCTATGCATTAATGACCTTTCTAAGGGACAATGTTCTAGGGGATTGAAGGAGAAGTTAATTTAGAAGTTCCTTTGGAGTTTAATGGTTCCAAATCAGGTAAAAATCTTTTCTTGGCGTGCCTGCTATGACATTTTGCCCACTAAGTCTAATCTTTTGAAGCTCAGAGTGATTGAGGAAGATATTTGTCCTTGCAGTAACTTGGAGAATGAGACTTTATTTCATGTTCTTTGGCTTTGCCCTGCGGCCCAGGATGTATGGGGGGACTCCAAATCTTATTTTCAGAAGTGCAGCTTGCTATGTAATTCTTTTAAATCCCTTTTTGAATAATGTATGTCTAGATTCTTCAAAGAAGATATGGAACTCTTTGTTATTATTGCACGTAAAATCTGGCTGAGAAGAAATACTCTCATTTTTGAAGGTTCCTTTAAAAATCCTTTGGATGTCCTGAAATCTGTGATGATTTCTTTACAAGACTATAACATTAGTTTGTGTTGTGACAACACAAGAGGGCTAAAACCGGTTGCATCTACAGTTCGTAAGTGCCAAGTGTGGGTAGCTCCTCCTCCAGACTTCATTAAAATCAATTGGGATGCGGCTGTAAACTCCAATAGAGGCTGTGTTGGTTTCGGGTTGGTGGCTAGGAACTATAATAGTGTTTTTTTGGCAGCAAAATGTATTGTGCAATCTCAGAAAATAGAGGCAAAATCAGCGTAGGCCTTGGCCTCTTTTTGGGCAGTTAGATTTTGCTTGGAGATGGAGTTTCGTGAGGTAATCTTTGAGGGAGATGCAGCTCAGGTGATTGATGATATTTGTTCCCCTCTTCCTCATCTTTCTAGTTCTGGCCATATTACTGAAAGTATTGTCCATGATACTTATCACTTGACATCTGCCAAATTTGTTCATGTTAAAAGGGAAGGAAATGCGGTTGCTCATTGTTTAGCAAAATTGGCAGTTGACCAGAATTTATCTTCTTGTTAGATGGTTGAGCCACCAGCTTGTATTGTTGATTTATTGGTTAGAGATCTTTTGCATCTCTAGATTCTGTTTGGAATCACCTTTATATTTTTCCAATTATTAATGGAAGTTTTCTCTTCTGTTCAAAAAAAAAAAACTAGGATTCCGTCTCGAAGGGAATAATCAGCAGCATATGGTACAAGCTACGCGTACACCACCATTAGAGAATATAAAACAAGGAAAATGCTAGAATCACAACATCTACGCAACTATTGCACAACCTCAAGGCACATTGGGGTTGTGCAATAGTTGGGTGAAGGTTGTGAATATATCGAGGCCCATAAAACAAACCTTTGACTTTTTTTCTCTTCTTCTTCTTCTTTTTTTTTTAAAAAAAAAATTATTATTTTTTTTTTTTATAGAAGTAAACATGATCCAAATGTTGCAACCATTAATTATTTAATTTCACGTCACAGTTGTCCCCATAGCGTATGTGAATGAATTGCAACCAAACATTTTCAGCCGTTCGATCAATGGTATAAACAGGAAAAAACTACAGTTTATCGCTCAATGTTTCACTGCTTTTTTAATCTTGCCTCCAAAGTAAAAAAAAAAAATTACAATGCACCCAAACCAAATTTCCTAATTTTGTAATGTAGAAATTCCATTAGGTAAGTCCTTCATTTTTTATGAAAATAGACCCACATGCGACGCACGTGGGTTTTTAAGAGTAGTTCTTCCAGAAATATCCTTAAAACATCATTTAAAAATAAAATAAAAAAATAGAGTGTGACTGAAGCCGCCTCATAGACCATTTGGGGGGTGGCCAGCCACCCTCATTTGGCCAAGGGAGTGGCCGAGCCACCCCCTATGCCAAATGGGGGTGGCTAAGTGTTTGCCAATTTTTATTTTTTTTAAAAAAAAAAGAAAGAAGAAAATTGATTATTTTAGGGATATTTTCGGAAGAACTGCTCTTAAAAAACCACATGGGTCCCACGTGGGTCTATTTCAGTAAAAAATGACGGACTAAAGTAATGGAATGGCTACATTGCAAAATTAGAAAACTTGGTTGAGGTGCATTGCAATTTTTTTTTTTTTTTTCACTTTGGATGCAAGATTGAAAAAACGGTGAAACATGAGGAGTAAAGTGTAGTTTTTCCTAAATTTTATACATGTTAAATCACAATTTTATCTCAAAAAATTGAAATTAATTAATAAAAAATTTTAAATTTAATTAATATTTTTAATACTTTCCTTTCATAAGTGAATGTGAAATATTCAATTAAAATATGAGATAAATTATGAAGAAAATGTTCAAACTTAAGATCTTTACTCTCATACTATGTTAAATAATTTATTCCAAAAGCGTAAGTCAATAAAAACTAATAAATTTATTCATTTAATTAATATTTTAATACATTGTAACCATTAATTTCGAACCGCACACTCGTGTGGGCCAACAATCTAACCGAACAAAAGCAATTGGAGTGATTTCTAAGGCCATATATGTAGTTATCTTAAGTGTGTGTGTATATATATATATATATATTATATTTTTCAGTATTTTATTATGAAAAAAAAATTAATAAATGGACATAATTTTCGAAGAAGACAGAAAATGAGGCATTTAGAGTGTACATTAATTTACGCCTATCAAAAGGTGTGAACTATTTTGCGCCTCTCATATTAACCATAACGTGTTTGTATGTGTGTGTATATATATAGCAAGCGGGCATTTTATTATTTGCTTAATTAAAAAAAATTGATTTATCTTGTTATTAAATTGATCTTTTAATCTTTAATACCCCAACCCCAAAAAAATTTGGTAATTTCCATGCTTACTTGAAGCAGTTTGGTTTTAAGAGAGTTCAAAGCTTTGGGGGGTGGATTATGCTACAAAGGGTAATCTGATTGAGGGCGTTGGGGACAGAGTCTTTATGAGCAGCAAGATTTCTAGAGTGCCAAAGATGGGTCAAGGGAGATGGAGGCAAAGAGTTGGGGTGGTGATGAGAGGATGATTCAATTTTGAGAATGTTTTTGATCCAATTAGTGGTAGATAAAGCCTTCTAACCCAAGGGTATCTATGGCACATGCCTTAGTGGATAGTGCCCTGAATTTGATTTCTATTTTTTTGCTTATTTTTGGTTGTTCATCTTCTGTACAAGAGATCAAGAGATGAACATATCTACCATTGAATTTGTGGAATCTACGGATAAGTCCCACATATTCGATAATTTTATTTTATTTTTAATAAAGGATGAATTGTTGAAAAATGACACCAAACGTATCCCCTTTCAAATGAAGAAATGGGGTGTTTGGGAGGCATATTGAGATGGAGGTCCAAAGGTGAAAGAATTAGATTGGATGGCCCGGCCCAATTTTGAAATGGGGGCTTTGTTATTGTACCACACGAAACAAATAGCAAGCCCTCCAAAGGAAGGTGGGAAGGCAAATAGATTTCCAGAATTTGGGGTTGGGGTTTTGCTTTTTGTCTTTTTCAAAACCCCACATTCCCCAACACTTACCAAGCTATTAAAAACATGTCATGCATATAACACATGGTGGTTGCAAAGATGAAACAAGAACAATACATGCTACGAAACAATACATTTTTTTTTTTTTTTTCATTTTAGTTTATATCAAATTCGAATAATGCGAAAAGGATAAACTTGACAAATATTGGGGTCTGAATCAAAAAAGCATTAAGAGTACGTTTAAGACCAAATTAAGAAGAAGAAGAAGAAAGAACAGAGCTTGCCTGATTTGTTGAAGTATCCTCGTGTCCTCATCGAGCTGAAGCTTTGGTACATGCGCGATCTTCTTGGACTCAACTTTATTCCGTCTAAATTCCTACTCAACCGAGGACATCCTTCAAAATTCATTTTTCTTAGCGCTGGGAGACGATGTGTCCCCTCCGGAAGAGATGACAAATAGGGGCAGTCAATAATCTCAAGTGTGTGAAGTGATTTGAAAGTTGGCAGCCACTCAGGCAAGGCCTTGAAGTTCTTACAATCTTCGATTTCTAGGTGTTGTAAAGTATTAGCAGATCCTTGGATCCACAGGGGCAAGAACTCCAACTTTGGTAAATTACCAATAAACAAACTTCGGAGGCTCAGCTTGAGATCCTGGTTGTGATCTTCTTCTCCCATCAAACTAAGCATTGGACAGTGATAAATTGCCAGATACTCTAAGGCAGTTAGGTGCTTGATATTGAATGGCAAAGAGGTCAAACTTGAACAGTCACATATCACCAGTGTACGAAGGTTGGTGAGGCACCCGTCAACTTTTAGTTTCAGGCAACAAAATAAACTCAAACTCCGAAGAGAGTTAAAGGATTCATTCCCCAACAAGCACATATACTTTGTTGTTACTGCCAAATACCTAAGGCTGATCATGCATGTTCCTTGTACCTTTGGGCAACTGTTCAAGTCTCTGACATCCGTGGAGTAGTAGTGTTTGCAAATTGTGCAGCTTGCAGATGGAATCAGGAAGTTTCTTGATCTGTTTATTGTAAGAGAGGTTGAGATATCTCAAATGCTTTAGAGTACCGATAGAACTTGGCAACACTTCACTAGATGAATTACTTATATCAAGCAATCGCAAGTAGTTGAATCTCGAGATGCATACTTCAACTAATGACACTGGGGGTGGTTGCACGCCTATGGGCATAATGGTGCGCACCTTTGTTAACTTGTCTAAGTAGTTTGGAACTCCTTGGCCCATTTTAAAAAATGACAAATAACGAATTGTTCCAACAATGTCTTTGTTGCCCAACTCTACTGCTGAAGACTCTCCTGGTGCAACTAAAATTGCAAGATCATGGATGAGATCATGCATTTTAAAGGTATAGAAGGGCAAGCTAGCAAGCTTTTCAGAGGCATCTTGGAAGAAAGATCTCGACAACAACTCATTTATATACAACTCCCCAACATCTTCTAACTCTTGTTCTTTATTAATAGACGTTTCAAATATTAGTCCATTTGCCATCCACATTCGAATCAATTCATCCGAATAGAATTCATGGTCTTTTGGGAAAAGAGAACAAAAGGTAAAGCATCGCTTCAAGTGAATTGGCAGTTGATTGTAACTAAATCGCAATGCGGGTAAGATGCCATTCTCCACCTGTTCTAATTTCCATATCTCGTTATCTCTCACAAATTTTCACTCCTGTTCATCAACTTTTGAATGAAGTAGGCTGCCTAAAGTCCTCACTGCCAATGGAACCCCTTTACATTTTCCCACAATTTCTTTTCCGATTTTTAGGAGGTTTGGATGTTGTTTCTCTTCTCCTTCCTTAAATGCACATTTCACAAACAAAGACAAACAATCATTTTGGGATAAACCTTCTAAATTGTATGTAGAATCGGTGCTCATAGCGGAGGCAACCAAGTCACTACGTGATGTCACTATAATTTTACTTCCTTTGGAACCATCAATTAACAAATCTCTCAATTCAATCCATTTATTACGATCTTCATTCCAGACATCATCCAAGACAAGCAGAAATTTCATTTCGTTTAAAAGTCCTCTCAATCTATTTTGCAATGTATCCGCATTTCAATTTTCATCAATTGTACCGCATGCAGATTTAAGGATTTCTTTTATCAATCTTGTAAAACTAAAATCTTCAGACACACAAACCCACATTCTTAATTGAAAAGTCTGGGCTACACGTTCATCGTTGTACACCCACTTGGCAAGTGTGGTCTTCCCCAAACCTCCTAATCCAACTATGGAAATTACATTGACATTTTTGCTAACATCTGAGTGCATCAAAAGATTAATGATATTTTCTTTGTCCTTATCCCTTCCGATTACTTTTGATGGATGGACAAATGAGATTAAATCTATTTCCCTCATCCGGTGCATGATACGCCCATCTTTACGTTGTTGAGTGAGATTAAATTTATCCTTATCGGCTGCAATCTCATCTAACCTCTCTCTAATGCCCTTGATTTTATGAGCCAGTTTGAAAGGGAATGCACAAGTCATAGAGGATGAAAAGGAATGAAGTACCTTTCTAGAAGTGCTCCCATGTGTGGCAACCACTTGATTCCTTAAAGCTTTGTACTCAATTTCATCAAACACATCCTCGGCATCATGAAGGACATCGTTGAGTTGCCCTAGCCAGAGTCTCAGCAAGGAGTCAGTTGCTTGCTTCTTTTTGGTATCCAGGAGCTGTTAAGAGTCTCACATTGCCTAGGTATACTTGGGTTGTGGGCTTTATAAGCCTTGAGCAAACCTCTTCTCTTAAGGTGCCTTTTGTGGAAGAGTAAAGCTCAATGGACTTTATCATGGTATCAGAGCTTCAGGGCCTTGGACAATGTTGGGCCTTCCCTCCCGTTGTACACGTGTTTGGACAATAGTGCCACACGTGAGGGGGCGTGTTAAGAGTCCCACATTGCCAAGGTATACTTGGGTTGTGGGCTTTATAAGCCTTGAGCAAACCTCTTCTCTTAAGGTGCCTTTTGTGGAAGATTAAAGCTCAATGGACTTTATCAGGAGCACCTCTTTAATGATTGACATGGTGCGCTCAAGCCTTTTCAGATCGCTTTTGACACCCCATGCCAAGCTCAACTCTTGGTAAGCAACGGGCCCTAGCTTCTCTAAAACCTTTTCTATGATTGCAAAGGCAAGTTCAGCCATGTTGTGTAGGTTGGGTGCGGGCTTGAAGCCTTGACGTAGAAGGGAGAGACTCAGAGAGGGAGGCTGCAGCCGAGTCGTCGAGGAAGGAATATAGTGGAAGGAATAGGCCGAGGGACACTGTGTTTTAATATATAATGCAGTACACGCTTGCCCATCCCTTGGTAAAGAAGGCCACTAATTTTATTTTATTTTAATCTTTCTTAGCCACCAATGAAAATTTAATTTATTTTAAAGTCACGTTGGTCAGCTAAAATTTAAATAAATCAGACCCCAATGTATAATATGCTAGTTGACTAAAATCCCACTCCCTTAATGCAGCCCACGATCTTTAACTTCTGCCCTCATATACCCATATATATATATATATATATATATATATATTACTATATTAGTTATTAACCTATCATCTAATTGTTTGATGTAGAAGCTTATGATAAATATTCGACTTTGAAAGCACAGCATTGACTTTTTTCATACTTCTTCAACGGATAACTACAAATATGTTATTTTTGTAAGCCGGTTCTAGATTTTACCCTTCAAAAAACAGATCTGAGAGGAGGAGGGAGCAGATATGCTTTTTCCTCATTTTCCTTTCCCTTTCTACTCTCTACTTCTACTTTCTTTCCCTTTTTTCTTTTGTTAATTTGTAGGTGTTCTCCAACTAGATCAGCAATTTTGACATCTTCGCTATGTATCCGTCCATCTACTTTCGTGCCTTGCTGTTTATCTCCTCACTGGCCGATGTTGTTGTTTGCTAATTGTGTTTTTGCTTTGAATAATATTTTTATTCTCTTTAGATCTACCTTCTTGACGATCTATGAGATGAAAACTAGTCAGGTGTGAGGGGTTATCTCTTACAACCTGGATAATTCGGTGTGAAGGGTTATCTTTCACGGCCGGTTTAAATAAATTTTTAGGATATTTGGTTACTCTTGTCTTAGATCTACACTACTCGGAGCATATCTACTTTTTAATTATTTTTATACATGAGTTAGCGAAAGATGAAAGTCATAAATAACACTTTATTGTAAAAGTTTTGTTTGTATCTATGACTATTTGTAATCTTATAACATGTAACTATAATTTTGTAGAGATTTATATATGCTTTATGATGTAAGAGTTTTATGTTCGTGATTTTTTATCAATGAAATATTCATATTTTTTGCTTAAAAAAAAAAAGAAAGAAAAAAAAAAAAAACTGTTGAAATAATCAGCAGCGGATAGTAGAGGCGGACACCACCATCTACATAATATTAAACAAACTTTGACTTTTTTGTTTGGTTTTTTTTTTTTTTTTTTTTTTTTAAAGTCAACATGAACAAAACAACATTGCAACTTGCAACCATTAATTATTTAATTTCACATCACGGGCGTCATTATTGCAACCAAACATTTTCAGCTGTTCGCTACTATAAATTTTATACATGCTCATAATTTATCTCAAAAAGCTTTAATTAATTGATAAAAAAATATTCATATTTTTAGCTATTTAATTAATATTGGTAGAAAATATTAAATTGACTTAATAACAAATGAAAATTTGAAGTTCTAAGGAATCGAAAAGGAGCAATTGCTGAAATAAACAAAAAAATATCTTTTTCATTCCAATTAAGCATTAGCAGTATGAATTTGAAACAACACCTTCCATCTAATAGTCTAAGTTCTTGGGTTTTTGAGATGTTGTGTATATGATGGGTATCACCAATCCAAAAAAATTGGTAATTTCCTTGCTTAATTACTTGAAGCAATTTGATCCAAGACTAAATCATCATATAAAGATATTAATTTCAACTAATACGTCATTATTGTAAGATAAAAATATAATTTCTATCATTACTCATCTAAAAAAAATTAACAACTACCATTTTTTTTTTTTTTTTTTCTAATCAAATCAAGAGAAGAGAAAAGAGGAAAACATAAGCAATAAAAATAAAGGGTGGGCAACCATAACAAAAGCTCCTAAACAACCAAAAAAACAGTGCAAGAAGACCTAAAATTATTGGGAATAGGTCAAAAAAAAAAAAAAAAAAAAATCCGGCCTATTGAGAGATCGAAGTGATACCGCCACCAAAGGCAATGTTCCCGAAAGAAACTACTTAATTAAGTAGAAACCGCAACAAGCAAAAAGACGCCCCACGGTTACGTTAGAGAACATACGTGCACGGAAGAAATGGGTTGCTGATATTTTGATTGAGATTAGCGGAAATAATCTGAAACATTTGTTGATTGACGAAGGCTCAAATTAAGGTCATTAATTCAGGCAAACAATAAAAGAGCAAAGCCCAACTCTCTTTCCATGCAGCAGGCCTTGTTTATAACCCAAAAAAATTAAAGGTCACATTAGAGGAGGTATAAAAAAACAGCTGAGAATTTGCTTTTGAAAAGCATGATCGATAAACACCAAGAATAAGCCCAGCTCGATCTCTTGCCAACAATTTATGCTTCTCGCCTATTCCAAAACCAGGATTGAGTATTAGAATGACAAGCAAAATGTTTTCCGAGGGTGTGAAAGAAAAGTTACGATAATATAATTAAAATGTAATAAGTGCACATCACTCGTGCCACGCCGTAATCATTGAGAAGGTGTGCTGCAAAGAGCAAACCGTTCGCTGTCAAATTAGCTCAAAGCCTCAAACTTGGAGGTGCTGTTTCAAGGACGAAGGCTTATTAAAGCATGAAGATTAATTAAGATCGATCACTGCAACCACTAACGCCAGGTAATTAGAGTTCTCATATTCTTTTTTGAGACATATTATTTAGCACACTTTGTTATTCTCTCATATTTCTATTTTGAAAATTAATTATTGAATTGTAAGAAAAATACAACGAAGCATTATTCATTCTTTTTTCATTCTAACAATATTTTTCAAGTTCCAGAGGTTTAATTGCAACCGTTGGAACAATAGGTTTTTTTTTTTTTTGGGAAAAATTCGCATACCCCTCCAAACTATCACTCAATTAATTGACAATGTTTCCTCCAAACTTTTAATTGGGATAATGTCCCTCTCAAATTATCAAAATTAACAGTTATAATTTATGGAGAAGCTTAAGTATCTAATATTCTAAATTTTTAATTGCTATAATGTTGGCACAGTGCCCGTTGGCCTTATAAGAACAAGATGGTGTCATACTACCATAGAATAAAAAAAAAATTTGTTCTTGTCAAAATGCGATTTAAGAGTACCATAAAAAAAAAATTAAAAAGCATCGAATCAAAAGAGGTTTGTTTGTTTTTCTTTCAATTCTCCCTGTAACTCTCCCAGAAAAAAGTTGCCAGAGATATTGACTATCCATCTTATTTGGCCTTTGTACAATGATTTCAGTCGATGGTGTGAAATATGTAATGTAATGTTTGTCAGTTTACAAGATGCAGCAGTAAGCAGTTCCCTTCATCCCCTCTATGCAGAAAAGAAAAATTCAGAGTCATTAGACACAACATTTTCTGATTTTAATTTAGAAGTGAGATTATGCATACCTCTTTGTGTCTTCTTCATAACTGCTCAATGTTTGCTCAAATTTATGCCAAAGTGGACATGCATGTTTCCTCAAGATTCACATTCTTTGGCCCTACAATATAAGCCTGAACAGCTAACTGTGGAGTTCTTTCCCTGGTATCATTCAATAAAAACATGAGATGGTCAGGAAATACTAATGCAGACAAAAATCTCACAAAACTAAATAAAACCTTCTGAGGTGAATAAACTTGCCATTGCTTATTCGGAGTTCCAGGTCAAATTCAATTGCCAGGCATGTGCCTAAAAAAGTGAAGCTGTTCGTGTGACGGTGTATACTGAACATTATCCCATGATTCACATGTGCACAGGCTGGATGGACCTAAGAGGTCGTGGAGGAGCTGTTACAACTGCGGAAGGAAAGGGCCTCAACTGAACAAAGCTGAGAATTGAGAAAGTAGGGGAGACGTGTAGGCTTGCTGGTCCTTGCAGACGTGCAACCTTGTGATTGTGACTTGAGAGCTCAAGTCTCAAGGCACAAAAAAATAAACCAAGTTTGGATATTTGGTTTCAAACCAACGGTAGAAACATAGGATATTTTTTGTCATTCAAAATAAAAGATGGATCAAAATATAAAATAAAATTTAGGGAGGACAAAAAAATTATTTTGGGAGGACAAATTTATAAATTTACATATTTTAAGAAGAATTTCAAAACTTTTGGGAGGACATTCATCCCCCCACCCATGCATGTGGGTCCGCCCCTAGGGGGAACAATGTCCAAATTGAAAGTCTGGGGAGACATTCTCAATTACGTGGTAGTTTGAAAAAGGTACGTGGACATAACCCTCTCTTTTTTTTTTCTTTTTTTTTTCTTTTTTTTTTTTCAAGTTCGGTAAAATCAATGATACTCTAGCAAAAAAACAATTTTTCTTTAATCTGGGTTGGATTCAGTTTATTAGACTTATGCTTTGTTTATTTTGACGTAAAATAGTTCCAGGGAAGTTAAAACTTCCAGGAAAATGTTTTTCGTCGAAAGCGTTTTCCGGTGTTTGGCGCCTACGGAAAATTACAAATATATATATATATATATATATATTTTTTTTCATTTAATCATATTAATTTATAAAAATCAAATTTTATTCACAACATATAAATCTTAATGTAAAATGACAGAAAAATCACCGATGACAAGATTCTATCATTGACCGGCAGGATTCCAGCCAATTTGGCCGGATTCCTGCTATTGTTGCCAGAATCGGGGATAAAGGCTGGATTCCGGCTAGCAGGCCGAAAGCCGACTGTTCTGGCCTGGCTGGGATCCAACCGTTTTGACAAGATCCCAGCCAGATGGCCGGAATCCGACCATTCTGGTCGCCGGAGTCTGGGCTGACCAGATTCCAGCAAAGGTGGCCGGAATCTAGTTGCCGAATTCTGGCACCGGCCAGATTCCAATGGTAGACGACTGCGTCGTTTAAAAGAGAGTCGAATACGTCTGTCCTCTGGAAAAATGATTTATGCTTTTAAAAAACGTAAATCATTTTCCGATTAACTATTTTCCAAAATTTATTAAGTATTTTTGGTCAAACGAAAATCATTTTCCCATTAACTATTATTTTTGCCTCTACCAAATACCGGAAAATACCGAAATCATTTTTCAGAAACCATTTTTCGCTGAAAGAAACGGAGTATAACAATTGCCGTTAAAGCAAGTGACACATTGAATTAAAGGATTTCATTCGATTCAGTTTGGAAGAAAATTTTATACCTAACGGAATAATTACAATGTAATTTGCTAGCGTGAGAAGAGACTAAGAGACTTAATTATATTCCTATCCACTTTTTTTGTTTTGAAAAAAATAAAAATAAAAAATAAAAAATAAAAAAGGGAGAGAGAGCATTACAGAGGAAAAGGGTTAACTAAACTTTTGGCATCAATTTATTTGGTGGCAATGCTGGTGATGAAAGACTAATTTTGAATATAGTTCAGCTCCGACAATCTTTTTACCAATTTCATTAATTTCTGACGGGGTACAACAATCATATTCATAATATTTCAATGCTTCTACTCATTCAACAATCAACATCCATCAAAACCATATTTATCAAAAGGTGTTTATATAGTCATTTACATATCCTACGCATTTAAATGATTAATTTGTTGTGATAATTTGTTGTGACATGATAGGTTCTTCAAAACTTTTGATATAATTGACTTTTTATACGATGCAGGACGGAGGAATTTGGGAGAAGAAGAATGGAGGAAGGGGAAAAAAACGAATTAATTGACACAATTCAAAGAGAAAGAAATTTGATGGAGTCTTACCACAAAAAAGAAAGAGAAAAAAGAAAGTGAGCGGAGACTCACCACCAAAAGAAGAGAAGGCGGGGATGAGCCACACTTCAAAAGAACAAAAGATGTTTATTCATCAACTTTGTCTTTATTGTAGTACGAAAGTTCACTTACATAAACTCAATAACTAAACTTGATTTTAACTGATTTTTGGCCAATCTCGTTATCAAATTACAAAATAAGACCCTTAACTCTTAAAAATTAAATAAAACATAAATCGAAATAACTAATAAAATTTAAATCAAAATATAAAACTCAATTAAGACTTAATAGTCTTATGTCTCTGCCTGCATCACTTTATAATCAAAGTACAAAAGAAAAATAATATTGAGATCCATGAGTAGAAAGTGCATGAAATTAAGCAATATTCCACCCACTTGAAAGAGAAATTTGTGATGGTTTGATTGCATACATGTGTGGTGCTGTGTCTTATTGCATGCACGTCAATGACCAAAGAGGCAAAGAGCTCGAGGAAATAATGAAGGCCCTCGAGTGGACGATGCGGTCATAAATCACTAAGAAAGCGGCGAAAATCTTGATAGGGAGAAGAAGAGGTCATTTGTTGTTGGTCTAAAATCTTCCAGGATATGTGGAGAGTGTCACCATATATATATATATATATATGCCATAAGGTTTCATCACACGCACGTATGCTTTCCATTTCATTCTCACTATATATCCACTACCATCCAACCATTCAAGTCTACAATTGGCTGCAATTCTTTCAACTTATAATCGGGAATTAGTGTGGGAGGTATGAAAAAGTTTAGTATAATTTAAGGAAACAAAAAGTCTAAAAGCAAGGAAAAAACGCCTGCACATGCACATACTACCCAAAACCGACACATATAGGTAAATTGAGAATGAATACCTATTTACTTGAGGGCGAAAAACAACTTTCTAAGAAACTTAGTGAAATAGTCCTGTAACTTTAGAAGAAGGGGTGCCTCTTCACAAAGGAGGTCGCAAGTAACTATGCTCGGGCAATTATTTACCAAAAAGACAAATCTCCAAAAATCGTAAGACCATGTATGGAGGCTAACGTCTGTACAGTACCAAAAGATTAAAGAAGTTTGTGACCTAAGGCCATAAGAACTTGCGACCAAAGCTCTAATTAACAATGTACGCCCTTTACTATAATAGTTGTAATTCAATTCACAATTACAAGCTAATGTGTGTGTATATATATATATATATAAATTTACATCTTAAAACACAATTTATCTCACAAAATTAAAATTAATTGATGGAAAATATTAAATTGACCTAATAACAAATGAAAGTTTGAAGTTCTAAGGAATCGAAGAGGAGCAGCAATTACTGAAATAAACAAAAGTATATATATATATATATATATATTTTCATTCCAATTAAGCATTAGCATTAAAAATTTGAAACCACGCCTTCCATGGCATCTAATAGTCTAAGTTCTTGAAGTTTTTGAGATGTTGTGTGTATAATGGGGCATCACCAATCCCAAAAATTTGGTAATTTCCATGCTTACTTGAAGAGGTTTGGGTTTAAGAGAGTTCAAAGCTTTGAGGTGGACTAGGCTACAAAGGGTAATATGATTGAGGACGTTGGAGACAGAGCCTTTATGAACAGCAAGATTTTGTGTAGTGCCAAAGATGGTCAAGGGAGATGGAGGCAAAGAGTTGGGAGTGGTGATGAGAGGATGATTCAGTTTTGAGAATGTTTTTGATCCAATTAGTGATAGATAAAACCTTCTAACCCAAGCGTATCTATGGCACATACCTTGCTGGATAGTACTGCCCTCAATTTGAGAGAGAATACTTTCAAATGAGGAATGTTTGGTTTCTATAATTCTATTTATGTTTGAAAGAATTGGATAATTGGATGGATGGCCCGGCCCACTTTTGAAATGGGGGCTTTGTTATTCTTCCACATGAAACAAATACCAAGCCCTCCAAGGGAAGTGGGAAGGCAAACGGATTTCCAGAATTTAAGGTTGGGGTTTTGCTCTGTCTTTTTCAAAACTTCACAAAAAATTATTGAACATGTAATTCAATGATTTGCAGGTGTTTTTGGGCAGCTACTACAGTTTTGATAAGGGTTGTGCGGCCAGATGGATTGACGGTACAAGTTAGTATAATCAAACAATCATGAGATATGTTTATAATTGGCTGTTTGAAAACCGTTTTTAATGCCGGTTGTAGACTCTTTTTTATTTTTTTTTATTTTTTTAAAGAAATATATAATACTTTTTTGGACCTTTTGAGCCGGTTTTCCCTGATACAAATTCATAACATTAGTACAAAATTAACAAATCTAAATACAAATCCAAAATATTTATTAAAAAAAAAAAAAACAATCCAAAATATTACAAATTCAAATTAAATAACCAAATACAAATCCAAAACCAAAACATTACTAATCCAAATCCAAATAACTAAATTTGTTTCAAAACATTATAAATCCAAATACAAAAACATTAGTATATTACAACTCAAAAGTCAATCCAAAAGTAAAAAACACCAACATATTTAAGAATGGATGTTGATAACTATCAATGACAACGGATCTACGGCACAACATGAAGCCAAATCAGCAGCCTACAAATACAAATCATGAAGTCAAATAATATGTAAAATATAATGACAAATATATTCTAAATTTGTAAGTAAAATATGATGCCAATTCAGAAAACAATAACCATCATTACTAACAAACTTCTGGACGAAGGATGCTTTGGTCCTTAATTGAGTATCATCTATAATATACGAAGTTTTAGTTAATTGAAAAGTAAGTTTCATAAATAATAATTGCACATATGAAACGACGTCATTTTGGTATTTAAAATAACCGTTCCGTTTGTACATGCCTATACATGTTACCAATTTGTTTCCTTACATTTCTTAGTCAAAAATACATCAACAAATGTCTATTCATTTAAATAAACTTAATAAGAATTACAACGGTAGCAGTTTATTTATTTAAATTACATCTCTTAATTTAAATTACAATTATAGAAATATGTATAAGTTAACAAAGCAACATATACCTAATACCTTTAAACTTTGTTTACATGCAGGCTTTTACTGGCAGCGTCTTCCATTCAACTATTGTCCTGTCCCTAGATATATAAATCTAATATATTTGAGAATAAAACCAGAAAAGAAAAGAAAAAAATTGTGATTACAAAAGAAAAGTTAATAAATATTATAACATAAAAGTTTTTGATACACTTGGAAATATTATATGTATGTTCCACACAAAATAGATAATTTATCCATGCTTTAGGAGCTAGCGGAATACCTGCACTTAGAGAGAAAGTATAATGTATGAAATAATATGATTAATTTGTCCAAAAAGGTTTTTCTTTTCTTTTTCATTTTAGTTTACATCAGATTAGAATAAGATAAAAATTATTTTGTAGTACGGATTTTACACGCCTCCACTGGACAAATATTGGGGTTTGAATCAATTGAACATTAAAAGTTTAAATTACCTCAACATCATCTTCTGTTCAAGAAGTACTCCAAAAGTCCTCATCGTCAAGTTCAACTTCTGGTACATGCGCGATCTTGGGTTGATATTCTCTTTTGCATTTTCTACTCAATTCAGGACAGCCTTTAATCTTCAATGATCTTAGCGTAGTGAGACAATGTGTTTGCTCCGGAAGAGATGACAACGCGGGGCAATATTTAATCTTAAGTGTGTGAAGTGACTTGAGAGTTGGCAACCACTCAGGCAAGGATGTGAAGTTCTTACAATATTTGACTTTTAGGTACTGTAAAGTATTAGCAGATCCTTGGATCCATTGGGGCAAGACCTCCAACTTTGATAACTTTTCAATAGACAAATTTCGGAGGTTCAACTTGAGATCTTGATTATTTTCTCCCATCAAAACAAGCTGTTCACATTCTTCAATAACAAGGACCTCTAAGGAAGTTAGGTGCTTGATATTGAGTGGCAGAGAGGGCAAACTTGCACACCTAAATATAATCAGCACTCGAAGGTTGGTGAGGCACCCGTCCATACCTTGAAACAAAAATTCTAGTCTCGGACAATCTTGTAAAGCCAAAAGCCGAAGAGAATTCAAGGATCCATTCTCCAACAAGCATGTAGACTTTGTTGTTATTGTCAAAGACCTAAGGCTGGTCATGTTCCTCATATCTTTGGGCAACCGTTCAAGTTCGCTACATCCATGAAGCAGTAATGTTTGCAAATGATGCAGGTTACAGATGAATTAGGAAGTTCCTTGATTTTTTCATTATAAGATAGGTCGATATATCTCAAATGCTTCAAAGTGCTGATAGAACTTGGCAACACCTCAAAAGATGAATCATTTAAATCAAGTAACCGCAAGGACTTAAATCTCGAGATGCATGCTTCAACTAAGGACACTGGTTGTTTGGTTGTGAACATAACGGTGCGCACATTTGTAAACTTGTCTAAGCATTTTGGAACTTCTTGATAACCCAAGTCTTTGGTTGAAAATGACAAATGATGAATTGTTCTAATAACGTCTTTAGCATCAAAATATACTTCTGAACACTCTCCTTGTGCAACTGAGATTGCAAGATCATGGATGAGATCATGCATTTTAAAGGTATAGTAGAGGAGGCTAAAAATGCCTGTCTCAACGTCTTGGAAGAAAGATCTCGACACCAACTCATTTATATACAACTCCCCAACATATTCCAAATCTTGTTTTTCATTAATAGACGTTTCAAGTATTAGTCCATGTGCCATCCACATCTGATTCAAAATAAACGAATTGAATTCATGGTCTTTTGGGAAAAGAGAACAAAAGGCAAAGCATCGCTTCAAGTGAATTGGCAGCTGATCGTAACTCAATCGCAATGCGGGTAAGATGTCATTCTCCTTTTGTTCTAATTTCCATATCTCGTTATCTCTTACAAATTCCCACTCCCGTTCATCAACTTTTGAATGAAGTAGGCTGCCTAAAGTCTTCACTGCCAATGGAACCCCCTTACATTTTTCCACAATTTCTTTTCCAATTTTTAAGAGGTTTGGATGTTGTTTTTCTTCCCCTTCGTTAAATGCACATTTCACAAACAAAGACAAACAATCATCTTGGCATAGACCTTCTAAATTGTTTGTAGAATCAGTGCTCATAACGGAGGCAACCAAGTCAGTACGTGTTGTCACTATAATTTTACTTCCTTCAGAACCATCAATTAACAAATCTCTCAATTCAATCCATTTATTACGATCTTCATTCCAAACATCATCCAAGACAAGCAAAAATTTCTTATCCCTTAATTGTTCTCTCAATTCAGTTTGCAATGTATCCACACTCCAATTGGGATCAATTGTAACGCATGAGATTTAAGGATTTCACTTATCAATCTTGTAACACTAAACTCTTCGGACACACAAACCCACATTCTCAATTGAAAATTCTGGTCTACACGTTCATCGTTGTAGACCCACTTGGCAAGTGTGGTCTTCCCCAAACCTCCTAATCCAACTATGGAAATTACATTGACATTTTTGCTACCATCTGAGTGCATCAAAAGATTAATGATATTTTCTTTGTCCTTATCCCTTCCGATTACTTTTGATGGATGGACAAATGAGATTAAATCTATTTCCCTCAACCGGTGCTTGATACGCCCATCTTCACGTTGTTGAGTGAGATTAAATTTATCCTTTTCGGCTGCAATCTCATCTAACCTTTCTCTAATGCCCTTGATTTTATGAGCCAGTTTGAAAGGGAATGCACGTGTCATAGAGGATGAAAAGGAATGGCGTACCTTTCTAGAAGTGCTCCCATATGTGGCAACCACCTGCTTCCTTAAAGCTTTGTACTCAATTTCATCAAACACATCCTCAGTATCGTGAAGGACATCGTTGAGCTGCTCAAGCCAGAGCCTCAGCAGGGGGTCAGTTGCTTGCTTCTTTTCGGCATCCAGGAGCACCTCTTTAATGATTGACATGGTGCGCTCAAGCCTTCTCAGATCGCTTTTGATACCCCATGCCAAGCTCAACTCTTGGTAAACAACGGACCCTAGCTTCTGAAAGATGTTTCCTATTATGCCAAAGGCAAGTTCAGCCATGTTGTATAGGTTGGGGGATGGGTGGGGCGCTTGAAGGATAAGGGAGAGACTCAGAGAGCAAGGCTGCAGCCAAGTCGTCGAGGAAGAAATAGGCCCAGGGCAATAGCTGTACTATTCCTCAAATCACGTGGCTTGGGACCTACCAGAACTGGCAACACTTTCAATCAATCCACAAAGCTCTCTCTTTTCACCACGTAAAGACAAGGAAAAAGGCAAAGAAAAAATGGACATGTTAGGTAGCTAGGCAAAGACCTAATATAAATGACATGTAACGATGAATTTGAGAATTAGTTGTATTGGTAAAGTGATGAATTTGTATTATTTTTCAAAAAAAATATTTGCAGTATCAAATAAAGTCTAAGTGGACTTATCTAATTAATATAACCCAGTTTTTTTTTTTTTTTTTTTTTTTTTTTTTTGGTGTAAATGCAAAAGATAGCTTTCAATATGATTTTGTTACAAGCGCCCTTTAACTAGTCAAAATGTTAACATAAGTCTAAAATACTTTGCATCAGGCTTACCAAGTTGCTGAAAATAGCCTGAAATGGTTGGTCACCGTGAAGGCGCGAACCATGTTCTTCAAATTTGATAATTACTATTCACTTACCAAAATGTAAAAAAATAAAAAAGTAAAAATAAAAATCTCTTTTCTCTTTTCTCTCTCTTTTTTTTTTTTTTTTTTTCTATTTCGTTATTTCTATATGACCGGCAAGGAAAAAAAATATATTTTGAAAATTATGACCGTTAGAAAAAGAAGAATTTTTGTTAAAAAGGAAAAGAAGAATTTTAAAAAATCTGACCGTCATAAAAAATAATAATAAAAAAAATGACCATTAGAAAAAAGAAAAATTCAAAAAATATGACCATTAGAAAAACACAAATTTTCGAAGATAGAATTAATGGAGAAAGAATAAAGAAATCTTTAAAAAATAATATTTAAATAGAATAATGAAAGTTGATAACTAAAATGCTTAACAAGATATAAGTGCTTTAACAAAGTAGATGGTTAAAATAGAAAAATGTTTTTTTTTTTTTTTTTTTATATCTAAAATAAAAAATAAATTTGTTGGGCCTCATATGAATGCCCTATGCTCTTGTAAAACTCTAACGTGTAAGCCGGGATACAGTTTTTAAAATTTCCTTTTAGTCTAATTCATTGTTTTGGTTTTTAATAGTTTATGTACAGAACCAGAAATCCAGAATATTTCCAACTCGATCACTAGAGTTATGTTTGTTAACATAAAATCAGCACGTAAAGCTAATAAAATAGTAACAACAAAGCACTTAAGAAAACATAAAATGCAGTTATGTATTTATAAAAATAAAAAATAAAATAAAAATAAAACATTAAATGCATGGGTGTAAAAACCTTTAGTAAATGTAAGGTAAAGTAAACGTCTAAAAATAATATGATAAATGAGTTCATAAAATAATTATGGGGTAATTATTTTTTTCTCATGACTACCAACATCTATCAACATGCCCTCATGAACTGACAACTCGACCAAAATAAAGCATTCAACTACCATGTTTACAGGTTTTCTCCCCTTTCGTTAGTCAGAGGGGTTAAATTTGACGGTCAACGCCTTACGTGACTGTCACATGCCGTTTTACATAGGCTTGAAATGGGCTGGAAAATACATTGATTTGACGACAATGCATTAAAGAAGTGGAAACAAGTAGGTCGCATACAATCTAGTAGGGAGAAAAGAAACACAGTTTATGAGTACCAAAAAAATAACTCAGTGTGTGTTGGAGTCGCATACTTATCTCCAACACGCACACCAGTCATTCTACACAATGTAGAGAACGACTCAGAATGAGAACCTATGCTTTAATTTGTCATAGCACTGCTTACATTATGTTGTGTTCATATTAGATTTATAAGTCATTGCAAAAAGGCTTAGTCGCATGTTGGGAGCATGTGGGGGGAGGTGGCGGAAATAGAAAGTTATACAATAATCATTTCAAATAAAAAAAAATGATTGTTGTACAACTTTCGTACAACTCTAACACATTTTTTTATTTACTTTTTTTTTTTTTTTTTATAATCAACCATTGGATCTGTTTTTCTACATGTAGTTCTTAAATATCTAATGGTTGATCTTAAAAAAAGTTGTTAGAATTGTACAAAATTTGTGCAAGAAACATTACTAAAAAAAACAAAAAAGAAACCAATAAAAAAAAATGCATGTAGTCTCTTTACAACTGGTATGCTTTAATTTGTCATAGCACTGCTTACATTGTGTAGTATTCGTATTACATTTATAAGTCATTGCAAAAAGACTTAGTCGCATGTTCGGAGCATGTGGGGGAAGGGGGCGGAAATAGAAAGTTATACAATAATTATTTCAAGTAAAAAAAAAAAAAATGATTGTTGTACAACTTTCGTACAACTCTAACACATTTTTTTATTTACTTTTTTTTTTTTTTTTTATAATCAACCATTGGATCTGTTTTTCTACATGTAGGCCTTAAATATCTAATGGTTGATCTTAAAAAAAGTTGTTAGAATTGTATAAAATTTGTACAAAATTTGTGTAAGAAACATTACTAAAAAAAACAAAAAAGAAACCAATAAAAAAAATGCATGTAGTCTCTTTACAACTGGTATCACCTCTTTTATTATCCAACACCATGACAGATTTTTGGACACATGAAAAGTACACGTTCATTAGTTTTTGGGGATACCTTTTTATGGTCTCTTAAACTCATCTGGGTATCCAGATTTTGATGCCTGTCCAAGCTTAGTTTGAGAAAAATTTTGAGTCTTTACGCGAGGAATTGGTGTGGTAGCAATTATGAAACAATTTGTGGTCCTGTCACTTATAATTTTAATGAGCAGTAATTCTTGCATAATAGTTGTGCATAACATGTATATAATTGTAAGACACATGAAATAAGATCTATGTGGTAAGACCAAAATGAGTATTCCTTACCCATTATGTGTAGTGCCAAAGTCTTGCAGTTGCGAACATTGGTGCAGGTTTTGTCTATTACAATTTTGTTGAATTCTTTATCAATTTTGTTGGTTATATATTTTGTATTTATTATTATTATTTTTAAAGTATATCTTTTAATCTTGGCCTTTGTGCTTAACTTCGGGAATCAATGTTTGGATTTTGAAGTGGAGAAATGATTTTTGCACATCACTTATATATTTTTTGTACACCATTTTTCTAAATCAACTATTAGATCTGTTGGACCCATATGAGAAATATATAGGTCTTACAAATCTAATGATTGATTTAAAAAAATGATGTACAAAAGATGTACAAATAATGTACATGTGACACATCTCTTTGAAGTGGTCGGCAAGTTGTGATTATCTCGGGGCTATTGGTGGTAATTGGTAGCCGTCCAGTGTTGTTTGGATGAACGTCGGGTTTAAAGAATAATTAAAAACAAAAGAACATGCCAACTCAAAGGTCATGAAATTACTTAAAAAAGCACCTACGTTAGCAATTGAATATTAGTTGATATTCCCTACTTTTTAACTATTGGGAACATTTACATTAGAATAACAGGCGAAACTCGGGATTCGTCGAATTAAATCTACGGCTCAAAATAGCCATGTCAGCGATTTGCGCCGAGGGATTAAAAATCCTCAAAACTCCTTTACAGTACTAGCAGACGCTCAATCATTTTCATTAAATTTAAAGAATAAAATTATTTTTTGTTTCTTTATTTAAAGAGGCTTGCTACACAGGGGGATTCGTCCCATGTGAGCCTTTTTTAATAAAAAATTATTTTTTTATTATATATGGGTGATGGGGGATGGATGAGTGTCCCCCATCCAGCATTTCCCTTATTTAAAACTACTCCATTTCCTTAATTTTTTTTCATAAACTATATATATACACTTTTACTTTATTTTTTTCTTTCATTTTATTGTTATAAGGAGAAAATATATGAGATGAGAGGAAATCGAATTTATGATTATAATAATTATTGGAAATGATATAGTGCTTCCCAAAGCATTCCCAATGCTTAAAGAACCTATAGGGATTCTGTTGCATGTGATTTTTTGTCATTTTATTTTTTATTTTTTTATTTAGGAAAGAGAACCACCAATAAAGTATGTGTTGCTAGTGCTCTTATTTGAAGGGCACTCATCGCCTCCAACACCTCCTCGCTTCTACTGCAAGAGCCTCATTGCGGCTGGAGCCACAGCTGCCACTTAAGCCACCATCTACTTTAGTTTGGTTGTACATGGAAGGGTTCGTGATGCAAGATTTGTGATGGAAGTATGAAAAACAGGGATGAATGTAGAAATAAATAGATAGATAATAATGAACTCTAATTAATGATCGGAGACAGACCCCAAATGAATTCAATTAAGGCTGAAATCAAACTACAAGACAAAAGTCTATATTAATTCTCTCTTTTCTCTCTCATTAACAACCAAACGGTCTTTAAATAGAAATACAAATATTATTAATAATTAACTACAATAAACATAAACAATAACACCTTTACTAACTTAACAACTCTTAAGATGAACCAACTAGAAAGATAAAGATAATACAATAATTTAACTAAAAAGATAAAGATAATATAAAGATAAAAATAATATCTTATCACTGATGATTAGCTTGGGGCTATTGGTGGTATTCCCTACTTTTTAAATATTGGGAAAAATTATTGGAGAAGAATGTCATGATTATATTGGAGTCACGTGACACATGTAATCATCTCAAAGAATGTCGTGATAAAATTTCTTTTATATTAAAGAGCAGCGTGGAAGCTGCAGGCGCGAGGGTGATTGATCGAGAGCGGGGTAGTACTGAGTCTTGCAATTCTTGCACTTGTCAGGGTAAATTGGTCATTCGATTTCGCCGAGCATCGGAGTGCGCGGATCGGCGGCGACGCAACGCTCGTCTTCGACATTCGTATTCGCTGGTATAGAGGAACAACCGGTGGGATTTGAGAGGAGAGTACCAACCGCGCGAGCCTGTGAATGAGGAAGAGCTAGAGCCTAGAGCCATGCATGGGTCTTTGACATTGTATTATATATATATATATATATATCCTTTCACTCATATATATATTTTCATTTTTTTCTTTTCTCGAAATTCATGTAATATATATATTTGACATTGTATTCGTGAATTCGAGAAAAAAAAAATGAAAATATATATATATATATATATATGAGTGAAAGGATATATATATACACACCCTATTTTCAAACTCTCTCTCACTCCCCGGCTTTTGGACAGAAAGTATTGAAGTAGTATGAACTTTTTCCTCGTGTACTATAAATGCGAAGATATTTTAAAATTTTATTGAATTGATTTCGATGAACCGTGCATGGTTTAGATATATATTTAAAAGAATAATTTAAATATGAAAGTTTAATTACATAAACTTAAACCTTTTAAGATAAAAATAGAAAGAAATTGATTTGAATTGTAGAAAGAATTGTTGGCATTCACTTATCAAAAAAAGATAAAGGTTGGCATAGATTCTTATTTTTTTGAGTAGTTATTTTTTTCCTCTATGAACTACCACAAAACTTGTAAAACGGCATGACGGTCATGTGAGGTGTTGACTGTCAGATTTAACCCCTCTAACATATAAAATGGGACAAAACATGTAATATTAGTAGTTGAATACTCTAATTTGATCAAATTGTCAATTCATGAGAGCATTTTAATATATGATGATAATTCATGGAGAAAAAATAATTATCCCAATAATTATTTATCTCTTGTGCGGCTTGTGCCCTCGTGCACTTATTGTTCAATTAGTAAACTACAAATATGTCATGTCATGACTTAATTCGCATGTAACTTTCTTTTCGGCCTCTTACTTGTTTCATCCTTATATGAAAACATAAAAACAAAAGGAATGAGAAAAAAATAAATAAATAAATTCAATTAGTAATATTTTCCAACCAATTTAAAACTAGTTGGGTAAAAACACTTTTTTCAAAACGTATTCCTTAAAAAAACTTATTTCATCATAAAAACATGTTTGGTTTGGCTTTTTAAATTTAAATATTTTTACTCGGATTTTATCAAACCTGTTTTTAACCCAACTCAAAAATATAATATAATAATAGAAAAAGAAATAAAAAAGAAAAATAATAAAATAAAATAACAACCACCCCGACCGATTTTCGAGCCACCCTCGTTTGATTCTGGGTGACTCAACCACCCCCAAAATAAAGGCTGGGGTGGCTCGACCACCCCCAAGCGATTTCAGGGGTGGCCAAGCTAACCTTAAGGATGGTTCAAAAATCACCCCAATTTTTATTTTTCTATTTATAATTAAAATATCATTTTTTATATATTTACTTTTTTCAAATATATTCAATTTAATTGATCATCTCCCCAATTTTATTTTTTATTTTTTCAATTTTGTTTTATGTTCTCTATATCATCTACATATAATTTCAAAATAATTTTTTTTGGGTATTCATAATTTTAAATATAGCCTATGGATATTGTTACCCCCAACATGCATTCAAGGGTTACGTGATCCAACCTACAAGATAATAGCATTGTGGCTACGGGCGTGCCCTTTTACCAATTAATTAACTTCTGAGTACACTCAGTTTTGCTACAATTTTAGCTTCATCTCCTCCCAATCAGAAATGGGGGGCCGGGTTGTCGAAGAGGATGAAGATATTTATAGAAATTGATAATAAAATAAAGAGAGATAAAGAAAACACAAAATTAAAGTGATTCAGCCTACGACCTACATGTATACATTAGAATCTTATAAGCTACATATTTACTTAATATTTGATTTAAGTATAAAGCTCTATATTTACATGTGATTTGAATAATTTCAAATACAAACATATCGTTTATATTAGGATTAACAAATCATTTAATCTAGCATAATCAAATCATCTAAATCCCTTCATTCATCGATGCAAATGAACATTTATCACAAGGATTTTTATCATTTAACGTAAACAAGTCTCATCAGCTCATCTCCAAGATTTTTCATAAACTTTGAATACTTTCATTGATACCAATCACTTCCTTACACCACCTTATATAATTTCTTACATAACTAGACGTGAATAGCAAAAACAGAGTTGGACGTAAACAGAACAAGAGAACAAACTAAGACCAACAGACCTCATACTTGAACAGATTTCATGCTGGATCCACAATTCTTGACGATGACACGATATTTTATCTTATTCAACCGTTGGTAGTTGAGCTGCCGGTAGTTGTGCTGAACATTGTCCCTGATGCACTACGGTCTCCGTCACTGAACTGCTCGCTTTTCTCCTTTTCCGATCCTTCTGCATCTCCCCACCGGTCTTGTACTGTGATGCCGCCTCGAATGTCTTGGAGGTCTTATCTTCTGCGTCTTCAGCAATTATTACATTCAATCTCTCCCTCGTTGTGGGGTCGAAATGTCCAACAAAGGTTGCGTCCAGTAGCGTTGCCGGAATCTTTACTGTTTGTTTTTGCTTTCCCTTTGAGATCTTTCCGTCGTAAGTTTCAGCGGTCTGAATGATACATCTTTCTGAGCTGTAAAGGGTGTACCATTTTTCTGCTGTATCTTGAAGCTTCTCCGTTATCACTCTGATGGCATGTCCTCGCATTCTGGATAGATCTTCTTGGTCAACGCTGAGTGGTTCGACCTCATCTGAAGCGAGGGTCTTCAATCCTTCTGGTTCTTCGTCGATGATTCTGAGGAGATGAAATTCTGAAACGTAACTGCCTTGACTATAATCCGGCGCTGTCGACCACACACTGATCTGGGCTGGCAAGAAATCTTCCATGGCAGTTAATTGCTCTGATATTTCTTTTCCTAAGAAGTGGGTGTCTTCAATCGCCTTCACTGAGATCTGTCCGACCATTCCATGTTTAAACAAGAAAGGGTAGGATGTCAATTTTTTTGAACAATCATTTATCCAAACAATCGGAAGACATGGCAGATAACCGCTGATAAGGCTGGTTCCTTCCGGATGTTCGCCTTCTGTTATTCTTGATGCCCAAGTCATTGCTAAGGATTTATCGGATTTGAACTCCTGATTAGGAGGAATGCAAGCATTGTGGTCTGATTTAAGAGGGACTTCCAAATTAATAGAAAATTCAATCCTCTTATAATATCTGTCTACTGATAATTCAGTTTTCTGTTTACTAGATTCTCCTTTGAGGTTAGCTGCTAGGAGCCTCTGTTCTCGCATGTATCTGATTACTGCGACGATGTTCTGTCGGAAG
The DNA here is from genome assembly GCA_028654335.1 of Alnus rubra. Classification (NCBI taxonomy): domain Eukaryota; kingdom Viridiplantae; phylum Streptophyta; class Magnoliopsida; order Fagales; family Betulaceae; genus Alnus; species Alnus rubra. Next base: position 562,505 of record JAJPGS010001265.1, read on the forward strand.
CTAACGATGAGATTATTGGTGACATTATGCCATAATGCGTCTGCAACTCGTAATTCTTCGACAGAGAATTTATCTCTGAATCTCTGTATATCTGGAAAGTGACTCCTTGTAGAGTATCTGGGAAAATATAATCCTCCAAGTTTCTCGTTGAGAGCTACTACTTCTTCTGAGTATTTTCCGGGAGGGATAAGAACATCTTCGAAATTCAGTAAAATTGGCTTGTGGGGATTTGATGGTTTCATCTGATTTGGAGTTGCTCCCATTGTGTTAGCAAGAGTGTCGTCGCTGCTGAATCCCGGGGATCCATGGATGGTTATATCCAAAGGTTGAAGGCGTCCTCGACCTCTCCCTCTCCCTCTCCCTCTCCTACTCCCTCTCTCTCCAGTGTCGCCTCCCGTGTTCATTGTTCTATAATTAGCATAAACACAAGAAACGTTAGTCTTGAGATGAGACAATTAAGAAATCTGTTATCGCGAGATGAACAAAATTCAACCAAATTTAGAGAATGATTCAAAAAATTCAAGAAAGAAAATAGGAAACCCATACGAATGCATTGATATCTGGGCTTGTATAATTAATGTGGACTGTGTTGTTCATCAGTATGAGATCGATATTGTCGAGGAACCAATATTTAATAAAAGGAATTGGCCACGTGCAAATTGCAATCAACCCACAAAGCTAGCTTTCCACTATCAAGGAAAGTAGTAAAGAAAAGGAAAAATGTACAATAGGGTGGCCTAATTTACAAATTTATCAAAGTGAATTAGACGTTTTATAGTTTTCCTAATTTACGAATTACTTTTTTAAGTCAAATTCTATAAATAAATATTATAGATTTCGTTTGGTGATACATCGGTTATAATAAGATGATGACACGTTACATTCTTAATTAAAAAATATATATATAAATGTATTAAATATAAAATATAAAAAAACTTAACAATTACTTTTTTTTTATTAAAAAAAGAAAAAAGAAAAAGAAAAAAAGGTAGCTGCTGTTTGGGCAACTTTCCACCTCTGCTTGTTGTTTGATTCCTATGAAGTCCGATCAAATCACATGGCTTGGGATCCACCAGAACTAGCCACGTAACAACGTTCAATCAATCAACCCACAAAGCTCTCTCTTTTCACTGCGCAAAAGCAAAGGAAAAAGATTTCCACAATCAACCCATAAAGTCTCTGTCACACGTCCCTCATCGGAAGTACTTTTAGGTCCATCACTCCCGGTGGACTGTTTCCTATCTACACCCATCATAAAAAGAAAATTCAGTTTTCCGATTAAGCAACTTCTTATTTAACTTTCTGCATATATATATATATATATATATATTTATTATGAGTAACACCTATTGTAATTTTATTAGCGACTTCTCTATACAATTTTATGGGAAATATGAATGGGAAGAGAGTGAGTAGATTGATTCAATGGTTACGTAGTCCTCTCGACCCCTTCATATAGATTTGATTAAGTGGTCAAATAACAGAGTCATTTAAAAGCTCACTAACAAACTCTTTAAAGGCCATTCGGGATTATCCTTGGGAGTGTTACCTGCACAAAACACTTAGGTGCATAATAAATACACAATCAAAATATATTAAGTGTAAGACTCGTGCATATGAGTCTCACATATTCTTATTTTATAAGGTAACAGAGAGTTTTTTTTGCCTTCCTTTTGTCTACGTAAGAATGGTGGGATTATAGTGGGATGGCAGTGTATAATCTAACATTTCTCTAATTTATATTGGGACATGATTCAAATCAGGTCTTTGGTGTCATCCAATAAGAGAATGACACATAAGCTTGGAACACCAAAACTGAAAAAAGACGAAAACATATGATTATTTGCTCTTTTATCTCAATTCTCCGTTTATTTTGGACATTCTCCGTTACCCCAATTCAGCCCGGTCACCCATGTTAATATCATATTTTTAAAAATTTGTCTTATTCTAATTATCATATTTTTGAAAATTTGTTTTTCTTCATTTTTTTTTTCTTCCCAAATGGCCATATTTTTTTTTAAAAAAAGTCATGTGTCCAAGCCGAGAAATGAAAATGAACATTTGCTTTTTGGGTGTAAAAAGGAAATAAAAAAGAAAGACAAATTTTATTATTTTTTATTCTTTTGATGAGCAAATAGTACTCACCAAAGTTAGTGAATACTATTTACTCAGCAAACAAAAATCACTATTTTGTTAATTAAGGCTATTGCCTATTGGGAAGGTTTTTTTTTATATTATTTATTATTATTTTAATATATATACTCTTTAGTAATTTGACTCATCAAAATAGTTAAAAAACCATTTTGGTAAGTCTAATAAGAATGCGACTCTTAATATTTTCGGGTAAAGCAAATACAAGACACAGCAACAAATGCAGTTAGGAAGGAATTGGTCAAAGCCATGGAGAAAGAATAATCATCTACTCTATTGCCTGTTCCTCAACCTTACCCTCCTATATATATAGGAAAACTAATCAGCATTGGGAAAAAAAATCACGAAAAACTATGGTCGAAATTATTCAATTTAGTAGCAAGTAGTGGATATGAGAACAAAATTCAACCAAATTTACAGAATGATTGAAATTGAAGACAGGAAATTTAAAACCCATGCCAATGAATTGATAGCTCGGCTTGTATAATGTACAGTACAGTGTAGTTCGTCAATCATGAGATATCATTGTAAAAATTGATGCCATTTTTTATTCAACTAGACTGTTTGGGAGGAACAAAATTGGATCACAAAATGAGGCTTTGAAATATTCTCATTTATTTGCTTCAATGAATTCTTTGTACTCTCTCTTCATTTTCACCCCTGATACGGTCCTGCATAGCCAGAATAGAACCATTAGTGGCGGCCAAGAACCAGCAACCATGTTAATAAACCTAAATTATGCCACATTCACAAAGTGACGATCCCAAACACCTTTCCATAAAATTGAAAGAGCAATCTTTCTGGACTCGTTTCAGCCATGTTTGTTTAAATTTTTATTTTCTGTCTTTTGTTTTCTGCTCACAAACAATTCAAAACGCAAAACACTCGTAAAAATAAAAAAAATAATAAAAAAAAAAACCAAAACAATTCTCACTTTTATGTCACATCGGAACAGTTATTCAAACCAATAACAGAAAACACTCTCCAAACATATTAACAAACATACCTGAAATCATTCAACCACTAGAAAACAAGATATGTAAAACTAAAATAAAAATTTATATTCTTAATTATTCTAAGACTTATATAGCTAGTAACATGTAATATGGATATGCGAAAATTTTAAATAACAAAACACCTACATTCCATAAAAAATTTGCTCAACGTACACAACTAGTTTATGTCAGTCGTGGTAAACAAATACAAGCCGATAAAGAACTAAGAGTCCGAGAGGGCAAAATAAACAGCAATAAAAATTTAATTAAGAACACACATGTAGTACTAAAGAAGCACGAAATTAAGGACTAAATATATATAACCAACCTGAGCATTTCCTTATTTTTGAAAAACTGCGCGCATGGACTCTGTTTTTTGTAGAGCAATTTGCTCTCTTGGCTTCATGGATGAAATTTGATCTTTATTTCAAAAAAAAAAGAAAAGAAGAGTGATTTCTAAGGCTATAAATGTGGTTATCTTAAGTTCCTTTTGTTTAATTTGATATTTTTTTTTTCTAAAAAAAAGTATATTTTTCAGTATTTTATATGAACAAAAAACATTAATAAATGGAAATAATTTTCGAAGAGGACAGAAATGAGGCATTTAGAGTGTAAATTAATTTATGCATTTTACGCCTCTCTGTTTGTGTTTATATATATTATTAGCAAGTGAGCATTTTATTGTTTGCTTCATTAAAAAAATTGATTTATCTTGTTATTAAATTGATCTTTTATTCTTTAATACCCCAATCCAAAAAAAATGGTAATTTCCATGCTTACTTGAAGCTGTTTGGGTTTAAGAGAGTTCAAAGCTTTGAGGTGGATTAGGCTACAAAGGGTAATGTGATTGAGGGCGTTGGGGACAGAGCCTTTATGAACAACAAGATTTTTGAAAATAGTGCCCTGAATTTGAGAATACTTTCAAAGGAGAACGGTTTGATTTCTATTTTTTTTCTTATTTTTTGTTGTTCATCTTCTATATAAGAGATGAACAAATCTACAATTGAATTTAAAAGACCTACATGTGAGATGAATTGTAGAAAAATGACACCAAACGTATCCCTTTTCAAATGAAGAAATGGGATGTTTTGGAGGCATAATAGGATGGAGGTCCAAAGGTGAAAGAATTGGATTGGATGGCCCCGGCCAATTTTGAAATGGGGGCTTTGTTATTGTCCCACACGAAACAAATATCAAGCCCTCCAAAGGAAGGTGGGAAGGCAAATAGATTTCCAGAATTTGGGGTTGGGGTTTTGCTTTTTGTCTTTTTTCAGAACCCAACATTCACCAACACTTACCAAGCTATTAAACATGTCATAATACATGGCGGTTGCAAAGATGAAACAAGAACAATACATGGTACGAAACCATACCCATCAATCCAATATATATATATATAGTCACGAAAGTATACATCTCCTAATCAGAATTACATTAACAAATCTCTATTCACATATTTAAATAAACTTAATAAGAATTACAACGGCAGCAATTTTTTTTTTTTTTTTTTGTTTACTTCTCTTAATTTAAATTGCAATGACAGAAATATTTGCAACTTAATGCAGGGACATATAACCTTAAACTTTGAAACATTCAGGCTTCCACAGTTCCACTGTCAGCGTCCAATGCTCAACTCCTGGCATGAACATTTTTTTAATTACAAAAGAGAAGTTAATAAAGATAACATAAGTTCAGAAAATAATAATAAAAATTATATATATATATATATAACATAACATAACAAGTTTTTGATACACTTGGAAATATTATATTTGTTCCACACAAAATATATAATTTCTCCTCATTTAATACTTTAGGAGCGGAATACTTGCACTCGGAGCTATTGGACGAGGTAAACAGTGGAAAGTCTAACATATGAAATAATAGACAAATAATATAAATAAAAAAGGATTTTCTACAAAAAGGTTTTTTTTTTTTTTTTTTTTCTTTTCATTTTAGTTTATATCAAATTCGAATATTGCGAAAAGGGTAAACTTGACAAATATTGGGGTTTGAATCAATAGAGCATTAAGAGTTTAAGACCAAAGAAGAAGAAGAAAGAACTGACCTTGCCTGATCGTCTGCTTTTGTTGAAGTATCCTCGTGTCCTCATCGAGCAGAAGCTTTGGTACATGAGTGATCTTGGACTGACCTTTCCGTCTAAATTCCAAGTCAATAGAGGACATCCTTCATAATTCAATTTTCTTAGCGCTGGGAGACGATGTGTCCCCTCCGGAAGAGATGACAAATAGGGGCAGTCAATAATCTCAAGTGTGTGAAGTGATTTGAAAGTTGGCAGCCACTCAGGCAAGGCCTTGAAGTTCTTACAATCTTCGATTTCTAGGTGTTGTAAAGTATTAGCATATCCTTGGATCCACAGGGGCAAGAACTCCAACTTTGGTAAATTAGCAATAAACAAACTTCGGAGGCTCAGCTTGAGATCTTGGTTGTGATCTTCTCCTCCCATCAAACTAAGCATTGGACAGTGATAAATTGCCAGATACTCTAAGGCGGTTAGGTGCTTGATATTGAATGGAAAAGAGGTCAAACTTGGACAATCACATATCACCAGTGTCCGAAGGTTGGTAAGGCACCCGTCCATTTCTTGAAACAAAACTTTTACTTTCAGACAAGAAAATAAACTCAAACTTTGAAGAGAGTTAAATGATTCATTCTCCAACAAGCACATATACTTTGATGTTACCGCCAAATACCTAAGGCTGATCATGTTCCCTGTACCTTTGGACAACTGTTCAAGTCTCGAACATCCGTGGAGTAGTAATGTTTGCAAATTATGCAGCTTGCAGATGGAATTAGGAAGTTTCTTAATTTTTATATTATAAGATAGATTGAGATATCTCAAATGCTTGAGAGTACCAATAGATCTTGGCAGCACCTCAATAGACGAATCACTTAAATCAAGCAATCGCAAGTAGTTGAATCTCGAGATGCATACTTCAACTAATGACATTGGGAGTGGTTGCACGCCTGTGGGCATAATGGTGCGCACCTTTGTTAACTTGTCTAAGTAGTTTGGAACTCCTTGACCCATTTCTAAAAATGACAAATAACGAATTGTTCCTGCAATGTTTTTGTTGCCCAACTCTACTACTGAACACTCTTTTTGTGCAACTAAGATAGCAAGATCATGGATGAGATCATGCATTTTAAAGGTATAGAAGGGCAAGCTAGGAAGCTTTTCAGAAGCGTCTTGGAAGAAAGATCTCGACAACAACTCATTTATATACAACTCCCCAACATCTTCTAAATCTTGTTCTTTATTAATAGGCATGTCAAATATTAGTCCATTTGCCATCCACATTCGAATCAATTGATCTGAATAGAATTCGTGGTCTTTTGGGAAAAGAGAACAAAAGGCAAAGCATCGCTTCAATTCAATCCATTTATTACGATCTTCATTCCAGACATCATCCAAGACAAGCAAAAATTTCTTATCGTTTAAAAGTTCTCTCAATCTAGTTTGCAATGTATCTGCATTCCAATTTTCATCAATTATACCGCACACAGATTTAAGGATTTCTTTTATCAATCTTGTAACACGAAAATCTTCAGAAACACAAACCCACATTCTCAATGGAAAAGTCTGGACTATACGTTCATCATTGTAGACCCACTTGGCAAGTGTGGTCTTCCCCAAACCTCCTAATCCAACTATGGAAATTACATTGACTCTTTTGTTAACATCTGAGTGCATCAAAAGATTAATGAATTTTTTTTTGTCCTTATCCCTTCCAATTACTTTTGATGGATGGACAAATGAAATTAAATCTATTTCCCTCAACCGGTGGATGATACGCCCATCTTCACGTTGTTGAGTGAGATTATATTTTTCCTTATCGGCTGCAATCTCATCTAACCTCTCTCTAATGCTCTTGATTTGATGAGCCAGTTTGAAAGGAAATGCATGTGTCATAGAGGATGAAAAGGAATGAAGTACCTTTCTAGAAGTGCTCCCATGTGTGGCAACCACTTGATTCCTTAAAGCTTGGTATTCAATTTCATCAAACACATCCTCGGCATCATGAATGACATCATTGAGCTGCCCTAGCCAGAGCCTCAGCAGGGGGTCACTTGCTTGCTTCTTTTCGGCATCCAAGAGCACCTCTTTAATGGTTGACATGGTGCGTTCAAGCCTTTTCAGATCGCTTTTGATATCCCATGCCAAGCTCAACTCTCGGCAAACAACGGACCCTAGCTTTGGTAAGACATTTCCTATGATGCCGAAAGCAATTTCAGCCATGTTGTGTAGGTTGGGGGGGGGGGGGGGGAGAGTTGAAGCCTTGAAGGAGAAGGGAGAGACTCAGAGAGGAAGGCTGCAGGCTGCTGAGTCGTGGAGGAAGGATTATAGTGGAAGGAATTAATGGCCACGATTGTTTTTTAATCTTTCATCCATATATATGAAGAGTCCAAGTCTCCGTCAAATTCAGTGGGCTGTACAACGCAGCGATTGAAAATTCGTCAAATACGTACTGCAATTACTTGGGAGTTTCCCATAGAGCTTATTCTTTTCTTTATGTTGACTTTTTTTCATTAGATGCATGTGAATGTATTGCAACCAAATATTTTCAGCCATTCACTACTACAAATTTTATACACGTTCACAATTTATCTCAAAAAGCTTAAATTAATTGATAAAAAAATATTAATATTTTTAATTATTTAATTAATACTGATAAAAAAATATTAATTGACTTAATAACAAATGAAAATTTGAAGTTTTGAGGAATTGAAGAGGAGCAATTGCTGAAATAAACAAAAATATATTTTTTTTCATTCCAATAAAGCATTAGCGGTATGAATTTGAAACAACACCTTCCATCTAATAGTCTTATGTTCTTGAGTTTTTGAGATGTGTATATGATGGGTATCACCAATCCAAAAAAAAATTGGTAATTTCCATGCTTACGTGAAGCGATTTGAACCATGACTAATAAATCATTGGGAAATTAAGAGTCATATAAAAGAGTAAGAGAAATGCTAAAAATTATATTTTTATTTCATAATTATCCTATAATACTGAAGTGACAGTCTCAACTAGTACGCCATCATTGTAGTATAAAAATGTCATTTCTAGCATTACTCATCTAAAAAAAATTAATTACTACAAATTTTTTTTTTTTTTTTTTTTTTTTTTTATTCAAATCAAGAGAAGAGAAAAGAGGAAAACATAAACTTGTCTAAGCATTTTGGAACTTCTTGACCCAAGTGTTTGGTTGAAAATGACAAATGACGAATTGTTCTAATAATGTCTTTAGCATCAAAATCTACTTGTGAACACTCTCTTTGTGCAATTGAGATTGCAAGATCATGGATGAGATCATGCATTTTAAAGAAATAGTAGGGCGTGAATGGAAATATGTCAACTTCTTGGAAGAAAGATCTCGACAACAATTCATTTATAAACAAGTCTCCAATATATTCCAACTCTTGTTTTTCATTAATAGATGTTTCAAGTAGTAGTCTATGTACTATCCCCATTTGAATCAAATGATACGAGGAGAATACGTGGTCTTTGGGAAAAGAGAACAAAAGGCAAAGCATCGCTTCAAGTGAATTGGCAGTTGATTGTAACTAAATCGCAATGCGGGTAAGATGTCATTCTCCTTTTTGTTCTAATTTCCATATCTCGTTATCTCGCACAAATTCCCACCCCCGTTCATCAACTTTTGAATGAAGCAGGCTACCTAAGGTCCTCATTGCCAATGGAACCCCTTTACATTTTCTCACAATTTATTTTCCAATTTTTAAGAGGTTTGGATGTTGATTCTCTTCTCCTTCCTTAAATGCACATTTCACAAACAAAGACAAACAATCATCTTGGGATAGACCTTGTAAATTGTATGTCGAATTAGTGCTCATAACGGAGGCAACCAAGTCACTACGTGTTGTCACTATAATTTTACTTCCTTCGGAACCATCAATTAAAAAATCTCTCAATTCAATCCATTTATTACGATCTTCATTCCAAACATCATCTAAGACAAGCAGAAATTTCTTATTGTTTCAAAGTTCTCTCAATCTAGTTTGCAATGTATCTGCATTCCAATTTTCATCAATTGTACTGCATGTAGATTTAAAGATTTCTTTTATCAATCTTGTAACACTAAAATATTCAGACACACAAACCCATATTCTCAATTGAAAAGTCTGGACTACACGTTCATCATTGTACACCCACTTGGCAAGTGTGGTCTTCCCCAAACCTCCTAATCCAACTTTGGAAATTACATTGACATTTTTACTAGCATCTGGGTGCATCAAAAGATTTATGATATTTACTTTGTCCTTATCCCTTCCGATTACCGTTGATGGATGGACAAATGAGATTAAATCTATTTCCCTTAACCGGTGCATGATACGCTCATCTTCACGTTGTTGGGTGAGATTAAATTTATCCTTATCGGCTGCAATCTCATCTAACCTCTCTCTAATGCCCTTAATTTTATGAGCTAGTTTGAAAGGAGATGCACGCGTCATAGAGGATGAAAAGAAATGATGTACCTTTGTAGAAGTGCTTCCATATGTGCATGGCAACCACCTGCTTCCTTGAAGCTTGGTACTCAATTTCATCAAACACATCCTCGGCATCGTGAAGGTCATCGTTGAGCTGCTCTAGCCAGAGTCTCAGTAGGGAGTCAGTTGCTTGCTTCTTTTCGGCATCCAAGAGCACCTCTTTAATGATTGACATGGTGCGTGTTAAGGGAGAAAATCAAGTTGAAGAAGAAGGAGACAAGTTTCCAGCAAGTAACGGCTAGTAGCCGTTACTCAACCTATATTTTCTAGATCTTTCTCAGCATTATTTTCCTTGGAGTCAACATGCACATGATCCCAAGACAGCAGACTTGCAGCCTACCCTTAGCTTATGTCTGGAACAGTCTGCACAGCAGAATTGCAGCTTGATTCCCTCCAGGATTTCTGCTGCATATTACACCTCAGTGTTTCCCGGTTGACTCAAGAGTTGTCAAACTCAGCAAACTACTTTTTCCCTTTTTGTGTTACATCTCACACAACTCTGTTTGTAAAAAGCCTTGTACAATTCTTCCCAAACAAATGTAAAACTTACTCTATAAATAATAGCAAACAGCACTGGCTTTGGTCAAGCAACCAAACCAGTTTGTCACTTGTATTTTCATGGTATCAGAGCCTTGATAGCCAACGCTCAAACAATGACCAACACCAATCCTTCCTCTGCCAACTCTGCCTCTTCCTCTCAGCAGAACACATCTCCAGCTTCCAACTCTGCCAATACTGATCCTTCCTCTCAGCAAACCACACCACCTGCTTCCAACCCCATCTCGAATCCTAACAACTCAGCTACATCCTCAAATCCACCAACTGAAATTACCTCTCCCCTTTCCACCATGCCGGCTTGCTCACAACTCTTTAAACTTGAAGGACCAAACTACCTGGCGTGGGTGGCTCAGTTCCAACCCATCCTCCGAGGCAATGATCTCCAAGGTCTAGTTGATGGCACTGACCTATGTCCACCACAATTTGTGGTTAATTCTGAAAATGTTCAAGTCCTAAACCCTGCCTATGTTACATGGCAGAAGAAAGACCAACTTCTCTTGAGTTGGATCATTTGTTCACTTTCACCTTCCATTGTATCCACGATGTATGGTTTGAAGACATCGTATGAAGCTTGGACTACTCTTGCAACACGCTATGCGTCTCAGTCCAAGTCCAGAATTTCCCATCTCAAGCGGCAGTTACAAAGCTTGCAGCAGGGAAGTCGTTCGTGCACTGAATACTTGAATCAAGCTAAACAATGGGCAGATCAATTATCTGCTGCTGGAAAACCCATAGATGATGATGACCTCATCTCCTTTGTTGTAAGTGGCTTGAACCCTATGTTTCACACCTTTGTTACCATTCATTCCTTTGCTACCCGTGATCATGATATGACTTTTGTTGATTTTCAATCTGAACTTCTGAACCATGAGATACTACTGGAAAACCAGCAACGCCCCACTATCACACCAGAAACAGGATCCTTTGCTTTGCATGCCAAGCAAAACCAGAACATTCATCACACACCTGAACCATCTCATTTCAAAAGAACTAGATTTCCTCCTCCCAGACCTACCTTTCGACCTCAACAATTTGCTCCCAGAAGCAACTTCAGAGGAAATGGTAACCAGCCTGCATACAATCAAAGCTTCAGACCTCCTCATTTTCGGCCAAATTTCTTCCATCAGCAAGGAAACCCTCAAAACCGCAACACTCAGACTCCAGCACCTCCAACACCTCAGACTCCAGCACCTCGTCAACCTTGTCAAATCTGTGGTAAGAGCAGTCACAATGCACTTGACTGCTATCATCGTATGGACTTTGCCTATCAAGGAAGGCATCCCCCTACTCAACTTGCAGCATTGGTAGCACAATTTAATGAAGGTTTTGAAACACAAGACTGGTTAGCAGACTCTGGAGCCAACACTCATATCACTGCAGATTCATCCAACATTGACAATCCTCAGCCTTTTGATGGTGCCGACACTGTAGGAGTAGGCAATGGGGCAGGTTTGAGTATCAAACATTCTGGTTCCTCATTAGTTCATAGCAAGACTTCATCTGTGCCTTCATTCCTTCTCAAAAATATCTTACACTGTCCAAATGCTTCAGCAAACCTTCTCTCCATCAATAAGTTTTGTATTGACAATGATTGCTGGTTTGCCCTCACTGGCTCTAGTTTTTCTGTGCAGGACAACCTGACGGGGGCTGTGTTGCTCCAGGGACCAAGTGAAAATGGGTTGTACCCCATTCCATTCCACTCTCTCAACTCCAACTACTTAAATAAATGGAAGGGTCTTACAGCTCACCTTGGAGTAAAAACCACGGATATGGTTTGGCACCAAAGACTTGGACACCCTTCTATCTCCATCTTCCAACAGATTTTGAAGAACCATTGTCTGCCCCTCACTGGTTCACTTGATAGGACAAGAGTTTGTGAATCCTGTCAACTTGGAAAATCCAAACAATTGCCCTTTTTTGATTCTACTAGAACTTCCACTAGACCTTTAGAACTAGTTCACTCGGATGTATGGACATCCCATGTAGCTTCTCTAAGCGGTTGTAAGTTCTATGTTCTATTTGTAGATGATTATAGCCGGTTCACCTGGTTATATCCTATCTTAAATAAAAGTGATGTTTATCAAAGTTTTGTTAAGTTCAAACTACTTGCTGAAAATCTCTTCTCCACCAAAATTCAAAAGTTTCAAAGTGACAATGGAGGAGAATATACCTCCACACTTTTCAAGCAATTCCTTGCTCAACATGGCATTCTCCATCGCTTGACTTGTCCCCACACCTCTCAACAAAATGGTATTGCT